>JAIEZT010001373.1:32045334-32422475 GCA_019594935.1 Periophthalmus modestus | reverse complement strand
TTGGTACATTATCTTCTTTATAGTGGCATATAAAGTACTTTCAATAATCGTTTATCACAGTATTTCTCTGTAGCGATATATATTGTTCAAAATTTGTTATCGTGACAGGTCTAGTTTCGATCCAGCTCTTCCTCTTTGTGATGTTGCCGTCTTCTACCAGTGGAGGCAAGACAACGGCGTCATCTGCAGTCCGACTTCTTCAGGACAGTGTCCCAGGTGTGTGACAGCACAAAGGCCCCCTCGTCCCGGGTTTACTGTCCTGAAGAAGTCGGACTGCAGATAGCGATGTCGTCCTGTCTCCACTGGTAGGAAGACAGTGCCAAAACCTGTTTAAATCAGCTAGTAAGAAGTCGAAACGGTATAAAAAAATTCAGGTATAAAAACAAACTAAACCTTGGTCTGAAAAATAATCTATTAAAATAATTTTTTCGGAAGGCAAGATGAACCTCATTGGACTAATTCAGAAGGTTGTTTTATTAGCTTCAAGTAACATTCAGTTGGTTAGGTTATCGAGCCAAGAGTGTGTCCTTGGATCCAGAACTGCAAGGGCATTTCTGATTATTATAAAGCCTTATTCCTGGGTTGAGGTGAGCGAATAAAAACAAAACATTGCAGACAAAATGCTTCTGAGGGTCTGACCTACTTAAAACACTACCCTTCATTTTTTGATACATTTTTCATGTCCCCCGATGAAAACCAGATAAATAAACAATGAGTTTTTCCTTTTTATATCCATATTTCATTTTTGGTTACAGCCACTAGACTAATATGTTTCTGGATCAACAGGGAGGTAAAACAACATCGTCTGTTTGCCAAAGAAGGACAACCGGTTTGGTCAAGATTACCACCCACTACACACAAAAACATAAACCCTTGGACCACAGGACAGGTGTGCGTGCTCATCTTTGCTAATCAGCATTTCACACACAACTACATCATCTTTCCGTAATGTTGTAACCAAAGGCTAAACTGTCTTCACACGGAAACCCCCATTGTGTAATTCAGACTTTGTTAGGTAAACCAAAAATACAAAAACAACCCTTATTGATAGTTTGCAGTGACATCTATGTGCATTTTCATTGGTGAAATGTTCAACAGTTACCATGGAAACACAATGCACAGTTTAGCAAATACTGACAAAAATGTTTTAAAATAGTCTGGAAACTCAAAAAATACAAAATGGGCTTAAAAAACGCACATTTTCAGAGGCCTGTGATCGATAAAAAAGCGCTCATGGTCCTGTTTGGATGTTTGATTTTCAGCAAAAAGGTGAGCGTCACTGAACTGAAAAACTTGGCTAATGCTAGCTAGCTTATGACTATACTTTTATGTGTGAGAGACTTGTTCAACAGTAAAAAACATCTTTCCTGTTGCAGTTAGAGCCAAATCAGTTCTTTGTAGTTAAATTGTGTTCAAAATAAAACTCAGATTAAAGTCTAATTTAAGTAACAGAGCTCCTAACAGAGCAGTGCTTTCAGTTAGCATCACACCCCCAGGAAATGATGATGACATGAGCTGCAAAGTATCAATAAAAGCACTTTTCTCTTTCATTTATTTCAACACAAGCGTGCGTTTATTTTCTGATTTTCATTAGTTTTCCCCTCAAACCCCCACACAACAACCACCTAACAGACGTTCTGTGAGCGATGGGTAGAATGACGGCCCGTAATTAGAGCGGGTCGATGAGTTTGACGTTAGCGCTCAATCCCAGAGCCATCAAGGGCAGGGGGGTCTTCCACGGTTTGCACAAAAACAACTCCAAGGCAGGCAGCTGTCAGTAACGTCGCTCTGGCTCTTTCCACACGCCTCCAATCCATGTACAGCAGCTCAATACTATTTAGTACCGAACATTACTCAGCTGTACAGAGCATTTCCAGTCCTCTGCCATGTAAAAAGTAGGCTTGTTCTGGCACCAAAAGCTATGATACCGCACATTTTTATAGGGAATCGGTGAGTACTCAGACCAAATCACTAATATTTTCCAGAATGAGGAAGCGTAGATGCAAGCACGGTCCCTGTTGACATCTGTCGCTAATGCTAAAGCTCAGAGCAGGTTAAATGCAGACAGAAACTTAAAACACGCTAATAATGACAGAAAAGACATGTGTGTTAGCTCTTTGATACTTTCATTTAGCCTTTGGAGTGGACACTGAACTTAGCTAAATAACTACGGAGAGTGCAGCCCGACAACAGCAAAACACGACAACAGTGAGAACCTGACAACAGCGCTAACACGAGAAACAAATGCTAACACAATGACAGTGCTAACTTAACAACAGAGCGACCCCAATGACAGTGCTAACACGACAACAGCGCTATACCAACAACAGCGCTAAAACGACAACAGCGCTAAAACGACAACAGCGCTAACACCACAACAGAGCTAACACGACAACAGAGCTAACACCACAACAGAGCTAACACCACAAGAGAGCTAACACAACAGCAGCGCTAACACCACAACAGCACTAACACCACAACAGCGCTAACACACAACAGCGCAGCGCTAACACGACAACAGCGCTAACACAACAGAGCTAACACGACAACAGCACTAACACCACAACAGAGCTAACACCACAACAGCGCTAACACCACAACAGAGCTAACGCGACAACAGAGCTAATACGACAACAGCGCTAACACCACAACAGCGCTAACACCACAACAGCGCTAACACAACAACAGCGCTAACACGACAACAGCGCTAACACGACAACAGAGCTAACACGACAACAGCGCTAACACCACAAGAGCGCTAACACGACAACAGCGCTAACACCACAACAGAGCTAACACGACAACAGCGCTAACACGACAACAGCGCTATACCAACAACAGCGCTAACGCGACAACAGCGCTAACACGACAACAGACCTAACACGACAATAGAGCTAACACCACAACAGCGCTAACACCACAACAGCGCTAACACCACAACAGCGCTAACACGACAACATCGCTAACACGACAACAGCGCTATACGAACAACAGCGCTAACACAACAACAGCGCTAACACAACAACAGCGCTAACACGACAACAGCGCTAACACCACAACAGCGCTAACATGACAACAGAGCTAACACCACAACAGCGCTAACACCACAACAGCGCTAACACCACAACAGCGCTAACATGCACTTACTCTTCATAATTAGCTATGAGCTTTGCGGTTTTTATCCACGTTCTGTGGAACAAAGTGAAACTGAAAGTAAAAGTGCTTAAATCAGCACAACTCATCATCTGAGGACTTATTCTTGTACATTTTCTTTCTTTCTAGAGATAGTCTTACTAGAACTTGTACTATAATCTACTTCTGCGCATCGATACGATACTACTAATACGATACTACTAATACTTGCTGATACACAAAGGCAAAGAAATCGAATAATATATATCGAAATCGAATATATATTTTGAAAACACTACTAAATAAAAAGTATTTGCACTCAGCTACAGAAAAGGTCTGTTTGAGGGAGCGGCCTTAAAGGAGCGTTTGTGTGGTGCACTTTTGAACCAAAGCTGGATTTTAAACGAAGCTTAAGAGTTTTCTCAAGGTGTCTTGGTATTGTTGTATTTTGTCCTGCAAAACGAGTTGGGCAATTGTCTTTTGTCTTGCCAAATAGTTTTTCAAACAGTGTCTGAAAATATCCTGGTTGAGGTTCAAGTATCGTTCAAGAGTAAATGGACCATAACATCAATAACCACCACAAAAGAAGTATCAGTGTATACTCTTGGGCGGTAGATTATGGTCTTATTTTGAGGTAATTTTTAAAACTTGATATTCTAATTTTGCTTATCTCCAAAATAACAACTGCGATATTATCAATTTTTCGATATATATCTTCAGGGGAGTCGACAGGGAGGCAAAAAAGGGTCTGTTGTCACCGTCCCAAGGTCTTAGAGGCCCAGAACTGGAACTTCTGCCAATTAATTAATATTAGAGGGGGGCCCATGTGAGACTTCTTGCCCCGGGCCCCCGAATTTCTGTCGACGGGCCTGTTATCTCCCAATATCTCGTAACTAGGAACTTCTTTGAGAACACAATATAAACTATGAGAGAATATGATACTATCTTCTATGGATATGTGAAGTGAATTGGATCGATCGCTCTGATGTGTGACTCAGCTAAGACTGGAGGATGTGAGAGAGAGAACAGAAAGACGGATTTAAAATGGAGAGAGCAGAGAGAGTGATAGTGTTGAGATGAGGAGCTTGGCGGCAGAGGCAGTCCCCATTTCGCGCTGCTGTGTTTTTGTTTGAACGTTTCATCAAAGAGACTCACCTAAAGCTTTTAATGCCTCTGCAGTGAGACAGTCTTTCCTCTGTCGCGAGGTGAAATCAGGTTTAAGAGGATGTTGTTGGCTTCAGTCGAACAGAATTTACCAACAGAAAGTACGATGGCGTCTAATTGGGAAAAGAAAAGGCGAAAACTGAACTAAAAAACACATCTAACAAACCACAAAAGTGTCCTGTCTGTGAGGGATGTGCAAATAACTCCTACAAAAGCGCTAATTGATAATGAAACTAATTATGTGACAAAAGGTTTAAAAAATGGGTCGAAACTAGAAGCTCATTTGAACAAGTATCGATAATGCAAAGATATAATCGACAGAGCCACGTTCCCTGTCCCGTCAGAGCAAATAAGTCACATTATTTCAAAAGTGGGGACTCTTATTTTGTATAAAAGGAGTATTTTTTTTAATAATCTCTATTGAAAACTGTGTATGTGTGAGTATCAAACATTGAGTTTTTAATAAAAATCTGAGTTATATCATTGTTTTAATGGCACTAAACGGCTGCAGTGGCAATGAATTACAAGTATTAAAGTCTTTTACTTAAGTACATTTTACAGTAGATACTTTTTACTTTTACTTCACTACATTTTTGAGATTGAAAAGTAAAAAGTACTTTTCATCTGATTTGAGAAGTTATTTTTACCATGTTCGTGGGAACGAGTTCAATCTTCGATAAAATGAATATGAAAAATTAAGAAAATGATTCATATTGCAACTGGTGACCAAAATATACATCATTTTTAAATCATTACATTTAACCTTTTAGCAAATTGACAACAATAAGTTGGAATATTTTTACTTTTTACTCTTAAAAGTCAATTTTGACTATTCAAGCTTTTCTTCTGCTTCTTTAAACGCCTCGTATTACACAAAATGGACTCGTCTAAGGTTTAGGTCATGTTCTAATGCTGTTACCGCCTCAAAATCACACCTGGAGTTGTGTTTTGTTTCATTCACATGTTTGAGTAACACTTTATTATCAGTCTGTCGACATCTCCAAAGCTCACAATGCTCTGTTCCACCTTGTGATGTCATGAAGTAGTTGAAGTGGTGGTTTTCAAGTTAACAGCTCCTTTTACCTTTAGTTCAGTAGAGATTGGCAATTCCAGGGCTGAAATGATCCAAATGATTCTAGTGAAGGTGTGTGGAGTTTAAAAACACAGTGGAGCACTTCCTGTACTACCACATGATGACATCACAAGGTGGAACAGAGTGTTTTCAGTTTGAGAGAAGAACTCAGCCTAAATCTACAGGGTTTGTGTGTTAAACATGTGAGAATAAAACAAACAAAAAAAACACAACTCCAGGTCTGTTTGTGATGAGAAAACGTTAGAAAAGATCAGAAAATAGCGTGATATGAGCCCTTTAATCCAGCTCTTAAATGAACGAACGTCTCAGTGAAGCTGTAGGAAAGAATAAAACAAAACTGGAAGCAAACATGAAAACAGTAACATATAAGACTGAAGCACAGGCCGGTGACTAACATGCCCTGAGTCTGTAGATGCTGGGATAAGTCTGTTACCTCTAATGGACTAAGTGGAAAAAGATTCTGAATGAGCTGTTCGCAGGCACACTCATGTTGCGGTTTCGTACATAGACTGTATATATACATGGACATAGCAAACCAGTTAGCCACCGCATCCAAACAGGAAGTGATCATGTGTCACTTTCCAATGAAAAACCATCACCCATCTCCCTGAACCTGCTGCTGTCAGACTCGTCATTTTGGTCTTATTAATCCACTCTACATGATCCTGGGGTTTTTCATTTTTTCACTATTGTGTCTGTAAATCAAGATAAGAACATTACAAAAAAAAACCAAAATGAAGTAAAAGTAGTAAAGTACTGCACTTCAGTATAAATTTTAGGTATCTTAGTGTGTGAAATACTTTGATGTTTTACTCTTTAAATACATTTTTAAACGGGTACTTTAATACTTTTACTTAATTTTTTTTCACGTGGCACTTAACTTTAATTTTTTTGCTGGTATCTGTACTTTTACTTAACTAACAAAACTGAGTACCATATTTTCCGGACTATAAATGGCTCTGGAGTATAAGTCGCACCAGCCAAAAAATGCAAAAAATGTTTATTTTTTTTCTCTACTGTGTCCATAACTCAAGATATGAACATTAATAACAGACGAATCAGGTCCTTCTTTCCTTGAAGTCGCTCCTGTTAGCGTTAGCAACAGGTTTGATTGACAGCGTTGCTAAGCGCCTGCTCCCTGCTAAACCAGTGGTGTGGGCGGGAAGGGGTGTGACCTTCAACAGCCTCGCTCTGGATTGGCTCTTTGGTTGCTATGATACTCGTGGTTGGATTTCCAAATATGAAACTCGGCTCCAAATTCGCCTCTATACCTGCTCTAGCCTCGATGAGCTTCATTTGACTGGAGCTGAACGCTGTGGGTGACGTCACACTCACTCAGTCCACGTCTTTACACAGTCTGTCGCTTTGTACACGGTTTAGTCATTCTAACGCACTTTATTATTCCCTCCCGTTGCCATTCCCTGCACACGTCGGCACAATTGTGTTCCCTTCTGTATTACCTCCATACCCCGGGCTCTCCCATTATTCACAACGGAATAATAATGACTCATCTTTCAGCGGCCGTTTACCATGCAAGATCTGACAAAAACAACTAAAGTCTCACACCAAACTTAAATATCAAAGGGAGCATTCAGAGGCGTTTTATGCGTGGCTAAACATACACAAGCAGCTCCAGTGTGCAGGCGCTAGCAGGAAACGCAAACACACAGCCGTTTGTTCCCACCTGAGACGCACTGAACAGGTAGCTGCTTGGATTACCAGGAATGCTGCGCTGGACAAAGTACAATGTTGGGAGGGACTGAGGCTGCGTCGAGGAGGTTTCACTGGGAGCAAGCTAGCTTACTGTCAAAACAAAAACATTTAAACGACCCGAATTACACCGTTTTATGATCTATGTTCTAATGTCGTCATCACAAACAGACCTGGGGCTGTGCTTTTTTGTTTCATTCACACATGTTTAACACACAAACCATGCAGATATTTTTAGGCTGAGTTCTTGTCTCAAACAGAAAACACTCTGTTCCACCTTGTGATGTCATAAAGCGGTAATACAAGAAGTGCTCCACGGTGTTTTTAAACTCTACACACCTTCACTAGAATCATTTCAGCTCTAGAATTAACAATCTCTACTAAACAAAAGCTAAAAGGAGCTGTTAACTTGAAAACTAGAAGACCTTTAACTATATTCAAACTATTTTAAGCCACATTTGAAGATCCTGTCGTTTTTAAAGCCGTGGTAGTAGTTCTTATTCACTCTTGCTATGTTAAAGAAATCAATGCCCAGGAAGAAGTATCAGAACTAGACATTTGAAAAATAAAAATGTATCTGCTGAATTTTAGAATGATCTTGAGCTTTATCGCAACTATTAAAAGACCACATGGTAATTTTATAGAAAGTAGTAGTAGTGTGTGTTGAAAATGTCATTCTATATATAAAAAACAAAAGAGTGTGTGGGAAAGGGATGCTAACTGTAGGCTCTGCTCTGTCTGAAGTTTGTTACTCCAAATAAACTTTAATTTGAGCTTTGTTTAACACAATAAAGAACAATAAAGAACTAACTCACCGTATTTCTGGGACTATAAGTCGTGCTTTATTTCATAGTTTGGCCCAGGCGACTTATACTCAGATGCAATTTATATGTGAAATGTGTTTTTTTTCTTCATTATTATGCATTTTTTGGCTGGTGCAACTTATACTCCAGTGCGACTTATAGAATAGTCTCAAGCTAGCTAGCATTAGCCAACAGTTTTTCCGTTAGTGCCTGTCACCTTTTGTTTAAAATCAAACTTCTAAACAGGACCACGAACGCTCGGATTGATCACAGGCTCCTGAAAATGTGTTTGAATCCGTTTTGTTTTTTCAGACTATTTTAAAACATGTCTGGTCAGTGTTTGCAGAACATTCCACAATAGACATACACGTAAAACACCCCCAGCGACACATCACTGCAAAGTATCAATAGGGCAAATGTGTGAACACCAGAAAATCCAAGAGAAAAAAAAAAAAAAAAAATGAAGTCGTGCCTTGTTATGTCAGAGCAGTTAAAAATGTCTGGTGCCACTGTTGAATAAATCCACCGTTGTGTGTTGTGAGGGCGTGTGTGTGTGAGTGTGTGCCCGTTTAACAAGGAGAACTTGAAAAACGCCCTCTGATTAAGAGTAATTTAGGTTTCTCGAGTGCTGAGGGAACGCTGTAAGAATAATAACATAAGTACAATCTGAACCAATCAACTGTCAATTATAAACAGCAGCCATTGGATTTGTTTTGCAAAACACTCATTATTGGCCCTAAGAAAAGCTGAAGAGAAGATAGAGAAAAGGAGAAATATTGGTACTTTTCAGATTATAGAATGTTATGACGTCACACTGCCAGATGGGGGAGCAACAGACAGTTTCTCCATATTGATTACATTGCACTTTGTCATGAAATATCCAAAAGCTAATTTCACAAATGTTGAACGTGGTATTTTCAGTTACTGACCAAACCCAAGGACTCACTGTATTACAAAATAATTTAGCATTTTGACCATTTTAATTTTAGCTTCCCACCCATTTGTATTAATTAATGTTGGCTAATGCTGTGATGTCATCTGAAACCAGGCAAATTACAGCCTGAACAGATCATGTGACATAAACTACAACAGCAAAAACAACAAGGTGGAGTTCATTTATTGGGCTTTTTGCCAAGCACCTGTTCACTTGCCTAAACAAACAACAGACGGCTAATCTAAACATTACAGCCTATGGAAAAAGGCTTGTAATTTAGTGAACCGCGTCGTCACTCCAGTCCACAGAGCTCACCTGTTCTGCACCGTGTTAAGTGGGTGTTTGCGTTTGTAAAATCCGCCACACTACGGGATTTTTCAGTCTTAAACAATTTTTAAACATGTGACAAAAAGATTAGACACAAAGAGAATCACATAAGATTTTAAATCTCGGGATATGGCAGTGAAGAGACCGCACACCACAAGCTAAAAGTTGTGAGAGCATCTGGCGTCAGCTGTTTCCTGTTTACAGTAAAACAACTCGCTCTGAGACTTTAAAGTGTTCCAAAGATCAGAGCATTGCACTTCTACTTTGGATATAAGTCAAAACTGAGCAGTAGTTCAGAAATGCTTTTAATGCACAGAAGGCTGCAGATAAACGGCACAGGAAGTAGAGTTGCTATCGCTAATCTGCATCAGCTTCAGCCTGTTCCTCGCTGTGTGGATGTAAACAGAGGATCTAGTCTCACCTTTTTACTTTTAAAGAACACTCAAACTGGATAATAGCGCTGTCTTGTGGACTGGAGGGTCATTACTTGTGGAGGGCACATTCTAGCGGATAATATGGATAAGAACGCTGCAGTTTATTACTCATCTCTTGCAAAGTTGTACAGTTAAAGTCGTTCTTAAATAATTTTCGCTGTTTCCTGAGTTTGTATCTTGCGCCTCTGTGATCGTCAGTACGTTTACCCCTGACTCTCTGTTTTATTGGCTGTTGGAGTGGAGATGCTTTGTGGATACGAATTTAAGATATGACAGAGCAGCTCAGAGTCACCACCCCCGAGAAACGCACTGGTTTAAAAATGGCATATCAAGGCCCTAAATCGGGTCATGCATCCCTGAAGTCGAGGAGAGGCAAATCAGGTCCTAAGTTGGGCTAATTATCCTGTAGTGTGTGGTGGCTTAAGCCTCTTGGCCTGTCTCTTTAGGGAAGCATACAGTACTCTGCAGGTGCACAGTCCAGCCTTGTATTTCTATGTAATGTAGTCAGCTAATGTTCTCTTTGTTGACTTGAATGAGCTCACATGTTGTCAGCTTGTCTTTCACATGTAAACGTATTGAAAGGACAAGTGTTTTACCTACTGTGGATTAGCCTCCATTCAGACCAGAGTGTGTGCTAATCTAGTTATTCTCGTCCCGCTGTACACACTGTCCACACTGTCCACTGGTGAATACACTAAGATAAAATGAAGTTTAAAATTAAATGAACAGAAAATTGTTTACGTCCACGTTTCAAATACAAGACTATGTCAAGTACGGAGGATTTCCTACTTTGGTTGCAGGTAAATTCCCAGGAGTGTTCAGCTGAAGTCCAAATCTGCTTACGCAATGTCCAGTCAGTGACCAGAAGTATTCAAATGACTCCTGCTGACGTCACAGATAATAGCTTCAGACTCAGAGGGGACCTGAACTCACTGTCCATTCATGATTTTACAGTGAATCTATTTATAGACTATAATATAACTTTATACCACTATTTATAGCCGTTTAAATCTTGTTTGCTGCTCTGCTCTCAACACATGGCTGTTTTTCCCTAAACATTCCCTCTCCTTCCAGGAACCCTCTGACCAATTAATCCCATTATGATCAGAGAGATGCTGAGGCACCAGAGCTGCTCGCGTCAGTGTGTGACCAGACACGACAGGAGCAGCCGACAGGGGAGGGGACGTGTCACCAAACAGCTGAGAAAGACAGGCTCTGTGAGGCAGGGTCAACTCCACACAGCACATTCAAACAGACACAAAGTGAGGACAATGGCCCAGCTCTGCCACTCCTCTGCCCCATAAAACTACACAACATGTCACCTCTTTTTTCTCACTGCTGCAGAACCAAACCACAGATTTTCACTTGGCCCATATCAATCCACTTCATTGAATAAACTGCATGTAGTGAGGAGCTTACCCGTTAACTAGAGAGAGGAGTCCATGGTTCACAGCCTCCTCTGAGCTCCTGTGTGGTGTAGTCCTGTCCCTCACCCTGCTCTCCGCTTCACAGCGTACACACACACACTCGCAGGTGTCAGTGGACAGAGGAGGAAGCAGGCGCTGAATAGTCCAGTCCAAAGGGTGAGTCCACTCTTGGTACGTTCCACAGTGAGCCCAGCGGTGCTCGCAGGACGCTGTGTTCACTTGTGCAGTGCAGTGCTCTTCTCCAGCTGCAGATACAGCTGCCTCTGTCTCACACACTGCCTCTCGCAGCCTCTGCCTGGCCGGCTCACGAGTTACACAGTGAGCCTCAGATCAGGCAACAGTTGCTGAATTCACAGCCCCTCCTCTCTCTCTACCAACGGTTGCTTGGTAACTGGCTTCTGTGGGCGGGGCGTGTGAGAGCCGTTGCATTGCTCCACAGTGTGCACTCCACAGACGCCTACTCGGGCTGAGGATATATTTGCATATGTAGCCCTGCCTGTCCGCGCTGAGAGCCTGCTCAAGAGGAGGCTGCAGTGAGGGGGAGGGAGTGATTGTTGTCCTTTCAATGGAAACAGTTTGTCTTCAGTGATGCAGCAGAATTCACACGACCACCCCAAAACACCCCAAAACATATCACACCCGATAACACTCCATGAAACCCCTGTGTGTTACACTAAACCAGCATGAGGCCTGCTAACGTGGCAGAAGTTTATAAAAGTTCATATAAATGCATATAGTTGTATGATTACATGCTCGTTTGTCCGTCTCAGTCTCGGCCGCACCTGTCGACCGTTGAAATAATAGACGTTATGCAGATGACATAACCACTGAAACTTTATTAGTGAGTGGTAAAGGTATAGGAGTGTCAGTGGTGAGTAAGCATATTTTCTCATGTAAACACCAAATCTAAAATGTGACAGAGCTGCTACAGTTTAAAAACAAAGATAAAAGTCTGCCAAATTTGTAGCTTGAACCTGACTCTACAAAAAGAAAATCAAATAAACTGTCGTAGAAAAGCCATTAACAGTTAGTTAAACCACAGGGACACTGCAGGCTGCGCTCACAAACATCACTGATACAGAGTTTGGATCAGACAGAGACAAACTGAACCTTTCTCTCCTTAAATAACATGTTTGTGTCTGTGTGCTGAGGAAATAATTGTTGTTGGGCAAAAATTACAGCTCCACAGACAAAAATTAGGCCAAAAACACATTTACAGTTACAGTTCTGCCATTGAAGTTGGAATTTTGAGGAGCATTTTCCAAATAAAACACGTCACTGCATAACCTCTACTGCTGAGTTTCAGACGACGGCACAACATTAAACTGGACAATATTCATTATTATTAGTCGTTTTAGACTGTGATGATGTCCTACTCCCAGACGGGGGGCAAAAGACAGATTTTCCAATTTGTTTACGTTGTAATTTGCCATAAAATATCCAAAAGTATTAGAACAAGAACTCACTGTATTACAACAAAAATCTGTATTTGAACAATGTTAATTTCAGCTGTGCCCATCAGTGTTGAACGTTATGATGTCATCTGTCGTCAAATAAAAACAGGGGTGGGACTTAATAAGTTTCCTTCTTCCCACTCCTTTTCGAGCTTATACAAGGATTAATTTGTGAGACGTGCTATAAATGAACCTGATACATGTGCTCGAAATACATAAATACATGAAATGAATGAAAATTAAATCTGACAAACAGTAATGAGTGATACAGATGGAGGGGCAACTAAAATTAATATTGTTCAAATGCAAAATGATGTTGTAATACAGAGAGTTCTTGGGTTTAGTTTATTGAAAATACCAGGTTGAACATTTATGAATTTACCTTTTGAATATTTGAAGACAAAGTGCAAAGTCATCAATAGGGAAATGTGCCTCTTGCAGCCTGTCTGAGAGTACAGCTTGATCACATTTTAGTCTAGTCTATCTGAAACCCACTAATGGACAAAACTATTGAATTACGATGGCCCTAGAATTAAACTTTAACACTTAAAATGTACAGCCACTAAAAAAGAACGAGACCTGATTCTGTGAAATGACAAATGCATGGATGGATATCTTCACCTCCACGACTCTGCCTCTGGTCCTGTTTGTTTTGAGCTCAGCGTGTTCCTCTCTGTGATACTGCACGTCTTTGTGACAGACGAGTTTAGATTTCATCAGTTTATGTATTAAACCAGGAACAGCTGGTGGCAATGGAAACTTAAAGCTCGTATATTATGTAAAATGGACTCTTGTGAGCTTTAAGTCATGTTATAAAGTTGTTATCGCATCAAAAACACACCTGGAGTTGTGTTTTGTTTCATTCACACATGTTTGAGTAACATTTTATTACTCCAAAGCTGTTCCACCTTGTGATGTCATGAAGTGCTAGTCTAAAAATGCAGTTTTTTTGTGTTAAACATGTGTGAATGAAACAAAACACAACTCCAGGTCTGTTTGTGACGAGGACACAACATTATAACATAGATCCTTTAACCAGAGCGTTCTCAAAGTGATGCTAACAGATATTGTGACAAGACTTTTCTCCTTTTCGCAATGCTTTGGCTTTGGCGTGTTGACATTTTTTTCTTCCCATGACTCACAGCGTCTGGGCTCGTCTGGTACAGTCATAGCATCCAGGAGCTTGGCTGACAGAAGGCTGAGAAGTGGTGGAGATGGTGAGAAAGATGACACAGAAAAGAGAGAGATATGATCCGGCCTTCCAAATAAAAGCTATTATGCGAAGGAATTTGCCCTTTAAAATGTGTTCTCTCTCTCTTCTCCTTCACTTTTCAAAGACGTTGGCAGCGCCTCCGCCAATACCCTGTGGCTGTTTGTTTATGTCCAATTTGTTAGAGGGCTGGCCCCTTTCCCTCCTTTCAAAGAAGCCATTTACAATTCTATTCATGTCTACCTGCCTCTTTCAGACAGCAGCACGGAGTTATGCATCGGGCCACTGTTTTAGTGCATACTGCTGCTAACAGTCCCTCCAGTCCATTCAAAGGGCAAGAAAGAGGAGCCCAATTATACAACACTGTATAATTTACCAGAAGAAGTCACAATACAACAGGAACAAAAACATATCTGTATTGTGCTTCTTTATGCTTGTGTAGTCGTGTTAATGAGACAGAAATAAGGGAGTGGAGCAGCAGCAGCAGCAGCAGCTCTGTGGGGATCTACCAGCTGTGCAGCAAGACGAATCATCCAGAGGCAGAGGGTGGGGCGGGTGGAGACAGGAAAAAAACCCACTAAGAGGAGAGGTGGAGCTGGGTTAAAATAGACTTTCATGGGATGGACAGACACTTCTCGAGCTGGCTGCTAATCAGGGTCAAGAGCGTAGAGGACAATACACACAGAGAAAATGGTTATTAGTGCATTGGATTTGCATAGTACATTTAAAGACATCCGAAACACTTCACAATGCATTATTCATTAAGATTTTGCCAATACGATACAAAGGCCACAATATGATACAGATCTCGATACAATACTTTTTCATTTCGATACAAAACGATAAGATATATTTCAAATCGATTCAATACGATTTGGTGAAAAATAAAGGCTTTCGTGACCCTTAATGATCAGCCCCATTTTCACAAAAAGTAAACATTAATGGTGCATTTATCTGCTGTTTACTGAAGATAAATGAGCATAACCAAGTGCATTTGTTTAGTGCTTTTTGCTAACTAGAAGAACACATCAGACTGGTCAGTATTATTCATCCACAGTTTATACGAGCTCCACATTTACATGAACAGAGACATGAGCAGTTTAACGGCTCTGAAGAATCACAACATATCAACTAAAACTACTGTGATAATAAAGGTTTTTGTTACGCCACTGTCTGTGCAAAGATCATATGAAACACACCCATTTTAATCATCAAAACTGTGAATCAGATGTCAAATGTATTGCATCAACAAGTTTCATTCCTCTAAACAAGCCACACAATAGAGCTGTGACAGAATAATTTGGTAAAATATACAAGAAATATATTGATACAGCAGCCCACGATATCGATGTTTATTAAACGATACGATATTATCAATATTTCGACACCCGCAGGGACAGACTGACAGAAGTGAGGCTGACAACCTGCACCATCTGCCCCCAACCATGACCACACTCGCTCACAGACCACATTCATACTACACAATGTGCGTCAAGTGTCTAGTTTTCCCTACTGCCTCACTGTAGAACCTGGCATGCCCAGTGATCTCCAACCCGAGTACGAACCAGCCCCAAACTTTCTTAGCTTCAAATGCAGTTTGAGTTCAACTATGATGATGGAGGCTCTACTTAACTGGGAGCAATATCGCCACCAACGCAAGAAATGGGTCAGGCAGAGGATGATTTTCAATTCTCGCTCTTTTCCTTATACCAGGGGCAAAGTGACACTATAAATAATTCCAAATATAGTTGGGCGAAAGCTTTTTGGCCCACTTTATCAAACCAAGAGAGCGTGTGCGCATTCAGCAAACTCCCATGTTCTAGCAGACATGAAATACAATGCTGCGTTGTATAAAAGTTTTGAGGTGGGGCACAGCACTAAGATGTTTTTACCTTCACCTTATGTGTATTCCCAAAGTCCCATGTTACACAAAATAGAGTCTTGTGAGCTTTAAGCCATGTTCTAATGCTGTTACCTCATCAAAAACATATCTGGTGTTGCGTTATATTTCATTCACACATGTTTGTGACGCTGCATTATTATCTGTCTCCGTCAACCAAGAAGAACAAAATGCTCCGTTCCACCTTGTGATGTCGTGATACCAAGTTAACAGCTACATTTTAACCTTTTGCTCAGTAGAGATTGCCAAACTTGGAGCACTTCCTGCATTACCATATGACATCACAAGGTGGAACAGAGTGTTTTCTGTTTGAGCAAAGAACCTTAAAATGCAGGTTTGTGTGTTAAACATGTGTGAATGAAACAAAGCACAACTCCAGGTCTGTTGTGATGAGGAAAACAACATTATAAGAGCTCAGAAAATAATAAATTGACTAAAACAAATGCTATAGTAATCCAAAGAATGCAGTCACAAAATGCACAGCAGAAATTCCAGCAGATATAAATACACTGGGGCTGTGTGTGGCCATGGGTGTGAAAAGAGGCTACTGGGTTACAGCTGCCTTCAGGGGAGAAGTCGACAGTATTGATTATGACCTTTGTTCTCATGGTAGTATATACGCAGCGGATAGGACAGCGCCACAAGCACAATATCTGTTTAACTCAGGGGATGAAGTAACATTAACACATACAATTGGCTTTTACAAGACGCCAACACTTGTAGCTGTAGTTAGCATCGTCGATATGTTCGTTATTATGGGTTTTCACAAGATCCTGCTGAATTGAGAAGGTCTGTGGAACGACTGACTGCCAAATCAATATCTGAACGCACACATTTCCACACAGCCATCTGTCAATGTTAATAATAACAGAAGTGGTAAAGGGTCATCACACAAGATCAACATTTAGACATGTAACTGTAAACTGACAGTTTTTTTATTAGATGTACACAGAAATAGAAAAGTTAATTAGCGACAGGAGAGACACAGGAAGGACAAAACGCAGGAGCAGAGTCACTGACTGAGGTTATAACGTCCATTGTCATAATTGGTAGTTTGCAATGAGAGATATCGCAAAGTAACAAAACGGAACTGACAAATCATCCAGACCAGAGACTGTGTAATAGAAGTGAGACGCCACCTACGGCGTTCGGCTCCAGTCAAATGAAGCTCAGCGGGGCTAGAGCAGTTAGAGCGGCGAATTTGGAGCCGAGTTTCATATTTGGAATTCCGACCGCGAGTATCGTAGCAACCAAAGAGCCAATCAGGAGCGAGACTGTTGAAGGTAACACCCCTTCCCGCCCACACCACTGGTTTAGCAGGGAGCAACGCTGTCAATCAAACCTAACTCTAGCAGGAGCGACCTCAGGGAAAGAAGGCGCCTGATTTGTCTGTTAATAATGTTCATTTTAAGACCAAAATGACGAGTCTGACAGCAGCAGTTAGAGAGAGAGGCCTCAGTTTTTCAATGTAAAGTGAACTAGAGCCAGAGTCGATGGAGCCAGAAGCGCGTCCATGATCAATTCCTTAGCACATTAGCTATGTCCATTCATATAAACAGTCTATGGTCCGGGCACACTAGCATGGAGTGGGCTTATGGTGAAAAAAGGGCCGTGGGTGAGTTTTTAGTAAATTAATGACAAATCGGTCAAACATATCGGCCCAAGGAGCTTATTGCCCTTCGGCTTCTCTGGATTCTAAACAATAGTATCAGTGTCGGCTCTTTAAAAAAAAACAAAAAACAGTGGATCTCTAATTGCAGCCGCCTCACAAAAGATGCAGGAAGTTGTAGTTAAATTTTACAAGCTGGTGTTCTGCTGTTAGTTACGGCTCTCGTTTACTTGTGAGCGGGCAGTAAGTGACGCACAGCTGGCCACACAGTTGTTCAGTGTTTTGTTTTTTAAAGAAGGCCAAAAGGACTTTTTTACAGGTGCTGCGAACAGTTTGAGAAGTTAGCAAATACGTGACTGAAAAATCTAGTAACAAACAACCTTGAGGATTGAGGTACTAATATTTCTTACTTGAAAGTTTACTATAACTAACTTCTGAGTGGCACAGAAGCAGAACTATGGGGAGCTTAACAAACCAAATGTTTCTTTGCTTTTTTGGCCTAATTTTATCCAGTAATTAACAGGGATGCACCGATCCAGCTTTTCACTTCCAAGATCGATACTGAGACTTTGACTTTAAATATTTGGCGATACCCAATGTTGACTAATACCAGTGTAGAGACGGAAAATGACACTTATTTCCTTAAAACACAGTTAACATTAGTTACACAGTTACATAACACAATTGGATCTCTTGGGGAATAATAATTAACGACAGAGCAGCTTCATATGAATAAAAGTTCAAACATTATGAGACGTTCTAGGCCAAAAGTCTGTAAATCGGCCCAATCACAATACATAACTGATATTACGGAACTGATATTCGATCCAGCAAATTTCTCAGTGTCAACGCCAATATTTGATGCCAGTATCGGTATCGGTGGATCCCTAAATAACAATTTCTTCAACACAAACTCATAAATGTGATTGTGTCTGATCCAAAGTCTGTATCAGTGATGACTGTGCAGTTTCCCTGTGGTTTGACTAACTTTTGACTTGATTTCTTGTTTAAAGTGTCAGGTACAAACTCAATATTTATCAGAGTTGTAGATTTTTACATTTATTATTAAACTGTAGATGTGTGTTGAGCTCTTCCAGGAGAAAACGTCATTAATCACCATTTTCTCTCTGATAACTTTACTACAAAGGTGTTTAAATCTTCTTTTAAATAAATCCAAGATCAATAAGGATAGGTTTAATGTCATAGCGTGGAACATTCCTGTTAAAAGCCCCTCACTAAAAAGTCGCAGTGCCCGTTTGAGCCAACATTTAGATTTGAAGTGAATGAGTAAATCCAACAGTTCACAAACCAGACTTTGTTATAGCTTTGAAAACTAAAATCATCTCTGTAATAGTTTTTATGGGTGAATCTGGCGGCCCACATGGATTGTTGGCCCGTTTGTGTTTGTTGTCTGCCAGTGCGGAGTGAAAGAGATGAAGAAGGATGCAGTGGGCCATAACTGAACGTCTGTGACAGCTCCTCTGTTCAGGCCACACAGCGCCACCAGCGACCCAATTAACCAAACAACAATACACAAATGAAGGAATACAGGCGAAGGAAGGGAAAAACTAGGGAGCAACCAGGCTTTTTCAGTCCCAATACTAATGTCAATAATACAGCTGTAAGTATTTACCGATATCTGATATTAACCGATGCCAGTGTAGGGATAAAAAATTGCTTTTTTTCCCCTTAAAACACAGGAACGTATTACAAATTTGATCCAATTGTGTTATGTAACTTATTTTATCCAGAACAGATTTGTATGAATGAAAGTTCAGACATTATAAGACGTCCTGAGCCTACACGAGTCAGGAAATGATCTCACTACATCCAATTAAAGGCCGAACCAATACCAAGGAGCCGATACCCGATCCAGCCAGGGTCAGTGCCGATACTCGATACCAGTGCAGGTATTGGTGTCTCTCTAGTAAAAACACACAAAAATAGTGCTGGAAAGACTACGTTTGATGGCACTGTGAACCAAATCTCATTAATTATACTTTTGGATGAAGAAAGATTTGACTAATTGCACAATATGGACTGGAATCTTGGCTGGAAAATGGGCGGCTACCACCAGGAGAGAAACAACTAAACAACTAGGTTCTTTCTCTCACGCTGCACAGATGAAATTGCAGTTGGTGCTTTGAAGATTTGATGAACCCTTTGTGCTACTCCCAAGTCTGGATATAGAGGATTAAAAAATACTAAAAACAGAGCTGAGTTTATGTGTTTTTCTTACAGCAAATGGCAACATCAACACAGAGGAAGTGTTAAAGTCGTGGTCAGCAACAATATAATATTAAGGATTCAAAGGAGTCAAAAGTCTGGACAAGTCCCCTTATTCTGTGTTTTCAGTGTTTTGTTCTTTATTTTTTACACAGAAGACATCAAATATATGAAGTAAGATGTTTGGAATTATGTAGTAAAGAAAAAAAAGGGTAAATACTAGAAAAGTGTGGCTACTCTGAGGATGTGAATGTCTGAAATACAGTTGAAATCAGAAGTTTACATAGACAGAGAAATGTGTGTATGTGTTTTGCTTTTTTTGTTTATATATAGTGTGACATGAAACCAGACTAAACATTCCCTGTTTTAGGTCAGTTACGATTACCAAAATTACTATTTTCTAAATGCCAGACTAATAAGAGAAGGATTTTTTGACAATTTTTCATGACTTTCTTCAAAGACAGAAGTTTACGTACATTTTCTTTAAACTGTATGACTTGGGTCAAATGTTTTGGATATAGTTCCACAAGCTTAACTGGCAGGAGTTTTTACCTTTTTTTCCTTTTGCTACATAATTCCAAACATCTTACTTCGTATATTTGATGTCTTCTGTGTGTATATAAAATGTTGAAAGTAGTAAAAATAAAGAAACATTTACGCTGTTGGCAGAAACAGGCTGGGTCCGAATGTCCAAACTATCCTCAACTTAGGGCACTGTCCAGCTGGGGAAAAAGTAGTGTACTCAAAATTTCCCACAGTGCACTTTGAAAAGTAGTGTCCAACGCTGGTCACTAGATCAGTCAGTATAAACCACAATGCATTGCAGGACAGTGACAGGTCTTTAGCTGGACACAACACGACTGACTGAAGCAGACAGAAGCCCTGGTTTATCACACTGTCGATGCCTGATTATTATTAAAACACTTAAATAAAGCCTTTCTTAGACAAAAAGTTGATGAATCCGGGCCGTTTGTGTGTGCTCCAGCTTCACAAAAACGTGTATGATTATTATTAGTCTATAAATACTTGTGCCAGTCGAATCTGAACATCATTTACGACAGAAATCAAGTTTTCGCGGAGTTCAGCCTTTAGACTTTTTTCACCCCGACGCCAGAGTCAGGAGCTGAGCGTAGTGAGCTGTGTCCTCGAATCTCTCTGTAAATGAGTTTGCTAAAGCGTTAGGAGGGCTCTGGAGTGAGGCGTTAGGAGCGAGGGTGGACAGTCGGACACAGCCATAGATAGTCTTCTTCCATAATCAAAGTTATTTTAAAGACTCGTAAACCTTTCAGAGCTACCTAACATAAAATCCACCATCTCCCTCTCTGATTCTCACCTTGTTCTAAATATAAATGCATGTGACACCCTGCATTGATGTACAGTGATAACTTTATAATAATGGGTGTATTGAACGCACAGAGGGGTGAACTGGCTGAGTCACACTGGGGTATATGTCCGGAAAGAGCAGAGGTCATAAAAGCAATTGGCGATTCGCTTCATTAGCTTCACTTACAGCCACACGGTCCATAGTAAATCTTACGAGGGCCGCTGCTGTGTGTCCTTGAGTGTTATTGGAAAGCTACTGGAGTGCTAGCTTCTTGTCTCCATTCCAGACATGTACTATACGTGCTTGAAATGTTAATAAGCCAGCAATGTGACAAAGCTTCTGGCAACATATTTAGCATCACTTTGGTAAATGGTTGCATTTTTATACAGCGCTTTTTTTTTTATCTCCCAAGGCACTCAAAGCACTTTACATCAAGGATCCACTCACCTATTCATACACACATTCAAACACCAGTGTGCACAGAAACTGGGGGCGAGGTGGAGGTTAAGTGTCTTGCCCAAGGACACAAAGACAGCATTCATCTGTGGGAGCTGGAATGGCATCATCAACTCGTGGGTCACTGGATCTGACCAATGATGTTTATGTCGAGGGATGGATTCAAAGCGCCAACCTTCGGATCAGTGAACAAACTCTACCAGCTGAGCCACTGTCGCCCCACTTTTGTATGTTTTTATAGGTTGGGCCATGTTTTTTTATTAATAATAATAATAATGTGTGTTTTTGGAGGTGACCCGGCTGCACTAGGGCCCAGCGCATCCACCCGCCTCTAAAAACTGACCCGCCTCGTACACCTCCTCTGGCTCGACCACGCCACACCCTCAGCCGATCACCTCAACGCACTTTTTGCACGTATTTACTGTAATTTATCAAAGAAATGCTCCAGCAGAGAGCTTCAAACCTCAGTCGTGTCTGTCCCCTCCTGTGTTGCGTTCATGTGAGCTGCGGCGTAACAGTAGGGATGTAACACTAACCGAAATATCGCGATATCGTATCATCAAAAGTCTCAAAATAATATTGCGGGCCATTGCCATCACAATATATCAAATTACGAAGTCCCTTTGCTTAAATTAATTGTTATGGAACAGCTCACAAAACAGAGGGAATTGCAAAGACCATGATTCTTTGCTCCATTTCAGTACAGATAGTATGAAGAAACAAGAGTTATGAAGCACTTCTTTATCTTAAACTTATGATGAAATTGCCAAGCTGTTCGTAAGTGGATCTGACCAGTGATGTTTATGTCAAGAACAGGATTCGAACTGCCAACCTTCAGGTCAGAGGAGAAATATTCTACCAAGCGAACTACTGTAACTGGTCGATGAAGTTTGTATTAATCGACTAAAGCCCTACAGTCCTACTAAAACACTCTTCAAGTAGGTTCACTGTAGATTTTTGGGCAACTAAAATATACAAGTCTCTTCCGATAATGATCCTGTAGAGTCTGACGGGCTTAAAACTGTTTCATTTGTCAGATTTAGGACCCGATCTGCTTCTCCTCGAGGCGTGACCCAATTTAAGATCCTCAGGGGTGTGCGGTGTCCGAGAGACTCTGAGCTGCTCTGTTGTATCGTAAATTCGTGACCACAAAACATCACCACGGCAACAGCCAATAAAATAGAGAGTCAGGGGCAGAGGGAGTGACGGACACCGAGGCGCAAGATACAAACTAAGGAAATGGCGAAAATAATTTAAAGATGACTCTCGTAAAGTTAAACTCAATTAGAATGTGTCCCGCGCAAGTAATGACCCTCCAATCCACAAGACAGCGCTATTAATCCAGTTTGAAGTGCAACGCTCTGATCTTTGAAACACTTCACAGTAAAACGACTCGCTCTGAGACGCTAGACAGGAAACAAATGCGCTCACAACTTTTAGCTTGTGGTGTGCGGTCTCTTCGCTGTCATATCCCGCTGTGGTCTTTGCGCTCAGAGATTTTAAATTTGATCAGATTCTCTTCACGTCTGTGGTCTGCGCTTTTTGTCTCAGGTTTAAAAATCATTTGAAACATCCTGTAGTGTGTGGCAGGCTTTAGTCTCCATAAAAAATAACTTGGAGTCTAGTGTAGTGTCTGCCCTTAGTGGTTTCTTCCGCACAGCATGAAACAGCCCCTTGAGTGATTTGGGCTCACAGCCTGATAGATGTCGTCTCTGCTCCTGGCTCCTGTCGCTCACACCGACAGTCACCATAAATAAAAGACTAGCTCTCCCACTTGGTCCTTTCATTTTCAGCTAAAACTCCCGACATTTCCCCACCTCTCAACAGATTTTTTTTTTTTTTAAGCATTCGATTTCTCCTTAAATCTCACTACATATCTGTCAAACACCATGTGAGCGACAGTGGCTCAGTTGGTCGAGTATTTGTCCAGTGATCTGAAGATTGGTGGTTCAAATCGTGCTCTTGACATAGATGTCATTGGTTGAGCGGTCGGCCTGTCGCATTAATTACGATATTGACTCCAACACATGACAGATGGAACAATAATTTTTGGGAGTCAGTATCATTGTGGAGACTTTTTCTTTCATACTAATTTTTGGTAACTTTTCTGTTTTATGTTACAATTTGATCTGTAGAAAGTGGGAATATGAACGTCTGACTCATTATAGACATAAACTAACTACCAAAGTGTTTTGTAATTAATTAATTTATTGCAACTCATTTTTTTTTAAAAAATTTTTTACATTTAGAATACTTTTTGGGGGAAAATTCTGCTTTATGGATTGGTTTCAGTATTACTTCAGCAATATATCACACTTCAAAATTTCCAATCGTGATGGACCCACAGGTTGGCGGTGCAATTCCCACTCCCACAGATGAATACTGCCACTGTGTTCTTGAGCTAAACACTAAATGAGTGAGTGGTTTCTTGATGTAAAAGCTCTTTGAGTGAGTTGAAGGTGGAAACACATCAGGGCACACGCCACTCACAACTTCACATAACCATTTAACTCATTAAATCAAAACCATTATCACAGGTTCAATTATGAAAACCAGATGAACGAGTCTTTCGAGGGTTTTTCGTAATCGATCAATCTCGTTCCTTGACGTCTGACAGAGCCGATTGTCATGACAGCTGCTAGATTTGATATTACACTTAATGACCTGCCAACAGATCCGTGAGATAAGTGTGATAATCGACGAGGCAGCTCTGGCAACATGCTCTCGCCTCCAATCGCGAAACAAGGTTCACCACGTGGCACTGGTTTATGCGAGATGTTACGGCTGCTACTCTGGCAGTTGATTAGAGTGACATTCCCTTGACAGATTTATGGACATGAAGGTTGCGGAACAAATGTTAGCCAGGCTGAAGTAAACAAAAACATCCCTATAGAGAAACAAGATTAATGATTATAACAACATTCACTCAGATTCAACATTCACAGATGGGGACATTTAAATGGTAAACGGTCAATTTTTTATATATTTCCACCTTCAACGCCCTCAAAGCACTTTATATCAACGAACCACTCACCTATTCACACCACATTTATACACCAGTGTACACAGACACTGGTCTCGAGGACAGTGGTCTCTAGTTTATCGTGGGGGTCACGTTCTAAAAATAATCTGCAACAGGCGAAATCCATTAAGTATCAGCTTTATTTTTTATAATTATTCTATATGTTTCTTGTCTGTAAAACCCCTCACCACACACTTTATACACTTTTCTCACACAGGCATTAACATTTTCTCACATTTCTCTCTTGTTTAAACAAAGTTCAAACCTTCGTCGGTGCCTTTGTCGGTGCAGAACGTTTCATCGACATTGTGGGTTTTGTCGGGGAGAAAACTTGCAAACATACAGCACTTCAGAGTCACACTGCGATCCCAACATTTATGTAAATTTGTCTGACACATTCTGTACTGTACAGGAGACACGGAGGAGACTGATGGACAATGGTCTACAGTCCCTCAGCCAATCAGGACGCAGAACACAATGGTCTACAGTCCCTCAGCCAATCAGGACGCAGAACACAATGGTCTACAGTCCCTCAGCCAATCAGGACGCAGAACACAATGGTCTACAGTCCCTCAGCCAATCAGGACACAGAACACAATGGTCTACAGTCCCTCAGCCAATCAGGACACAGAACACAATGGTCTACAGTCCCTCAGCCAATCAGGACGCAGAACACATTGCACGTTCATACTCAAAAAGCATGCAAAATTACACTAAAAATGTGCGACATAGCGAGGCCGTGAAAGGTGAACTGTGTTATGTTGAGGGAAAACCGTAGTCATGTTTGGTGCAGTTCTCTTTTTCTACTATTGTTGAAATGTATATTTACATGTATTCTTCCGCCAGCAGGTCGGCCAAAATGAGATATCTCTGCTGAAGATTTAAGGCCGATGGCCGATGCGCTAAAAAGTGCAAATATCAGCTCGTCCATCTCTAGTGTGTTTTGCCCAAGGACACAACGACAGCATTCATCTGTGGGAGCTGGAAACTCACTTTTTAACCTGTGGGTCAGTGGATCAGACCAACTTTCGGATCATTGGACAAACGCCCTTACAACAACTGTACTGTCTGTTGCCCCAGTTAAGATGCCTCAGTTAAAAGATTAAACATCCTCCACCCAGACTAATGCAAAAGTGATGTTTCAGCGCTCGAGAAAGACAAAGAAACACACTGGAGGTGAGCAGAACACGCAACGGTCCATTAAAATTACACATGGATATTTACCACAGGTGGATGAAGTACTCAACTTTGTTACTTAAGTAAAAGGTAAGAGTAAAAAGTAAAAGTACTGTACATTTTGGACTATTGAGTGCACCTGAATATCAGCCGCTCCAGCTAAATTTGAAAAGAAAATCAATTTTGAACATGTATAAGTCGCACTTGAACATAAGCCACATGTTACAATTATGTTAGCCAGTAAAATCTATAAATTAGCCGCACCGTGGTTTAGGCCGCAGGGTTCAAAATGTGAGAAAAAGTGGTGGCTTATAGTCCGGCTTATAGTTACGGCATTTTACACATGTGTTGTTAGTTTCTTAAAGTGTTTAACGTAGTGATATTGATTAAAAATGATACATACTTTGGTCAACAGTAACAACACGAATCATTTTCTTAACTTTTCTTATGAATTTGTGTATTTATTTTTGTTGAACTCACAAACTTTAGTCAAGGTGTTTCCACGAACATGGTAAAAATAACCCCTCAAATCAGATGAAAAGTACTTTTTACTTTTCAGTCCTGTTCAGTCATGTAGAGGAGTAGAAAGTACAGACACTGCTCTCAAATGTAGTGAAGTAAAGGTAAAATGTTTCCACTTTAATCCAGTTTAAAAATCTACTTAAGTACAGTACTTTACTAGTTTTACTTCGTTACCTTCCACCACTGAACTTACATTATTGAAACTGATCCACCCTCGTTTCAGTACCACAAACCTTCAATAAAATACGAGCGTCCCGATTGGCTGCGCTGCCGTTTCTCCACTGACTTGTCCAGAGCTGTATCTAGGCCACACGCTCACACGCACTGGAAGAAAAATCTCTGTTCGCTCGTGCACCTGCTCTGGGCTCTGAGTCGCCCCGGTGCACAGTGGAAGCCAAACCTATAAACTACAAGCAGTGGTCATTGAGCAAATCAACAATGGGGCATTTTTCACCCCCCGTCTCTCTCCGTTCTCCTCTCTCTTTGCCATAGCAACTACACTTAACCCCACAAGAGTTTTTCATCTAAGAGAAACAGATGCCCTGAAATAACTGCGCTTCTACAGGTCATAAATACACTGTGGAGAATTATGCAGAACCCGCAGCGCACGGCCTTTGAACAGGTTTGAAAGTGAGTCAGACAGATCATATTAAAACAAAAAGATTTGCTCTGAAAATTCCTTGAAGCCATAACAAGAGCAAAGACCCCCCACAAGGCTTTGATCCGATCTCGCAATGGTAAAAATACAGCATCCAGGCATGCACTTGAACTAGAGATTATTATTATTATTCCACACTTTGAATATATAGCGCCTTAAGCAGACATATTGTGCTTGTGTGTGCTCTATAGTTATAACCTATGACACTACATGACACAATATTCACCTAAAACAACTTAATAAAACGAAACGAGTCCGCTGACGTCTGTGTTAGAAAACTGCAGTGTCCAATGGGAGCTGATGTCACCGTAAACTTCATTGATTGCGGATTGATCGGCAAAATAGCGTCTTGAAAATAAGCGATTAAAGATTATTCAGACATGAGTCACTTTAAAAAGAACTTTGAGTGGGTAAATAGTGAAGGGAAGCAACTACAACATGGTTAAAAAAGTCCATTTTGCAATAGATTAGGTCTGATTTAATATAAACTACTTTAACCTAGTCACAGTGACACGATAACACATTTTGAATCACAATATATCGTTACGGAGAAATAATCTCTGACTGTTTCATAAAAAGACATGAGCTGCAACAAATAAACAGTAGAATGTACCAATAGTTCGCCATAAAAGGGGCTTATTCACCCCTCCACAGCTCAAATCTTATCGTACTACAACAAAAAACACCCCAAATCTCCACACTTTTGCCGATTATAAATATTAAGGCCTAAAATATACTGTTCCAGCTTTCACATATTGGTCGATGTAGTGATTATCGTGACAGGCCTAGTGAATACAAACCAGAACAAGCAATTCATCGAGCAAACTGACATTTTGAAAGTTTACAGACTCATGTAACCTCCAGAGTCAGCTGCAGGTCGACCTACCTGTGACCAGGGGCAGAAAACAACAACCAGAAGAGAGTTCCTGCACTGGCTGAAGCGGCAGATCTCCAAACAGCCGAGTTTACAGGGAAGTAGCCAAGAAAAGAGAAGTGGTTTGGTGTCTCATGTTAAAGGCGCAGTAGGTAGAGGACAGATTACGTTTCACTGTGTGTGAATATTTCAACAGAGCTTCTCTTTTACTACAATGGACCCGAGCAAAAGAAGAACAGTTGAAGGTTATGAACAACAATATGCACTTTTCAAAACAAAGAGAACTTAAAATGACCTTTGTTTCATTTGCACTGACCCAAAACTGACCTCTTCTCCCTGGCATTTCATTTAAATGTATTGTTATTTTCCCATGTAGCGTTATCTAAGTTTGCTTGTTGGTTGTGTTGACTTTTATGTGAAGCACTCGAGTAGTTTTAAAAGTGTTGCACAAATAAACTTGAGTTGAAGTGGTGTTTTAAAGTAGCGGCAGTGTCTGCGTCTGGGAGCTGACCCTGTTGGAATGCAGACAGGTACATACATCGCTCTGGGACAGGGTTACACACAATACCAAGATATCACATTCCCCAAGAGAAAGACTGTCTGAAATGCCTATGTACCACCTGAGAGGAGTTTCCTGCAGCGATCTGTATATGGGATGTGGTCAGGCGACGCAAATAGGTCAAAGATTATCAATGTTTACGGTTCCCTCTTTGGCTCCTGTGGTGGTTTGATCAAACTATCAGACTGTGAGGATTGATTTAAAATGATCCAGGTTAAACTATAAGCATGTTTTGTCTTTGGTCAAACTGAAAAGGCCCAGACTTTGAAGAATATCTGAAGAGACATTTGCTTTAACTCATCTGAAGCTCCACACTGCCATCTGCTGGATATTCTTTGCAAATACATGGCTGTAGTTCTTGATAAAAGCTGTCCAACATAATGAGGCACTTGAGTTTAGGGGTGTAACGCCTTTTTTCCGTCCTCTGGCGTGACTCGTGTTTGTAGTAAAACACAAAAATGATTTTTAAAACTAAATCAGCTCAGCAACAATTGTAAAGAGGCTTTTTCACAAGCATCACATCATCATTTGTGTAACTCTTTTGAGATATTTGAATCTGTGGTGTGACCTCTCCCGTCCCCTGCTGGACACTTATTACAAATTTATCATGTTAAAATTTCTAATAAATGACTTAATATGTCTCTAGTGCTGGTTTAATAATTATGTAACTGTCTCATCATAAACAGCATCATTTTAACAATTACAATGTTTTTTTTCTCAAAGTTTGTTCAGAAAAGTTGGATTGAAAACTGAGAAAATGATAATTATTCATTTTGACCTGTAGCTTAAACCTTTAACCCTAGAGCGCCCCCTACTGTACAAATGTCAGACGAGCTCCTTCTAGTTTTGTGTAAATGTCTTTGTTTTTGTGTCACACCACAGTAAACCCTATGGATTATAGCATGAAACTGTTTATATCTTTTATAGTTTTAAATCGGAGAAAAAGGTTTAGTTTTATTAAACAGGGTGAACATGCTTCTCTATGAACCGTCTCTGACTCATTCTACAATTACCAAAGAGAAGGATGACAGCCACGCCGCTGGATATTTGAGTTTTTTGGTAAAATACAAAGAAATGAAACACGACTTCATTCTAAAACGATGTGTCATTTATCGAACACAGCTGAGTTTAATTTTGGAGGAAGAAAAAAATGATTTAGGAAGTAATTTAAAGTGAAAATAGGCACCACATCAAGTCTCCAATTACAGACAAAATAATAGCGGTAAATAGACTTATTCTTCCCAAAGTCTGTGCTTGGTTTGTTTCATTTAGACACAGTTTCCACGCTGGAGATGTAAACTTTAAAGTACTAAACCACTAACCATATCCAAACTTCATACCTGACAAAACTTGGGAGAGGAAAGCAGTGGGCAGCTGTTGGATGCGGGGTCATCTGTCTTCTGGGGTAACCCTCGGTAGCCTGCGAAGGGATGAGACCATTAACAATAATATCGTTATCGTGATAAAAAAGGTCGACCATAATCGTTCATGGGACATTTCATATAATCGTGATATTCGCCAACAGAGACAATCGTCATTACATCACCAGAATGTGCAGAAAAAAAACTACTTCTCCATGATGTTCTTTTTAAGACCATTAATTCAATTAAATCTTTATTAAGATTTATTAATACTGAATTTCTGGTTCCTAAATAGATACTGTGGTGATGAGCTTTGGGTAATGACCAAAGGACAAGATCGCCGATAGCAGTCAGAAAGAGTTTCCTCTGCAGGGTGGCTTAACGCTCCCTTAGAGACAGTCACACGGGAGGAGCTCGGAGTAGAGCCACTGCTCCTCCACGTGGAGAGGAGCAGCTGAGGTGGCTCGGGCATCTGTTTATGCCTCTGGGGAGATGTTCTGGGCATGTCCCACCAAGAGGAGGCCCCGGGGAAGACCCAGGACACACTGGAGGGACTATGTCTCTCTGCTGGCCTGGGAACGCCTCGGGGCCCCAGCGGAGGAACTGGAGGACATGTCTGGGGTGAGGGAAGTCTGGGAGCCCCTGCTTAGCCTGCTGCCCCCCAATAAGCGACAGAAAATGGATGGATGGGTAATAATGTACACACACACGAACGCCAATGTCATGTTGTTTTCAATTACAACAAAGTCAAATACAATTAAAGCCGCAAGCGGCATCGAACGGCCCTCGCGGGCCGCGCTTCGCACTCGGCCGACCCGGCACTCCCTATAGGTGGCGCTAACGCGCCACATGCCTCTGTTTTATTGTGGCTATGGGCTGCACTTGTCACCAAACAAAGTCAAAAGACATTGGGAGCACTGATGCACAAAATGCACCAACATGGGTTTTTCCAGGCATCGCCATGGCAACACCGTGCAAAATACAAAGTTGGAACCTTGGACTTTTTTGACAGGAACGATGTAAAGAATCAACGTGCCAAATCTCACGTTCTTCACTGAAGGTCTGAAGCCGTTATAAGACTTTGAAATGTCCAAACATGTGTAAATTTTCCCATTAGGATGACATGGGGTATTTCGCGCATCGCCATGGCAACAAAGTGAAAATTATGACATGGGTGTGATTGACTTTTTTGATCAGGATGACATGATGAGTCATTTTGGCAAATTTCACTTAATTCCATGAAACTAATGTTTTTCTCATGAATGGGGAATTTTCGGAGCGTTCCCATTAGGATAACATGGGCACTTTGGCGCATCGTCATGGCAACACGTTGAAACATCATGGGTCTGATTGACTTTATTGATTGGAATGACGAAATGGAATTTTGTGTGAAATTTCGTAACATTTGGGAAAACTAAATTTTGGGCCCTCCATGCAAATGTATTTGTTATTCTGTAGGGGGCGCTATTGCACCAAATTGTTTTCTTTCACAATTAGTAGGTCTAGGGCAGAAAGTTTTACAACTGATTTGAATTTGAGTCAAATCGGACTTAGTATGCACAAATGGGAGCAAATTTTGAAATTTAAAAATTGCAAAAATTCCGATGGAATTTTGCGGCTTCGCCGCACGGAAGCCGTTATACGTATCAACCTAAATTGGATAACTTTTGATGCCCCACTTGTCTAGATGATGTCCAGTGATTTTCAGCCCTGCAGGTGAAGCGCCTTCAGAGGAGTTGACGAAAATGCAACGTCAACGAAAATGCTGACTTGGCATTTCGGAATTTTCAATCCAAGATGGCCGACTTCCGGTTTGTCAGAGGGCGTGGCCACAATAATATTTTTTGTTTGGCATCACTTGAAGAATGTGTGTACCGAATTTGGTGGCTCTACGACAAAGTTGACGTCGGGGCGTCTCCCATTGACGCAATGTATTTTGACTTTTGTAGGTGGCGCTGTCGCGCCATTTTTTTATGCCCAATGATGCACCATATAAAAAAAATAATTTTTTGGCAGACCTGAATTTTGGGCAAAATTTGGTGAGTTTTTGAATATGTTCAGGGGGTCAAATTCCTGCTCAAAGAGCAGAAGAAGAAATAAAAATAATAATAATAATAATAATAAAATTAAAGCCGCAAGCGGCATCGAACGGCCCTCGCGGGCCGCGCTTCGCACTCGGCCGACCCGGCACTCCCTATAGGTGGCGCTAACGCGCCACATGCCTCTGTTTTATTGTGGCTATGGGCTGCACTTGTCACCAAACAAAGTCAAAAGACATTGGGAGCACTGATGCACAAAATGCACCAACATGGGTTTTTCCAGGCATCGCCATGGCAACACCGTGCAAAATACAAAGTTGGAACCTTGGACTTTTTTGACAGGAACGATGTAAAGAATCAACGTGCCAAATCTCACGTTCTTCACTGAAGGTCTGAAGCCGTTATAAGACTTTGAAATGTCCAAACATGTGTAAATTTTCCCATTAGGATGACATGGGGTATTTCGCGCATCGCCATGGCAACAAAGTGAAAATTATGACATGGGTGTGATTGACTTTTTTGATCAGGATGACATGATGAGTCATTTTGGCAAATTTCACTTAATTCCATGAAACTAATGTTTTTCTCATGAATGGGGAATTTTCGGAGCATTCCCTTTAGGATAACATGGGCACTTTGGCGCATCGTCATGGCAACAGGGTGCAAAAAAACGATATGGGTCTGATTGACTTTATTGATCAGGATGACCCACTGGAATTTTGTGTGAAATTTCGTAACATTTGGGAAAACTAAATTTTGGGACCTCCATGCTAATGTATTTGTTATTCTGTAGGGGGCGCTATCGCGCCAATTTCGTTTCTTTCACAATGAGTACGTTTAGGCCCAAAAGTTTTACAACTGATTTGAATTTGAGTCCAATCGGACTTTGGATGCGCAAACGGGAGCAAATTTTGAAATTAGAAAATTGCAAAAATTCCAATGGAATTTTGCGGCTTCGCCGCACGGAAACCGTGATAGGGATCAACATAAATTGGATAACTTTTGATGCCCCACTTGTCTAGATGATGTCCAGTGATTTTCAGCCCTGCAGGTGAAGCGCCTTCAGAGGAGTTGACGAAAATGCAACGTCAACGAAAATGCTGACTTGGCATTTCGGAATTTTCAATCCAAGATGGCCGACTTCCGGTTTGTCAGAGGGCGTGGCCACAATAATATTTTTTGTTTGGCATCACTTGAAGAATGTGTGTACCGAATTTGGTGGCTCTACGACAAAGTTGACGTCGGGGCGTCTCCCATTGACGCAATGTATTTTGACTTTTGTAGGTGGCGCTGTCGCGCCATTTTTTTTATGCCCAATGATGCACCATATAAAAAAATAAATTTTCGCGCAGACCTGAATTTTGGGCAAAATTTGGTGAGTTTTTGAATATGTTCAGGGGGTCAAATTCCTGCTCAAAGTGCAGAACAAGAATAAAAAAAAAAAAAAAAAAAATAATAATATTTTTAGCAAAAACAATATATCCGATAACATTAGAATGACATATTATACGTTTTTTGAAAGCTCTCGACATTCCCCACGTCACCGTGGGGTCAATGGCGAATGACGGGCGCTGACGCGCCCGTCATTCGCCATGACGTCGGGGCCCGCCATTGACCTCCCATTGACTTCCATTCATTTTAGCAGTAATAAAGATGGCCCATGCCTACGGCATGGGTGCTTGGATAGGGCTCGATGCCAGGAGTGTGTTTGGGCGACATGAGCGCTTCGCGCTGCCTTTGTCAACATTGAGTCAATGGGCTTCGCCCATTGACTCAATGTTGACGATGACATGCTAGCAAGAACAAATATGCATATCCCATGCCTACGGCATGGGTTGCTAGGATACTGGAGTCGGGCAAGGTCGCGACCTCAGCCGAACTTGTGCGCTGCGCGCACAAGTTCGGCAAGACAGTTAGCAACGATGAGTGCCTGGGCTTCGCCCAGGCACTCATCGTTGCGGAAGCAATAGGCCCTACGCCCTGTAGGGGCTCGGGCCTAAATAATAATATTTTAGCAAAAACAATATATCCGATAACATTAGAATGACAAATTATACGTTTTTTGAAGCTCTGGACCTTCCCCACGTCACCGTGGGGTCATTGGCGAATGACGGGCGCTGACGCGCCCGTCATTCGCCATGACGTCGGGGGTCGTCGCCCACTGACCTCCCATTGACTTCCATTCATTTTAGCAGTAATAAAGATGGCCCATGCCTACGGCATGGGTTGCTGGGATAGTGGAATCAGGGCAAGGTCGCGACCTCAGCCGAACTTGTGCGCTGCGCGCACAAGTTCGGCAAGACAGTTAGCAACGATGAGTGCCTGGGCTTCGCCCAGGCACTCATCGTTGCGGGAGCAATAGGCCCTACGCCCTGTAGGGGCTCGGGCCTAATAACAGCTGTTTAAATATGGAACCATTTATAATATTCAAATCATAATTATCCATATCCATAACATTTTTAAACTGTCGTAATCGTTAATCAACATAATTTTGGCCGTGATAATCATGACACCAAATTTCAATATGGTCCTTCATCTACTGCAAAGTGACCAGTCAAATATGAAAAACACTGAAATAAAGCACAAATGAACTTAGGGCAGTGTTGTAGTTGTTTCTTGGCCTCGATGTTAAGTATAAGAGAAGCTAAAGACAGTGTGGACTCATCAGGATGCAGGGCCACGCTCCCTCTGGCCTTTGTTATAAAGTGGAGGAGCTGACCTGGATTTACAAAGCCACTGGACGGCTTCACCCACAGAATACTTAAGTGACGTCTAGTGGAACAAACTTCTGCTAAATCAGCACAAACTAAACTTTTTAGACTACTGTTTGTAATGAACACATGAACGACGGCCACAAAAAGAGACGGTGTAACATTATATTGTACTAAGAGTGTTTTTGAGCATACCCTTAATGGCAAGTACACCAAGACAGAAGTGTAGAAATCTGATCTTTCCTCGAGAGTTGGGGTCCAAACATTCAAGTAACTTCTTTGCCTTGAGGTGAAAGAAAAGAGACAAAGTGTTAGGCCAGTGGTGGAAGAAGTACAGATACTGCAGCAAAAAGTACACATTTAAAAGAGTAAAAAGTAAAAGTATTTTGTGCAGATTTAGTATTTTGTACTTATAAAGCTTCAAATGTGGTGATTTTGATAAAGATTTGTGCTGGATTATGTTCAACAGAAACAACTGAATCAGTCGTTTTTTTGCTGTTTTTATTTGTATATTTTTGTTTCCTCAAACTAGGAGAATGTTAAAAATAAACCTCCAGCTTTTTCAGCAGATCTCAAACAATAATTAGAAATACTTTTACTTTTCAGTCCAGTTCAAAAATGTATTGGAGTAGAAAGTACACATACTGCTCTCAGATGTACTAAAGTAAAAAGTATCCACTTTAAAATCTACTTAAGTAAAGTCCAGATACTGAAAAGCACTGCATTAGGCAATATGCTTTAGATGTTTTTCACACGTCAGCATCTATACATTGAAATGGTTTGCATCAGCAGTTACTGTGTGGTCCAAAACGACCCTGAAAACACACTCGCTCTGGGCACAAAATCTGCTGCAAACCACCTCACATAAGACACACGTTTTCTACAGTGTCCAGGATATTTCTGCCATGTTTAATACTTATATATGTATAAATGTGACACCTGTGACTGAGGAAAGCCTTAAGAGCTCCTCTTCTCTAAGCTCTCTACAGCCCCACTGAATAATGCATCTGCTCCCACAGCACTCAGCTTTAGCCATACTAATTTTAGCAAATGGGTGCACAGGGACAACCCTGAGGAGCTTTAGGTAGAAAGGTTAGCAGAGAGGTTGTCAAACAAAAACTAAATGATTCTAATGGCCTCTAAAATAAATCATGTGCATCACAAGTTTCAGCAGCAGGAGCAGAGACACTCATCCTGATTGTAAAATACATTAATAATAGATTTGGCTTTGGCACAGTGACATCAAAAGGAAAAAGAGGAACTTGGCAAAAGCATTTTCCACCACAAAAGACCAACGAGACATCATTAACATGTTTATGAACACAAACACACTGCAACTCTCTGGTTCCTTGTATAAATTAGACTAATAAATGATGCAGACGTGCTTCTCATTATGCTTTCTTCAGTGGTAAAACAAGGGACAAATCTAAGAAAGAGTATGAAACATAATCTGCAGTTCTCTGACGTGTATTTGCATGTATTTCATTTGATATGATCCTATTTCCCAGGTCTGTGCAGGCTTCCCACAGGGGCTAATCAGTGCCTCTGCTCTGTTCCCACTGATGAGCTGCACAACACAAGGGAGCCAATCAGAGACAAGAGCCACTCACCCTTAGATGCACAAAGAGAACTAAAGCAAAGCATTTGAGAAGGACCACTTTGGCCACATTCAAACTATACTGTATTGTCCCCAGTGAAATGGATCTGCATTTGATCCATCCGTCCATGTCAGATAAACTGTTCAAGCGACTCTCAGCCTCCTCCAGAAAACCTCAAACTGTAGAGCAAGTTAAGCAATGCCATTCTGTTATAATGTCTTTTGTAGAACATTTTTCACATAAGTTTATTTAGCAAACTGAAAATAAAGAGTGACCTATTTGAATAATGTTTGAGTCTCAGATTTTTGTTGTAATACAAAAAGTTAAGAGCTTTAGCCCCTAATGGAAAGCGTCAGATTAAACATTTAAGAATTTACCTTTTGGATATTTGAAAGTACAGTGTGATCAACATGAAAAACTGACTCTTGCCCCCGTCTCTGAGTATGAAACAATCAAATTTTACAATCGAAAACCACCATTTTACCCGGGACAGTCCCAGTTTTCAGCCCTCTGTCCCCTGTCCCAGCGGATTTATCCAAAGCCAGTGATTTGTCCCAGTTTTACACAAAGAAATGTCCCAGGTGTCCCTATTTTGACCAATTTGATCCCTGACAACAGTTAAAAGAGGATTATATTGTAATTGTTTTAGCTAAAATACAGAAAAACATGCTTGAAATTGAGCATAAGGCAAAAAATATTCAACCCCAACGACAGAAGTCTCTCCGATTCTGACTGACACCAGCGAGTTGAGAATGGACAATGTTACACTCACTTCTCACAATTTTATTTATACCAACCATCCCAACCCGGGCATGTCCCAGTTTTGAATTTTGAGAAACCTGTCATCTTAGGCATGAGGGAAAGTTACACAAACTTTGAGCATTTGATTAAATTGGTCAGTAATGCAAAGATAATATAATATGAGCCCAAATGAAAACGTAATGGTATGTTGAGACTCGACTCTTTTACTTTCTAAATTTTACACATTTTTACACTGATTAACACTGACCCAACACAAGAATCAGCGCAGAAGGAGAGCAGGAGACACAACTGAGAAATTTGGGCACAGAAAACATATTTGGGATCATAATAACAGTTAGTTTATAAATTAATATTATTGTAGTACAAGGTTTTATTTAGATCATTCACAATTTCAAAGGGTTGACACACTCCTGCTCTCAGTTTGAACTACTTTAAACAAATATTCGTCACATTTTTCTTTGATTAGTTTGTTGTTAAATTGAATTCTCACATTGGCTTTTGTCATATAAATTATTATTAGGCCCGAGCCGGAGACAACGTCCCGGCGAGGGACTCATTAAAACCGCGTCCGAAACAGGGAAAATGGCAAAAATCAAGTGGTAAACACGCCCCGACATGCCAGTGAGTGGTGTCAAAAATTAGAACTCGCCAAGCTCTAATTGTCACCGAAGACCCCGAAAAAAAATAACGAAAGACGACTCGGTAGCGCCACCTCAAACTTTGATTTTCATTGGGCCTATGGGAGCCCGACTCGGAAAAAAGTCGACTGAAAAATCTGAAACTCGCATCAAAAAATAGAACATGTCGGGACATGACAAAAATGATATTATGGCCCCGCCCTAAAAATGTACAGGAAGTCGGCCATATTGGATCAAACCCGGTGATGACAAAAGCGCACACCCTCACATTCAGGACATCTCCTCGCACAGTTTTCATCACAAAACACTTCAAATTTGGCCAAAAACCCACTAAACCCATGTTAGATTAAAGAACATCAATTATATTTGAATATGACTTTGGGTGTGGTCATGGGGAATTTATACAAAATCGCAATTTTTGGAATATTTCAATAAAATATTTCTCGTCCACACACATTTTTTTGTTGGGAAAACGCTAATACAGCTTTTATGCACATTTGGGAGCTGAACACAATGATATGTAAATCATGGCTTTATCTCACAAAATGACTCTCTAGCGCCCTCTTCAAATTTCATTTTCAAAAATTCGTACAAGTCAATCGATTTGTCGTGGACTTGTGAAAAAAATCACAGGGGCCTTATTTGTGATGGGGCAGAATGTGAGAAAGTCACATGACTGTAGCTTTTATGGTTTAGGAGAAAAATAATGGGTGAAAAATCAGTTTCCATTATTATTAGGCCCGAGCCGGAGACGACGTCCCGGCGAGGGACTCATTAAAACCGCGTCCGAAACGGGGAAAATGGCAAAAAATCAAGTGGTAAACACGCCCCGACATGCCAGTGAGTGGTGTCAAAATTAGAACTCGCCAAGCTCTAATTGTCACCGAAGACCGCGAGAAAAAAAAATAACGAAAGATGACTCGGTAGCGCCACCCCCTCAAACTTTGATTTTCATTGGGCCTATGGGAGCCCGACTCGGAAAAAAGTCGACGTAAAAATCTGAGACTCACATCAAAAAATAGAACATGTCGGGACATGACAAAAATGATATTATGGCCCCGCCCTAAAATGTACAGGACGTCGGCCATATTGGATCAAACCCGGTGATGACAAAAGCGCACACCCTCACATTCAGGACATCTCCTCGCACAGTTTTCATCACAAACACTTCAAATTTGGACAAAACCCACTAAACCCATGTGAGATTAAAGATCATCAATTATATTTGAATATGACGTTGGGTGTGGTCATGGTGAATTTTATACAAAATCGCAATTTTTGGAATATTTCAATAAAATATTTCTCTTTCACACATTTTTTGTTGGGAAAACGCTAATACAGCGTTTATGCACATTTGTGAGCTGAACACAATGATATGTAAATCATGGCTTTATCTCACAAAGTGGCTCTCTAGCGCCCTCTTCAAATTTCATTTTCAAAAATTCGTAGCAGACAATTGATTTGTCGTCGACGTGTGAAAAAATTCACAGGGGCCTTATTTGTGATGGGGCACAATGTGAGAAAGTCACATGACTGTAGCTTTTATGGTTTAGGAGAAAAAAAATGGGTCGAAAAAAAATTTCCATTATTATTATTATTCTTATTATTATTATTTTTACGGCCGCTTCAAAGCCATTTTTGACCCCCTGAACGTTAACGGAAACTCAATTTGATTGGACCCAAAATTCGAGGTTGGTGAAAAATTTATTATTTTAATGTGCAAAAAAATTAATGTGTCAAAATGACTCAACAGCGCCACCTCAAAAATCAAAAAACATTACGGCAATGACAGACCTTTTTCATTGTAGACAAATGAAATTTGGTAGAACCATAGAACATGTCAAGACAAGTAAAAAATGATATTATGACCCCACCCTAAACCCTACAGGAAGTCGGCGATTGTGGGCGGAACCCCATTTTTTTGAAATTTTCACTCTCACATTTGGATTTTTTACGCTGTGGATTTTCATTCAAGAAACTTGCAAATTGGTCAGAATGAACTAGACCCATGTGGGATTACAGTCTCCTACCCTGGATTTTTCTAACTCATAAAATGTGGGTGTGGCCAGCCTGCCAAGAAAAAAGGCATTTTTTGAAGTATTAAATGGTACGTAACTCAAACATGCAGCGTCCTATTTCCCGGCATTAATATACATTTTGTTCAAAATCTTGATCTGAGTGCATACATATACATTTTATAGAAGTTAGACATTACATTGCTCCACAGCGCCCCCTTGAACTTTTGAATGGGACCAAAAAAATTACTTTGTCATAAACATTTGAAATTTGGCAGGGACATGTGGCTTGACATACTGAACAAAAAAGCCAATGAGAACATACCTCTATTTGTAACTATGTTACCGTGGTAACCGTGGAAATGGTCATAAATGTGTCATTGAAATGAATGGGGTTCAGAGTACTGGACTTTGTTCTCGACTAAATAGATGCTCTGCACTAATCCAACTATGACCCAAAATTCAAGGTTGGTGAAAAAATGTGTAATTTGATGTGCAAAAAAATTAATGTTTCAAAATGACTCAGTAGCGCCACCTCAAAGTTCAAAATACATTACGGCAATGAGAGACCTTTTTCATCGTAGACAAATGAAATTTGACACAATCATAGAACATGTCAAGACAAGTAAAAAATTGTATTATGACCCCACCCTAAACCCTACAGGAAGTCAGCCATTGTGGGCGGAACCCCATTTTTTTGAAATTTTAACTCTCACATTTGGATTTTTTACGCCATGGATTTTCATTCAACAAACTTGCAAATTGGTCAAATTGAACTAGACCCATGTGGGATTAAAGTCGACTCACTTGAATTTTTCTAACTCATAAAATGTGGGTGTGGCCAGCCTGCCAAGAAAAAAGCCATTTTTTGAAGTATTAAATCGTACGTAACTCAAACATGCAGTGTCCTATTTCCCGGCATTAATATACGATTTGTTCAAAATCTTGATCTGAATGCATAGACATACAATAACACATTTTTAAACATTATATTGCTCCACAGCGCCCCCTTGAAAATTTGAATGGGACCAAAAAAATTTTACTTTTTCAAAAACATTTGAAATTTGGCATGGACATCCCTATTCCGATACTGAACAAAAAAGCCAATGGGAACATATCTCTATTTGCAACAATGTTACCGTGGTAACGTCATAAATGTGTCATTGAAATGAATGGGGTTCAGAGTACTGGACTTTGTTGTCGACTAAATAGATGCTCTGCACTAATCCAACTATGACCTGAAATTCAAGGTTGGTGAAAAAATTGGTATTTTGATGAATAAAAAAATTTATGTTGCAAAATGCCTCAGTAGCGCCACCTCAGATTTCAAAATGCATTACGGCAATGACAGACCTTTTACATCGTAGACAAATGAAATTTAGTACAATCATAGAACATGTCAAGACAAGTAAAAAATTATATTATGACCCCACCCTAAACCCTATAGGAAGTCGGCCATTGTGGGCGGAACCCCATTTTTTATTTATTTTAACTATTACATTTGGATTTTTTACGCCATGGATTTTCATTCAAGAAACTTACAAATTGGTAAAAATGAAATAGGGCCATGTGGGAATAGAGGCGACTGTCTTGGATTTTTCAACGTCATAAATTGTGGGTGTGGCCAGCCGTCAAAGAAAAAAGCCTTTTTTTTTATATTAAAATGCCCATAACTCAGACAGACAGGGTCCTATTTCCCGGCATTAATATACGTTTTGTTCAAAATGTTGATATGAACGCAACGACATACAATTTACACAAGTCAGAAATTACATGGCTCCACAGCGCCCCCTTGAACTTTTGAATTGAACTGAAAAAAAATACTTTGCCATAAACATTTGAAATTGACATGGCCATCTAGATTGACATACTGAACAAAAAAGCCAATGAGAACATTCCTCTATTTGCAAGTGTGTTGCCATAGCAACGACCGACATTTCTCATTGAAATACATGGGTTTTGGTTAACTGGGATGACAAAAATTTACTTTGTCATACACCATCGAAATTCGGTACACATATTCCACTCATCATGCTGAACAAAAAAGTCAATGAAGACATACCTCTATTTCCAACCGTGCAGGTGTGAAAATGTCATAAATGCTCTCATTGGAATGAATGGAGTAGTATTACTCAGTCGCTGATTTTGGTGGGAGGGGCGATGTACGCGGGAACGAGGGGCGCGAACTCCGCGGTGGCGTGTACCCCGCGGGTCGCGTGAACCCCGCGGTCGCAAGGGTGGCGAGGGCCTTTATCACTGCTTGCAGTTTTAATTAGGCCCGAGCCGGAGACAACGTCCCGGCGAGGGACTCATTAAAACCGCGTCCGAAACGGGGAAAATGGCAAAAAATCAAGTGGTTAACACGCCCCGACATGCCAGTGAGTGGTGTCAAAAATTAGAACTCGCCAAGCTCTAATAGTCACTGAAGACCACGAAAAAAAATAACGAAAGACGACTCGATAGCGCCACCTCAAACTTTGATTTTCATTGGGCCTATGGGAGCCCGACTCGGAAAAAAGTCGACCGAAAAAATCTGAGACTCGCATCAAAAAAATAGAAACATGTCGGGACATGACAAAAATGATATTATGGCCCTGCCCTAAAATGTACAGGAAGTCGGCCATATTGGATCAAACCCGGTGATGACAAAAGCGCACACCCTCACATTCAGGACATCTCCTCGCACAGTTTTCATCACAAACACTTCAAATTTGGCCAAAACCCACTAAACCCATGTGAGATTAAAGATCATCAATTATATTTGAATATGACTTTGGGTGTGGTCATGGTGAATTTTATACAAAATTGTAATTTTTTGGGAATATTTCAATAAAATTTTCTCTTTCACACATTTTTTGTTGGGGAAAACGCTAATACAGCGTTTATGCACATTTGTGAGCTGAACACAATGATATGCAAATCATGGCTTTATCTCACAAAATGACTCTCTCTAGCGCCCTCTTCAAATTTCATTTTCAAAAATTCGTAGAAGACAATCGATTTGTCCTGGACTTGTGAAAAAATTCACAGGGGCCTTATTTGTGATGGGGCACAATGTGAGAAAGTCACATGACTGTAGCTTTTATGGTTTAGGAGGAAAAAAAAGGGGGAAAAATGAGTTTCCATTATTATTATTATTCTTTTTATTCTTATTTTCCTTGCGACAATGACTCCATTTTTGACCCCTTGAACGTTAACGAAAACTCAATTTATTGGACCCAAAATTCAAGTCTGGTGAAAAATTAATTATTTTGATGGGCAAAAAAATTAATGTTTTAAAATGACTCAATAGCGCCACCTCAAAAATATAAAAAAACATTACGGCAATGACAAACCTTTTTCATCGTAGACAAATGAAATTTGGTAGAACCATAGAACATGTCAAGACAAGTAAAAAATTATATTATGACCCCACCCTAAACCATACAGGAAGTTGGCCATTGTGGGCGGAACCCCATTTTTTTGAAATTTTAACTCTCACATTTGGATTTTTTACGCCATGGATTTTCATTCAAGAAACTTGCAAATTGGTCAGAATGAACTAGACCCATGTGGGATTACAGTCTTCTACCTTGGATTTTTCTAACTCATAAAATGTGGGTGTGGCCAGCCTGCCAAGAAAAAAGGCATTTTTTGAAGTATTAAATGGTACGTAACTAAAACCTGCAGTGTCCTATTTCCCGGCATTAATATACATTTTGTTCAAAATCTTGATCTGAGTGCATACATATACATTTTATAGAGGTTAGACATTACATTGCTCCACAGCGCCCCCTTGAACTTTTGAATGGGACCAAAAAAATTACTTTGTCATAAACATTTGAAATTTGGCATGAAGATGTGGCTTGACATACTGAACAAAAAAGCCAATGAGAACATACCTCTATTTGGAACTATGTTACCGTGGTAACCGTGGAAATGGTCATAAATGTGTCATTGAAATGAATGGGGTTCAGAGTACTGGACTTTGTTGTCGACTAAATAGATGCTCTGCACTAATCCAACTATGACCTAAAATTCAAGGTTGGTGAAAAAATGTGTAATTTGATGTGCAAGAAAATTAATGTTTCAAAATGACTCAGTAGCGCCACCTCAAAGTTCAAAATACATTACGTCAATGACAGACCTTTTTCATCGTAGACAAATGAAATTTGGTAGAACCATAGAACATGTCAAGACAAGTAAAAAATGATATTATGACCCCACCCTAAACCCTACAGGGAGTCGGCCATTGTGGGCGGAACCTCATTTTTTCAACATTTTAACTCTCACGTTTGGATTTTTTACGCCATGGATTTTTCATTTCAACATATTTGCAAATTCGTCTAAATGAACTAGACCCATGTGGGATTAAAGGCGACTCACATGGATTTTTCTAAGTCATAAAATGTGGGTGTGGCCAGCCTGCAAAGAAAAATGGCGTTTTTTGAAGTGTTGAATTGCACCTAACTCAAACATGCAGTGTCCTGTTAGCCGGCATTAATATACATTTTGGTCACAATATTGATCTGAACCTAATGATATACAGTTTACATAGATCAGACAATCCATTGCTCCACAGCGCCCCTTGGAAATTTTGAATGGGACCCAAAAATTTTGACTTTGTCAAAAACTTTTGAAATTTGGCATGGACCTCCCTATCTCCATACTGAACAAAAAAGCCAAAGAGAACATACCTCTATTTGCAAGTGTGTTGCCATGGCAACGACCGATATTTCTCATTGAAATACATGGGTTTTGGCTAACTGGGATAAAAAAATGTACTTTGTCATTGACCATCGAAATTTGGTACACATATTCCACTCATCATACTGAACAAAAAAGTCAATGAAGACATACCTCTATTTCCAACCGTGGAGGTGTGAAAATGTCATAAATGCTCTCATTGGAATGAATGGAGTAGTATTACTCAGTCGCTGATTTTGGTGGGAGGGGCGATGTAAGCGGGAACGAGAGGCGCGAACTCCGCGGTGGCGTGTACCCCGCGGTCGCAAGGGTGGCGAGGGCCTTTATCACTGCTTGCAGTTTTAATTATTCTTATTCTTATTATTATTTTTACGGCCGCTTCGAAGCAATTTTTGACCCCCTGAACGGTAACGAAAACTCAATTTCATTGGACCCAAAATTCAAGGTTGGTGAAAAATTAATTATTTTAATGTGTAAAAAAATTAACGTTTCAAAATGACTCGATAGCGCCACCTCAAAAATCAAAAAACATTGCGGCAATGACAGACCTTTTTCATCGTAGACAAATGAAATTTGGTAGAACCATAGAACATGTCAAGACAAGTAAAAAATTATATTATGACCCCACCCTAAACCCTACAGGAAGTCGGCCATTGTGGGCAGAACCCAATTTTTTTGAAATTTTAACTCTCACGTTTGGATTTTTTACGCTGTGGATTTTCACTCAAGAAATTTGCAAATTGGTGAAAATGAACTAGACCCATGTGGGATTACAGTCTCCTACCTTGGATTTTTCTAAGTCATAAAATGTGGGTGTGGCCAGCCTACCAAAAAAAAAGCTCTTTTTTAAAGTATTACATCGCACGTAACTCAAACATGCAGTGTCCTATTTCCCGGCATTAATATACATTTTGTTCAAAATCTTGATCTGACTGCATACATATACAATTTATATAGGTTAGACATTACATTGCTCCACAGCGCCCCCTTGAACTTTTGAATGGGACCAAAAAAATTACTTTGTCGTAAACATTTGAAATTTGGCATGGACATGTGGCTTGACATACTGAACAAAAAAGTCAATGAGAACATACCTCTATTTGTAACTATGTTACCGTGGTAACCGTGGAAATGGTCAGAAATGTGTCATTGAAATGAATGGGGTTCAGTGTACTGGACTTTGTTGTCGACTAAATAGATGCTCTGCACTAATCCAACTATGACCTAAAATTCAAGGTTGGTGAAAAAATGTGTATTTCAATGTGCAAAAAAATTAATGTTTCAAAATGACTCAGTAGCGCCACCTCAGATTTCAAAATACATTACGGCAATGACAGACCTTTTTCATCTTAGACAAATGAAATTTGGTAGAACCATAGAACATGTCAAGACAAGTAAAAAAATATATTATGACCTCACCCTAAACCCTACAGGAAGTCGGCCATTGTGGGCGGAACCCCATTATTTTTTTATTTTAACTCTCACGTTTGGATTTTTTACGCCATGGATTTTCATTCAACAAACTTTCAAATTGGTCAAATGAACTAGACCCATGTGGGATTAAAGTCGACTCACTTGGATTTTTCTACGTCATAAATTGTGGGTGTGGCCAGCCTGCCAAGAAAAAAGCAATTTTTTGAAGTATTAAATCGTACGTAACTCAAACATGCAGTGTCCTATTTCCCGGCATTAATATACGATTTGTTCAAAATCTTGATCTGAGTGCATAGACATACAATTTACATTTTTTAGACATTATACTGCTCCACAGCGCCCCCTTGAAAATTTGAATGGGACCAAAAAAATTTACTTTTTCAAAAAACATTTGAAATTTGGCATGGGCATCCTATCTCGATACTGAACAAAAAAGTCAAAGAGAACATACCTCAATTTTCAACTATGTTACCGTGGTAATGTCATAAATGTGTCATTGAAATGAATGGGGTTCAGAGTACTGGACGTTGTTATAGACTAAATAGATGCTCTGCACTAATCCAACTGTGACCCAAAATTCAAGGTTGGTGAAAAAAATTTGTATTTTGATGTACAAAAAAATTAATGTTGCAAAATGACTCAATAGCGCCACCTCAAATTTCAAAAATACATTACGTCAATGACAGACCCTTTTCATCGTAGACAAATGAAATTTGGTAGAACCATAGAACATGTCAAGACAAGTAAAAAAATATATTATGACCTCACCCTAAAAACCTACAGGAAGTCGGCCATTGTGGGCGGAACCCCATTTTTTTGAAATTTTAACTCTCACGTTTGGATTTTTTACGCCATGGATTTTCATTCAACAAATTTGCAAATTGGTCAAAATGTACTAGGCCCATGTGGGATTAAAGGCGACTCACTTGGATTTTTCTAAGTCATAAAATGTGGGTGTGGCCAACATGCAAACAGAAATGGCATTTTTTGAAGTATTATATGGCATCTAACTCAAACATGCAGTGTCCTGTTGACCGGCATTAATATACATTTTGGTCACATTGTTCATCTGAATGTAATGATATACAGTTTACATAGATGAGACAATCCATTGCTCCACAGCGCCCCCTTGACATTTTGAATGGGACCCCAAAAATTTTACTTTGTCAAAAACATTTGAAATTTGGCATGGACATCCCTATCCCCATACTGACCAAAAAAGCTAATGAGAACATATCTCTATTTGTAAGTGTGTTGCCATGGCGACGACCGATATTTCTCTTTGAAATACATGGGTTTTTCTTAACAGGGATGGCCACAAAATTTCTTACTCACAGACAGTTGAAATTTGGTACACATATTCCACTCATGATGCTGAACAAAAAAGTAAATGAAGACATGCGTCTACTTCCAATCGTGCAGGTGTGAAAATGTCATAAATGCTCTCATTGGAATGAATGGAGTAGTATTACTCAGTCGCTGTTTTTGGTGGGAGGGGCGATGTAAGCGGGAACGAGAGGCGCGAACTCCGCGGTGGCGTGTACCCCGCGGTCGCAAGGGTGGCGAGGGCCTTTATCACTGCTTGCAGTTTTAATTATTATTATTATTATTATTGGTATTAATATTATTGGTATTATTTTTATTATTGTTAATTTATTTATATTAATTATAAACTTTTTTATATGAACGGATCCATAAGATTCGGGACCCATAAAAGAGCCGAAGCCCCATCATTAGCTTGTGGTGCTACCTGAGCTAGGCTATGTGCTACTTCAGTTTATGCTAACACCCGCCCTCACCTGCTCGTGTGATCCAAACCGTGATGCTAACTTGACCACGTGCTGAGTGTGGACAAAACCCGTTCGGATCCGGCTCCAGGATGTCAAAGACTCGTTTGAGAGTGGTCAGAAGTGTTGGCGGACTTTTGGACCTGCGTCTGGGGCCATTGTCCATTACAAACACCCCGCGTTCAGGCGCCTCTTCTCCCGTTGCTAATGACAACAGGGAGCGCGAGGATGCTGCGGGTACGTACGACAGGCGTCACCCGGAAGTGAGCGTAACGTCTCACCTGATGTCATCACCGAGCAGTCACGTGATCATAGCGGGTACTCTTACTTTAATAAAAGCACTTTGAGCAAGCCTTCATATGACAAGAGCTTAATGATTTTATTTATTTATTTAGTTAGTAGTTAGTTAGTTATTTTTATTTTTTTCATTATCAAAAGTCAAGTCATGTGTTATTATTATATTATTATTATTATATTATTATTATTATTATTATTATTATTATTATTATATTATTATTATTATTATCATTATTATTATTATTATTATCATTATTATTATTATTATTATTATTATTATTATTTATTATTATTATTATTATTATTATTATTATCATTATTATCATTATTATTATCATCATCATTATATTATTATTATTATTATTATTATTATTATTATTATTATTATTATTATTATATTGTTTTTGTTTTTTTAATTTATTGTGGTAAATTCTTTGAAAATACCAGATTGTTCTTCCTTAATAAATAAACTCACATTATAAATCTGATGTTATGTCCACACTGATACTCTTTAGCTCTCCTACCCATATGTTGAGTAGGCCTAGCAGTTTTCTAATTTTTTTTATTTTTTTTACTCAAGTCATTTCTTGGATCACTACTCTGTACTTCTACTTGAGTAATAAAGTGTTTACTGGGTTTAATTAATAGTTAGGATCTTGTTGAAGCCCCAAGGTCGTAAATACCAAGACAAACATGTGGTGTCTGTCTCTCAGCAGGTGCTGACCCCAGAGTCTGAGGAGGGGCCCCAGAGCCTGAGGAGGGGGCCCAGAGCGGCCCCGTCTGAGGCAGGTGAGCTCGAGGAGGTGAGGTCCTTGTCTTGTTGGTGAAGCAGGTCTTGTAGCTGCTAACATCCTGTCGTAGGCGGCTGACGTGATCAGGAGGTATCGTCTCTGTTTTTCTTCATGGGTCAAAACTATATTAAGACACAGTGTCCGGTTTGATCAGAGAGTTTGCCCTCAGTGTGTCTGAAGTTTCCTTTTAAGGCCACAAGTCGAGACGGTTTCTGCACCTTGTGGTTATACAAGTTATATATAAACATCAGGTCATATGTACACAGTTATTTCAGGCTATGGAAAAAACCTATACAGGGTTTAGAATTTTGAATTAACTTTATATGAAACATAGTATATTATTGAAATAAGCAACATGAAACACAAAAACACTGCACTATTGAAATGAACATGTACAAGTACAATGTGAAATATAAAGATGATTTATAAAAGAACAAACATGTCAGCTGAAGTGATGTTATTCTGAAGTAGTTTCACTACCTCTGGTTGTGACCAGCACAATTACAGGCCGTACAGTGGTTGTGGTTTTGCTTTTATGATTTTAATAAACTTTATATTTGTACTTTGAGGCTGTTTGAGTAACATCTGATCATCCCTGATTTAGGCAGGAACTCAGCAGTGAAAAAAGACCTAATATTTATTGATACAATAGAGCATATCCGATCAAACCAAAAAAGGAAGCGTGTTTACATGGTGTAACTTCCCCCGCTTCAGAGGATGTGTCATGTGGCGCAGGGTGGAGAAACAGAGTGTGATTGAGAAAAAGAGAGGAAGAAATGAGCTGAGGTGTATTCCCCTGCAGTGTGTGCTTATTTAGAGCAGGATGCTGTTTGGGACTATGAAGACAAAGCTCTGGATTTTACACCTCGCATCGTTACACTTCTGGGGTAAGTCGGCACAAAACTGAAATGAGGGTCATTAGCAGAGATTTAAAAATCAAACAGGTCGAGACATAAAACTAGAAAATACAAAACACAATTGTCCTGTGGATGTTTATGACAGAGCTGTGTGTTTGCACATTTTTTGTTCTCTGTGCATATCTTTGCACATAATTGCACAACAAACATTTAAAACTAAATATTTATTCTTCACACTAAAAGCAGACAAGGATTTTTTATTTTTTTTTACACGATTTGTACACAAAATAATCCACAGTGCTTCACAGATTAAGAAAGACACTAAAATCACAGCAAAACAAGTGACATATATAATGAGTTTCAGACTGAAGCTACATAAAACTGAAACACTGATTCCCCAGATTCAGGCCTGGTTTAATCCTGGTTTAGTCCTGGTTTAGTCCTGGTTTGGTCCTGGTTTAGACCTGGTCTAGTCCTGGTTTAGTCCTGGACTAGTCCTGGTCTAGTCCTCAGAATGTGAGATGGCTGTTGTGGCTCTCACATGTGGGAGATGTTCTTTGGTCCTGGTTCAGTCCCCGTTTAGTCCTGGTTTAGGTCTTGGATTAGGTCTTGGCTTAGTCCTGGTCTAGTCCTGGTCTAGTCCTGGTCTAGTCCTGGTTTAGTCCTCAGACTGTGAGATGGCTCTTGTGGCTCTCACATGTGGGAGATGTTCTTTGGTTCATGGAGAGACTAGTTCAGGGGCAGAGCTGCTTTAGACTCTTTTCTCTGAGTCGTTTGTCACTTTGATAAGAGCTGAGGTGGGTCTCAGGCTGAGGTGGGTCTAAAAGTTGTTCATTTGGAGAAAGTCAGTAAGCTTCTTCAAGGACTTTGTCTAAAAACGGCACAAAAAGGGCTTTGGTGGGCTAAAAGTAATTTCACAAATCTGTCTTAATCTGTTTATTTCAGTGAGACTCTCAGCTTCAACGCCTTCGCCAACTCCCCCCATCCCAACACTTGCCCTGCACTCCAGGTCCTCTGACTCTGCCGTCCTGGTGTGTCGGACCCCCGGGGGCCTCAGGGGAGTTCAGTTTGCTTTATACCGAGTGAGAGAAAAGGTAAAAACAAGCAGGCAGAGTCTTATTAGTATGAACCAAACACGTAGAGTCTCATGAGTCTGAAGCATCTTTGGTGTAATTGTTGTTTAGGTGGAGTCCCGGGACGTGCCACTAGGGGCAGAGGAGGTGCTCTTCACTGTGAGGCTGAGTGATGCGTCTGAGGGTGAGCTGTACTGCTGTTTGTATAAGACAGTGGATGGATACAGCACATTCAGCCCGTATCTGCAGCTGGACTGGCAAAGAGGTAAGTCAACGTGAACTTATTTAGACTGAAAGAACAACGGCCTCTGAAGTTAGCACCGTTATAACAGAGAGTCTGTCATTGTCAGTCCTCAGAGGTGGAATAACTACTGTATTTTCTGGAGTATAAGTTGCACGAGATGATAATAATGCATAATAATGAAGGAAAAAACATATATTTCACATATACAGTTGTCCTTTTCACAGTCTCTCTGTTTCGAGGATTTTTTTGGTGCACTTCTACATGCTTTTTTTTTATCATATGAGTGTGCGTTGTGTTCTGCGTCCTGATTGGCTACGGGACTGTAGACCATTGTGTTCTGTGTCCTGATTGGCTGAGGGACTGTAGACCATTGTGTTCTGCGTCCTGATTGGCTGAGGGACTGTAGACCATTGTGTTCTGCGTCCTGATTGGCTGAGGGACTGTAGACCATTGTGTTCTGCGTCCTGATTGGCTGAGGGACTGTAGACCATTGTGTTCTGTGTCCTGATTGGCTGAGGGACTGTAGACCATTGTCCATCAGTCTCCTCCGTGTCTCCTGTACAGTACAGAATGTGTCAGACAAATTTACATAAATGTTGGATCAGTGTGACTCTGAAGTGCTGTATGTTTGCAAGTTTTCTCCCCGACAAAACCCACAATGTCCATGAAACGTTCTGCACCGACAAAGGCACCGACGAAGGTTTGAACTTTGTGTTTAAACGAGAGAGAAATGTGAGAAAATGTTAATGTCTGTGTGAGAAAAGTGTATAAAGTGTGTGGTGAGGGGTTTTACAGACAAGAAACATAGAGAATAATGTAAAAAATAAAGCTGATACTTCGTGGATTTCACTTATTGCAGATCATTTTTAGAACATAACCCCCACAATAAACGAGGGACCAGTGTAAATCTCAGTATAAGTCGCTCCCCCGGCCAAACTATGAAAAAAGTCCTACTCATAGTCCAGAAAATACAGTACTCAATTTTGTTACAGAAGTAAAAGTACAGATACAGGAACAAAGAAATCCTCAGGTAAAAGTAAAAGTATCACAGGAAAACAATGTTCTTAAATAAAAGTTTTAAAGAACCCATTAAAAATGTACTTAAAGAGTAAAAAGTAAAAGTATTTTGCACAGGTTTTGACTTGTTATGAAGCTTTAAATGTAATAATTTTGAACAGGTAAAAAGTATCCCCTTAAGTACTTTGAGTCTTTTTAATCTGGAGGTTTCAGTAAAAAAACATGTGATTTAGGACAAATTTGTGCTGTTTTTTTATTCTAAATGGCAATTATTAAAAGTCTGTATTGTTATATTCAGAAAATGGAGAGAAAAAAAAACATATTTGATAATTTTGTCTTTTTAATAAAGTCAAAACTACACAAGTATTTCTCAAATTATTATACACTTAAGCTTGTTCAGGTGGGACTTACACACACAGATCTTCAGTTTTGTGGGTTTGCCTCATTTAAACTTCATTTTATCCACTTTTTTGTCATTATTTGCATAACTTCCGATTCAGAACTACAGTGGAAATGATGTAGACCTGGTTTAGTCCTAGATGAGACCTGGAATAGTCCTAGTTTAGATGTAGAAAAGCTGGATTTCCCCTGGATTACGCAATTTCAATTTCAAAATTACAAAAAGCAGATGAAGTATGAAGCAGACCTCATTGTACAAACTCAAACTTTACCTTTAAGTGCTACAACATGTGGTATAAGATAATAAACAGCCCCATCCGGCTCCAGAGTGTGACACGCACAGGTCTGTGAGGGGCAGGTGCTCCCGTGGCCTCGTATTGTCCTCGGCTCTGGGTGGGTGTGTGCAGCCACATCCTGCTCCTCATATGGAAACCACACACACACACACACACACACACACACACACACACACACACACACACACACATGTACACACTTCAACTTCAAACGCAGCGTCACGCGGCGTGCGATTTGTTGACAGTTACTGCGGTTGAGCTGGTTGCCGTCGGTGACAAAATGTGCCAGCGCTGAACTCAGATGTGTCAAAATCTCAGACCAGCGAAACGAAGTAAATGAGGTAAAAGTAGTGAAGTGCTTTTAGGTCTATGTACGTTTTACTTCACTACATTTGAGAGCAGTATCTGTACTTTCTGCTCCACTACATTTTTGAACAGGACTGAAAAGTAAAAGTATTTTAATTTTAGTTTGAGACCTGCTGAAAAGGCTAATTTGAACAAACAGATATACAGTGGTCCCTGGTTTATCTCGGGGGTCACGATCTAAAAATAACCTGCAGTAGATGAAATCCATGAAGTGTCAGCTTTATTTTTTACATTATTCTCTATGTTTCTTGTCTGTAAAACCCCTCACCACACACTGTATACACTTTTCTCACACAGGCATTAACATTTTCTCACATTTCTCTCTTGTTTAAACACAAAGTTCAAACATCGTCGGTGCCTTTGTCAGTGCAGAACGTTTCATCGACATTGTGGGTTTTGTCGGGGAGAAAACTTGCAAACATACAGCACTTCAGAGTCACACTGTGATCCAACATTTATGTAAATTTGTCTGACACATTCTGTACTGTACAGGAGACACGGAGGAGACTGATGGACAAAGGTCTACAGTCCCTCAGCCAATCAGGACGCAGAACACAATGGTCTACAGTGTCTTAGCCAATCAGGACGCAGAACACATAGGTCTACAGTCCCTCGGCCAATCAGGACGCAGAACACAATGGTCTACAGTGTCTTAGCCAATCAGGACGCAGAACACATAGGTCTACAGTCCCTCAGCCAATCAGGACGCAGAAAATAATGGTCTACAGTCCCTCAGCCAATCAGGACGCAGAACACAATGGTCTACAGTCCCTCAGCCAATCAGGACGCAGAACACAATGCTTGTTCATACTCTGTAAAAAAACATGTGAAATTGGACTTAAAAAATCTGCGAAACAGCGAGATCGCGAAAGGTGAACCACGGTAAAGCGAGGGACAACTGTACACAGATAAAAACAGCGAAAAAATGGATTCAGTTGTTTCTGTTGAACAAAACTCAGCTCAAATCTTTATCAAAATCACTATTTGCTCCTGTATCTGTACTTTTACTTAAGTAACAAAACTGAGTGCAACAAAATGTACAAATGTAATGCTTTATTTACTGAATTTACATGTACTGTGTATAAATACTTAGTGGTAAAAAGTATTAATATTAAATTCTATTCAGCTCAATTCAAGTTTATTTCTGTAGCACATTTAAAACAACTTGTGCTTCATATAAAAGTCACCAAAAAACAAATATACATGGGAAAAGAACAATAAAGCACTATTAAATGCACTAGGTCGTATTAAAAGTGCATTATGTAACTTTTCTTCTTCATGGTTCGTCACTTCCTTGTTTAAATATTACTTTTTCTTGAATGTTCCAGCTGTCTCTCTGTTTTATTCATGTTACAGTCCACACTTCTACACTTCATCTTTACTTTTCCCTGTCTATGTTTAGACGCCGGTTCGACCCGACCTGAGCAACCGAACCCCGACCCTCCGATCCTGTCAGTGGCGCCCTCTAGTGGCCTGGTGAAACGTGGAGAAATGCTTTCGTTCCACTGCTCCCTTCCACCTCCTCTGCCTCAGTATCAAGCAAACTCCCCCAACAGCCCGGTGTCGTTTTTGTTACTGAGAGGAACGACTGTTGGCTCCAAAAGTTTAACGGCCGTCGTCCCAAAAGCTCAGTCCAGCCTCCTGTCGAGCCCCGAGCCGCAGCCGGGAGTCTTCAGCGTGGGGCCGGTGACAGGGGCCGAGCAGGGTCAGTACACCTGTCTGTACCAGGTCAGCCGGGGCGGAGAGCTGCACAACTCAACTGTTAGTAACATCGTCCACGTCACTGTCACGGGTGAGTATCCATGGAAACAGCTTTTTAATTATTTCAGTATATTTCTTTAATGCAGCAGCTGGTAGTGTCCCATCCCATCTCCCATGTTCAGTTATAATCCGCTGTGTAAACTCACTTTTATAAAACACATCCAAATCGAGATCGTTTCACGGTAATACCACAGGCGTCCTGCAGGGGGCGCCGCAGCCGACATGATCATCTGTATTACTTCTACACACGTGCACCCGTAAAGAAAATGAAGAAACACAACATATATTTTTCACTGTACTGGCGTTTTTCAGACTCTAGAATGTGGAGACGTCATTCTCCCAGATGGGGGCGCAAGCGACTGATTTCCCTGTCGATTACATTGTATTTTAATAAGTAAAATCTACAAGGCAAATTCATAATTGTTAGGGATGGATCGATAAGATACTAGCATTGAAATTTTTGATAGATCGGACAAGATATCGGTTTAGTTGATATCTCATTGTGGTCGATTTGTTCTATTTTTGGTCTATTTGGTCTATTTTGGTGTATTTTTGGTCTGTTTGGTAATTTTTTTTGGTCTATTTTTGGTTTATCTGGTCTTTTTGGTCTATTCTGGTCCATTTTTGTTCTATTTTTGTTCTATTTTTGTTCTATTTTTGTTCTATTTTTGGTCTATTTTTGGTCTATTTTTGGTCCATTTGGTCTATTTGGTCTATTTTTGGTCTATTTTTGGTTATTTTGTCTATTTTTGTCTATTTTTGGTCTGTTTGGTAGTTTTTTGGTCTATTTTTTGGTCTACTCCATGTATTTTTGGTCTATTTTTTTGTTTATTTGGTCCATTTTTGGTCTATTTTTGGTCTATTTTTGGTCTATTTTTGGTCTATTTTGGTGCATTAAGATGATTTACTGGCCAATGTTGGTCCCAAACACCTCCTAAAATTGATCTTGTATGTTTTCAAAGCTGTTCTGTAGTTACTTTAAATAGTAAATACCTGTTACAAAAGACATTTTTACCAAACTAGACCCAAGAACCCGCTGTGTCAGAACAAAAACCTGCATTTTAACAATATTTATTTTATTTTATTTGTATTAAAGGGCCCATATTACACTATTTTCTGATCTTTTATGACGTTGTTCCTCTTCTCTCAAACTGAAAACACTCTGTTCCACCTTGTGATGTCATCATGTGGTGATACAGGAAGTGCTCCGCTGTGATTTTAAACCCCTCACACCTTCACTAGAATCATTTCAATGGATTGATTTCAGTCCTGGAATTTCCGATCTCGACTGAACTAAAGGCAAAAGGAGATGTTCACTTGAAAACTACCACTTGATGACATCAGAAGGTGAAACAGAGCATTTTGAGGGTTGGAGATGTTACAGACTAATAATAAAGTGTGACTCAAACATGTGAATGAAACAAAACACAACTCCAGGTGTGTTTTTGAGGAGGAGACAGCGTTAGAACATGACTTAAACCTCAGAAGAGTCCGTTTGTGGTCTACAGACTGTTGTGATGTTTTTCAGACCTGCTGCCGACCCCGAGCCTGGTCCTGGATCAGCGGTCAGACGTGTGGCATCTGCTCTGTTGTGGCTCTCCTGCATACCCGGGCGCTCTGTTCTCTCTGTATGTGCTGGACCGTGCGTTTCCCGTGGCGTCGTACCAGGCCAAAGTGACCCAGCATCAGGCCCTTTTCTCAGTGCCGGTCCAGGACTCTGCGGTGGCTCTGTATCAGTGTGAATACGGCGTCCTGCTGGGGTCAGAGTGGAGCAAATCAGAGCGGAGCCTGCCCCTGTCTGTGTCACAAGGTCTGTGAGCTAAAGATCTGAGGCGAATGTGGAAATGTGGAGTGTGAGGTTTTTAAATGAAAGAACGAGAGACTACAGGTTAGATTGTACATGACTGGACACTTAAATGTGTTTTAATAGTTTATAACCTGCCCGACGACTGCAGACGGAAAAGAGCTTTAGCTAAATCTGGTGTAAATCTCTCTTTATTAGATTAATGTGTTTGACAGGAGACAGGAGACAGGAGCCGTAGAGAGCAGACAGGAGCCATAGAGCGCAGACAGGAGCCGTAGAGAGCAGACAGGAGTCGTAGAGAGCAGACAGGAGCCGTAGAGAGCAGACAGGAGCCGTAGAGAGCAGACAGGAGCCGTAAAGAGCAGACAGGAGCCGTAGAGAGCAGACAGGAGCCGTAGAGAGAGCAGACAGGAGCCGTAGAGAGCAGACAGGAGCCGTAGAGAGAAGACAGGAGTCGTAGAGAGCAGACAGGAGCCGTAGAGAGCAGACAGGAGCCGTAGAGAGCAGACAGGAGCCGTAGAGAGAGCAGACAGGAGCCGTAGAGAGCAGACAGGAGCCGTAGAGAGCAGACAGGAGCCACAGAGAGCAGACAGGAGCCGTAGAGAGCAGACAGGAGTCATAGAGAGCAGACAGGAGTCATAGAGTGTAGACAGGAGCCGTAGAGAGCAGACAGGGAGCCGTAGAGAGCAGACAGGAGTCATAGAGAGCAGACAGGAGCCGTAGAGTGTAGACAGGAGCCGTAGAGAGCAGACAGGAGCCGTAGAGCGCAGACAGGAGCCGTAGAGTGTAGACAGGAGCCGTAGAGAGCAGACAGGAGCCGTAGAGAGCAGACAAGAGCCGTAGAGAGCAGACAGGAGCCCAAAAATACAGCTCCCACATTTTTATATCTAACACGTTTAATACCTGATGATAATAATAATATTGAGAAAGGAATCAGTATAAAATTATAATACATGCTTTAAAGTAAAAAAATAAATTAATTAATCACCAAATATTCAATCTGATTAGTTTTATTCTGCTGCAAAACTATGTAAAACTAGTAAACTGATTTGTATCTTCTCTGCATAGGGAACAGCTCTGCACCGACAGCAGGTACGTCTGTGTCACTCTGTCCAGTGTTTCCCAACCAGTGGTGCAGGGACCAGGGGGTTTAAAGAAAGCTGCCACAGACTGGGCGTAAAATTGAACGTAAAATATTGGGTATAGTACATTTTGTGGGATAATTGTGGTATAAATATTCTTAAAAATAGTTAGAAATAGAAATGCGCTCTGTCACACCGCTGTTTGTCTGTAGAGTTCTCCGGGGTGGACTGGCCCCTGGTTTTGGGCTCTCTCTCGGCCGTGGTGTTGTTCCTGTGCTCTCTGGTTCTGCTCGTCGTGATGCTCCACAGAAAAAGTAGAGTTTTTTTTTGTTAGCGCATCGTCTTTTTCTCCAGAGAGAGATAAGTTTGATGTTCGGTTTTGTTCTTTTGCAGTGAAGGCAGCAGCAGAGGCCAAACACAGAAGGTATTTATGATGTGTATGTGTCACTTCAGTATATGTGTAAAAATGTGACCATGTGATGTGTGACGCTCAGTGTTTAACTGTTTTGTCGTGTCCGATTATGAAGAATTTTCACTTACCCATCTGTTTTCAGAGAGGAGGCTCAGTTTTGGACCCGGGTTCATGGTAAAGATCATGTTGTAGGTGAGTCATTTCAACATTAAACGTCCTATTTTACTCAAAACTGACTCTTGTGAGCTGTAAACCATGTTCTAACTCCTCAAAAACAGACCTGGAGTTGTGTTTTGTTTCATTCACACATGTTTTGAGTAACACTTTAGGCTCAAAACGCTCTGTTCCACCTTGTGATGTCATGAAGTGGTAGTTTTCAAATTAACTTTTAAACCTTTTACCTTTTTTTCCCAGTAAATATTGTCAATTCCTGAGCTGAAATGATTCTAGTGAAGCTGTGTGGAGTTTAAGAACACAGTGGAGCACTTCCTGTAACACCACATGATGACATCACAAGGTGGAACAGAGTGTTTTCAGTTTGAGACAAGAACACAGTCTAAATCTGCAGGGTTTGTGAGTTAAACATGTGAGAATGAAACAAAAAAACACAACTCCAGGTCTGTGTGTGACGAGGAAACGACATTAGAACAGAAAATTATGTCTATTTTGCTGCACAGATGCATTTTTCTACGTTGACTAATTGTGTTTAAATGAGTGCACTCTGACTCTTTCTTTATTTGAGCGAGTTACTGCAGCTCTAAACTGAAAACCAGCCGCTCCTCCCTGGCATTTAATACGAGCTACACAGGACATGTCAGTGTTTTATTGTTCTTTTCCTTTGTATCGAGCTATATTTGATTTTTATTGCCTCTTATGTGAAGTTTTGGTCTGTTTAAGTCGTTTTAAATGAGCTACATAAATAAACTTGTACTGAATTGAAAAGACAATGAAGTAACTGAACTAAAACCAGCTGATGAACAACACAGCGTCGCACTTTTTGAATATCACCAGTATAAATCTAAATGTGGTGTTAGTGGTTCATTTTTCCGTGTTTTGTTTCACAGACCTGACGCTCCCACGCTCAAGTTTCTCCTCCCAGGTAAACGCAACATTTCATTTATCTTGAATTTATCTCGTCAGTCAGATATGTTGAGATCAGAGAAAGAAGGACCTGATGTGTCTGTTATTAATGTTCATGTGGTGATTTACAGACACAAAAGTGAAATAAAAACCCCAGGATCATGTAGAGGGTTAATACGAACATTTAAGACCAAAATGATGAAAAAAATAATAAAATAAACTGGAAAAAAAACCCCAAAACCTTAAAATAACTACAGAAAATTAAAAAATAAACTCAAAATAACAACAAATAAATACATAAACTCAAGATATCAAATATTAAATAAATACATTCAAAATAACTAAAAAAAAAACAAGACCAAAAATTCAAAATAACAAAAAAAAATCAAGAATAACAAAAAAAAAACCTTTATATATCTTAAAAAATGAAGAAAAAAAAACAAAAAATTAAAAATAAAATCAAAATAGCAAAAAAAAAAATTGAAATAAAAAACTCAAAATAATTAAAGAAAAACAAAACTCAAAATAACTTAAAAAAAATTAAAAATAAACTCAGAATGACTAAAAATAAATAAACAAATAAATAAACTTAATATAACTTAAAAAATGAAGAAAAAAAACTAAAGAAAAAAAAAGGATAAATAAATTCAAAATAGCTAAAAAAAAACAACAAAAAAAACAAAAAACCCAAACCTCAAAATAACAAAAAAAACAACAAAAAAAACAAAACAAAATTAACACCAGGATCATGTAGAGGGTTAATACGAGTCTGACAGCAGCAGTTACAGAGGGAGGGGTGGTTTTTTTAAGGTAAAGTGATTTGGAGCCCGTTAGCAGGTTAGCTATGTCCATTTATAAACAGTTTATGGCTTTAACCGATGTCTGTGCACTTGCATTTGGATTTGATGGAATTGGAGCTCTCACTCTCTCCTTTCCTCCAAGAACATCTCTAAACATCTTATAATCCCCGACATAAACAACTGCAGATCTATAAACACAGATTTACCAACAGAGACACAGAATCCTGCTGCACTCCCAGTCAAATGTTTGGATTTTTCTTTTTATTTGCATACTTTCTACAGTTTATACCCACACAGAAGACTTCAGATATATGACGTGAGATATATGGAATTATGTAGCACAGAGAAAAAGTGAAATAACTCGATTAAATGTGTTTCGACAAAGCAAAGAGTGGAGACTTTGAGGATTTGAAACACAATATAAAACATATTTTTAGTAGTTGTTTCAATGGTTTTCTTTACTACATAATTCCATACATCTTACTTCATATATTTGACGTCCTCTGTGAGTATAAGACGTATAAGTATAAGTATAAGACGTCTGAAAGGCCCTAATTAGGTTGCATAGACTGTATAAATAATTGAATGAAGCTAACCTGCCAGCCGCTGCTTTCCAAACAGGAAGTGATCATGGGCGCGCTTCCAGCTCCATCGACTCTGGTTCCAGTTCACTTTCTATTGAAAAACTGTGACTCCTCTCTCTGTAACTGCTGCTGTCAGACTCATCATTTTGGTCTTAAATGTTCGTATGATCCTGGGTTCATTTTTTTTTTTTTTGTTATTTTGAGGGTTTTTTTTGTTTGTTTGTTTGGGTTTTTTTTTTGTTTTTTTTTTTTGTTATTTTGAGGTTATTTATACATTTTTTTTTTTTTTCATTTTTTAAGTTATATTAAGTTTATTTATTTATTGTTTTAGTTATTCTGAGTTCATTTTTTATTTTTTTATTTTTATTATTAGAGTTTTTTGTTGTTTTTTTTTTTGTTATTTTGAGTTTATTTATTTAATTTTTGTAATCTTGAGTTTATTTATTTATTTTTTGTCATTTTGAGGGTTTTTGTTTTTTTTTTTTTTTTTTTTTTTAGATATTTTGACTTTTTTTTTTTTTTAGTTTAATGTTGTTTTGTTTGTGAAAAAAAACTGTGTCCCCCTCTCTCTGTAACTGCTACTGTCAGACTCATTTTGGTCTAAAATGTTCGTATTAACGGATGGGAAGGGGGTTCGTTAGGGGGCGTTACCTTCAACATCCTCACTCCTGATTGGCTCTTTTTGGTTGCTATGACACTCAAATTCGTCGCTGTACCTGCTCCAGCCTCGACGAGCTTCATTTGGAGCTGAACGTCTCACTCGCTCAGTCACTTCTTTAAACACTCTCTGGTCTCTGGACTTTCTCTGGTCTCATGAGTCTTTCTCTGTACTTTTACTTTACTACATTTGACAGTAGTATCTGTACTTTCTACTCCACTACATTACTGAACAGGACTGAAAAGTAAAAGTATTTTTTATTGTAGTTTGAGACCTGCTGAAAAGGCTTAATTTAGACCTGCCAAACTGTGGCCCGGGGGCCAAATGCGGCCCTCAGACCAATTTTTCTTGGCCCTCAAGCTTCCAGGTGAATCGGCCCATATTACCTTAAACAGAACTTTTTACTGTACATTTCTGAAAATCTACTTTAACAAAGCCCATATCAGATATTTAATGTGTCGCACTGAGGATGTGAGTGAATACAGGTCGAGCGGTTCAGTTTTACTTAATAAACACACAGATTTGAAGTATTCACTGTATTTGTGACCAGTTTACGGCCCTCAATCGGCCCTCAGCTAGTTTGGACACCCCTGGTTTAAAATACAAATAAAACCAGGTAGAAAAAAACATTCGATTGTTGCTGTTGATCAAAATTCGGCTCAAATCTTTCTCGAAATCACCACATTTAAAGCCGTTTTAGATCTCAAAATCTGCACAAAATATATCTGTACTTTTACAAAAGCAACAAATGAGTACTTCTACCACGGCTGAAGGTAACGCTCAAACTGAAGACAGGATGAAACATTATTAATCCAAATGTGTGGCATGTTCTGACGGTGTAATATCTGTGTGCCGGACAGGACTGGGCCGGCGCTCACACAGACTCCGCCTCCAGGTCTCGTTTGTGGAGCCCCATGTCGACGTTCACAGCTCCGATCCTCCCGAACTGCTGACTCTCGGAGCGTTGACTCTTTGCCAAATCAGTTCCGGCCACAGAGTCGACAGGAAAGACGAGTTCCTCTTTTATGTTTTGGTAAAGTACAGGACGGGATGTGAGATCGCTTTGGTTTTTGAGCAACACGTGTTTTGTAAAGTATTTATTAAAGGTGCTGTACTTATGTGTATTTGTACTTATGTGTTTTTGTACTTGTGCTTATGTGTATTTGTACTTGTACTTCTGGGTTTGTAAGAATCCCATTTGTGGGTCCAGATTGGAGACAGAGCTGTGGGATTTCAGATGGTTCTTCCGTTAAAACCATGTCATCACCATGTGTGTAAATGTTTACACTTTCTACTTTTGTTAATAAAAAATATGACTTTTTTGTACTTAGACCTGGTTTAGTCCTGGTTTAGTCCTGGTTTAGTCCTGGTCTAGTCCTGGTTTAGTCCTGGTTTAGTCCTGGTTTAGTCCTGGTTTAGTCCTGGTTTAGACCTGGTCTAGTCCTGGTTTAGTCCTGGTTTAGACCTGGTCTAGTCCTGGTTTAGTCCTGGTTTAGTCCTGGTTTAGACCTGGTTTAGTCCTGGTCTAGTCCTGGTTTAGTCCTGGTTTAGACCTGGTCTAGTCCTGGTTTAGTCCTGGTTTAGACCTGGTCTAGTCCTGGTTTAGTCCTGGTTTAGTCCTGGTTTAGACCTGGTTTAGTCCTGGTCTAGTCCTGGTTTAGTCCTGGTTTAGACCTGGTCTAGTCCTGGTTTAGTCCTGGTTTAGACCTGGTCTAGTCCTGGTTTAGTCCTGGTTTAGTCCTGGTTTAGACCTGGTCTAGTCCTGGTTTAGTCCTGGTTTAGACCTGGTTTAGTCCTGGTCTAGTCCTGGTTTAGTCCTGGTTTAGACCTGGTCTAGTCCTGGTTTAGTCCTGGTTTAGTCCTGGTTTAGACCTGGTCTAGTCCTGGTTTAGTCCTGGTTTAGACCTGGTCTAGTCCTGGTCTAGTCCTGGTTTAGTCCTGGTTTAGACCTGGTCTAGTCCTGGTTTAGTCCTGGTTTAGTCCTGGTCTAGTCCTGGTTTAGTCCTGGTTTAGTCCTGGTTTAGTCCTGGTTTAGACCTGGTCTAGTCCTGGTTTAGTCCTGGTTTAGACCTGGTTTAGTCCTGGTCTAGTCCTGGTTTAGTCCTGGTTTAGACCTGGTCTAGTCCTGGTTTAGTCCTGGTTTAGACCTGGTTTAGTCTTGGTCTAGTCCTGGTTTAGTCCTGGTTTAGACCTGGTTCAGTCCTGGTCTAGTCCTGGTTTAGTCCTGGTTTAGTCCTGGTCTAGTCCTGGTTTAGTCCTGGTTTAGTCCTGGTTTAGTCCTGGTTTAGACCTGGTCTAGTCCTGGTTTAGTCCTGGTTTAGACCTGGTTTAGTCTCGGTCTAGTCCTGGTTTAGTCCTGGTTTAGTCCTGGTTTAGTCCTGGTCTAGTCCTGGTTTAGTCCTGGTTTAGTCCTGGTTTAGTCCTGGTCTAGTCCTGGTTTAGTCTTGGTTTAGACCTGGTTTAGTCCTGGTCTAGTCCTGGTCTAGACCTGGTCTAGTCCTGGTTTAGTCCTGGTTTAGTCCTGGTTTAGTCCTGGTTTAGACCTGGTTTAGTCCTTCTTTAGTCCTGGTTTAGTCCTGGTTTAGTCCTGGTTTAGACCTGGTTTAGTCCTGGTCTAGTCCTGTTGTAGTCCTGTTTTAGTCCTGGTCTAGTCCTGGTCTAGTCCTGGTCTAGTCCTGGTTTAGTCCTGGTTTAGTCCTGGTTTAGTCCTGGTCTAGACCTGGTTTAGTCCTGGTTTAGTCCTGGTTTAGTCCTGGTTTAGTCCTGGTTTAGTCCTGGTCTAGACCTGGTTTAGTCCCTGTTTTGGTGAAGTCTCTGGTTTGAACACTCTCTTGTTCAGTCTGGTGTAGTTGCAGGTAAAGACCAGAAGAGGGCGCCATTTTCTGTATCATCTTTCACAGTATTTCTGAATCAGTGATGGGACTTTTGGCTCTTGTAGATGATCCGAATCTTTTGGATCTCTTAATTTCAAAGAACCGTTCAAGCGACTGATTCTTTTACAATTTACATGACAAAAAACAATGTGAAAACTCATTTTAACTGCAAAAAAAAAAAAAAAAGGCTCTGATGTGTTTAAAATGGTTCAAACTGAGAGCGGGAGTGAGTGAATAGTTCAAAAAAAATTGCACTTCACTAATAATAATAACTTATTATGATCCCAAATATGTTTTTTGTGCCAAATCTCTCTGTCGATGTTTGTGGTTCAGCTTTAATCGGTGTAAAAAGCATAAAAATCAGAAAGAAAAAGATGTGATTCTTTAAAAATAAAAGCGGCTCTCGTTCAAAGAGCTGCTCGGTCACAAACATTACATCACTCTTCTCTTCTGTGGTTCATTGTGGTGCGACGAGGTTTAATGTGACAAAGACAAACGAGACTGAGCACGTTTAGGACAAATATTCTTTATTATTTCAGGGAGGTGCAGGGAGTGGACTCTGGTGAAGGAGGTGTGGTGGAGGTCTGGCAGGTGGAGGTCTGGCAGGTGGAGGTCTGGCAGGTCTTTCCCTCTTGATTACACTGTATTTTTTGTAAAATCTACAGGTAAAGTCGTAATCGTTAGAGATGCACCGATAAAACAACGGTATTGGAATTTTTTGATGAATCGTCTGTCGGTCACAAGATATGGGCTTTTTTATTTTATTTTATTTTATTTTTTTTTGTCTATTTTTTTGGTCTATTTGGTCTATCTTTTTTTGTCTATTTTTGGTATTTTTTTGTCTGTTTTTGATCTATTTTTAGTCTATTTGGTTTATTTTTGGTCTATTTTTGGTTTAATTGGATTATTTTTGGTCTACTTTTTGTCTATTTTTGGTCTATTTGGTTTATTTTTGGTTTATTTTTGGTTTAATTGGTTTATTTTTGGTCTATTTGGCTTATCTTTGGTCTACTTTTTGTCTATTTTTGGACGATTTTTGGTCTTTAGGTTTATTTTTGGTCTATTTTTGGTCTATTGGTTTATTTCTGGTCTATTTTTGGTCTTTTTGGTCTTTTTGCTTTATTTTTGGTTTATTTTTGGTCTATTTGATTTATTTTTGGTCTATTTTTGGACTATTTTGTCTATTTTTGGCCAATTTCTGGTCTTTTTGGTTTATTTTTGGTCTATTTTTGGTCTATTTGGTTTATTTTTGGTCTACTTTTTGTCTATTTTTGGCCAATTTTTGGTATTTTTGGTTTATTTTGGTCTATTTTTGGTCTATTTTTTTTTTTTTTGGTCTATTTTGGTGCATTAAGATGATTTACTGGCCAATGTTGGTCCCAAACACCTCCTAAAATTGATCTTGTAAGTTTTCAAAGCTGCTCTGCACACGTCACCGACTCCTGGTCTATGTGGCATAATGTGTTAAATAAATGTTTAAGCTTTTTCTTTCCTCCCAAACACTTTATTTTAACATATTGACCAAAACTTTTACATGTTTAATTAATAATCCAACCAAAAATGAGACGTACATTTCAAACACGAGGGACATGTGACTTTGGGCCGTAGGCGGGGCACATACTCGAACCACTTCAGACTTTTCCATCGTAACTCGCAGCTTCCCTCCATCCCACATCATTTTAACAGTTACTTTTACAATGATTAGTACAGTTTTATTTCGATTAAACATAATTTAAAAGAATAAACACGCTCCCACTGTGAGTTTGAACCAGTTTAAACACATCTGGGTCTTTACTCGTGTCTCTCTGTCATTCATTTATTGATAAAAATGACTTCTCACACTGGCTAAACAAACGGCTCTTTGAAATGAACCGATCCAAAAGACTCAGATCCCATAAAAGAGCCGAAAACCCCATCACGAGTGGACAGAAGGAGCCTGGAAGCACCGGGTCTGTACTTTAGTCACAAGTCTTATTAGATCTGAGTGTGTGCTCCAGTCCAGCAGCCGCCTGGAGCCTTTTATACGTGTCAGACAGTCACACCGGCTTGTTCTTTGTCCCCGAGAGGAATTCTGTGCTGCGTTTGTCTGGCTCATATTCAGATCTGAGTCATAATTTACGAGCGCTCACACATAGACTCGGGTTTATAGGCTCAGATGTGCAGGTCTGTTTGAAGAGAAGGTGAGATGTGCTGTAATTATGGTCAGAGCTCGTGCGTCTGGTATCAGAGAGGTGGCGCTGTGGAGTTATCTGGGGTTCAGTCATGTGGAAAACAAAAGTCCAGCAGGAGTCGCTAGGAGTATTTAAAGATCGAGCCAGGGACAGGGAGCTGCGGGTGGGTTAGGGGTCAAAGGTCAGAGGTGAGGGGATCAGGACAGACAGTGGACACTACACAAATACACTAATACTGCATAAAAAACATTAAAACAACACCACAGACTGAGTTATCCTTTAATAAGTTGCTTATTTTATGTTTTCTGGTTTGAATAAAAGCGACTGTGAGCTAGCTAGCGCGCTACTGTGCACAGTTTGCTCACTATGTTTGTTTGTTGAGCTTGATTAAGACGTACTCCCTGACTCCTGAGGACATGAATACTCACAGACTCACAGACCGATAAAGACAAGAGCCGTACTTTGACCTGTAAATCTTAATCATGTGTAATAAAAATAAATGTAAACAAACAGGAGCAGTTGGAGTCGTGTCGTGTGACCAGACTGTCCCCACCGACCCGGGTCCCCACCGACCCGGGACAATCCCAGTTTGGAGCCATGTGTCCCCCGTCCCAGCAAATGTGTCCAAAACCAGTGATTGTCCCAGTTTATACAAGAAATGTCCCAGGTGTCACTATATGTGACCAATCTGATCTTAACCAGGAATAAACCAGGACTAAACCAGAACTAAACCAGGACTAAACCAGGTCTAAACCAGGACTAAACCAGAACTAAACCAGGACTAAACCAGGACTAAACCAGAACTAAACCAGGACTAAACCAGGACTAAACCAGGACTAAACCAGGACTAAACCAGGACTAAACCTGGACTAAACCTGGACTAAACCAGGACTAAACCAGGACTAAACCAGAACTAAACCAGGACTAAACCAGGACTAAACCAGAACTAAACCAGGACTAAACCAGGACTAAATCAGAACTAAACCAGGACTAAACCAGGACTAAACCAGGTCTAAAGCAGGACTAAACTTGCTCTAAACCTTCTCTTAACCAGGTCTAAACCAGGTCTAAACCAGGACTAAACCAGGACTAAACCAGGACTAAACCAGGACTAAACCAGCACTAAACCAGGACTAAACCAGGACTAAACCAGGACTAAACCAGAACTAAACAAGGACTAAACTAGGATTAAACCAGGACTAAACCAGCACTAAACCAGGACTAAACCAGGACTAAACCAGGACTAAACCAGGTCTAAACCAGGACTAAACCAGGACTAAACCAGGACTAAACCAGGTCTAAACCAGGACTAAACCAGGTCTAAACCAGGACTAAACCAGGACTAAACCAGGACTAAACCAGGTCTAAACCAGGACTAAACCAGGACTAAACCAGGACTAAACCAGGACAAAACCAAAACTGATCCCGGCCAACAGTAAAGAGGAGAATATATCATCATCTGTTTGGCTAAAACACAAAAAACCTTCTTGAAAATGAACATACGACATAAAAATCCCTGTCAGATAATGAGTGACACAAGTGAGCAGAGAAACGCACAATGTGACATGTTCTTTTCACCGTTTCACTCACACAAACCTGCAGGGTCCAGCACTAAATGGGCCCTGGGTTCAACCTCATGTCGTCTAATGAAAAAAGCCCTTTGAAAATGTGCTCTCCCTCCTGTAGATCTTAACAATGAATAAAGGAGTAAAAACACTGTATATTTCCACATAGGAGCAGTTGCCATAGCAGCAAAAAGCCGTCACCATACACACAGACTGATTTATAAACCATATAATCATCAGTATGTCCACGGCCGAGTCTGGAGCACTACTTTCCTCTGGTGCCATAATAAAACGCTGCCTGGGTGAAATCTGTCAGGGTCTGTGTGGATTCGCTGTGACTCAACTGTAATTTTATTCCTCTTTCTCTTTAACATCAAAGTGGAGGACGCCCACACGGTCACCAGCAGCAGGCCGTGTTCCTCTGCAGCTGTGGTGTTGTGTACTTGGATCACGTCTGCAGGTTTACACGAGGCCCGTCGCACCATCCGAGCGAGAACCGAGGGGGAACTTTCTCTGTTTCGTTTAAGAGCGTCTGGAGAGTTAGTTCTGGCCTGACTTTGGCTGATAATGAAACGTGACGTGCAGAGCGGAGCAGGTGAGAGACGGGCGCGCACATTTTTATTGTTTTAATGACGATTTAAGTCAGGAGGAGGAGGAAGAGGAGGAGGAAGAGGAGGAGGAGGAGGAGGTGTGATTGGCTCGGTGGGTTTGGAGAGAAGAGGAGGCAGGTGAGGTGACATATTTATATAAGTGCATAAGACAGGCTCTGGTGACTCTCAAAACTTTGACTTTACACCTGCTGTAAATATAAATCAGAGTTTTACACCAGTCAAGTTAAAAAGTTGAAAAATTTGTAGAAAATAACAGGAAGTAACGGCTCTAAAACACATGACATCACACTCAGCAGAAGCCTGTCCAGTCGTAACGTCTGTGGGGAACAAAGACTCAGACTCGGGGTTAAAAGTATAAAAGTTTATTCACAAACAAAGTAAATGTAGGTTGATGAGGTAGATGAGGTCGTAGGTCATGGGGCTGGGGTCGTGGAGAGCAGGGCTGCAGGTTGTGGGTCGTGGGTGGTGCCAGAATCTCCGCCCAGCTCCAGACTCAGACACAGAAGAAGAGAAAAACAGCAAAGAACATGCAAAAAAAACATACAAATCCTGATAGAAACACATTTTCCTGATACTTTACTCGACATTTTAACCCCTCTAGATGTTCATAATGTAGCTCGTCCATTATATTGGTCTAAACTTAAAGCGAACAGGTAAAAATGAGAAAACGCAGAGAAGTTTGGGATGTTTATTGGTTGAATATAATTTCTGCATAACCACGTTGTCTGTCATCTTAGGTGTTACGGCTAAATGAGTCCCCAGGAAGCTGGAGCACATGAAGAAGGTTCCAGGGCAGACTCTGTTCTGAGGAGGAGAAGGCGCCAGATATTTGAGCTTTTTGGATCTAGTTTGTTTTCTACAGTTAAACTGATACATTAACATAGAGCTTTATTTTAAAATATTTGATTTAATAAAGTTTAACACGGTTTTAACTATATTATTGGATTGGACTGATAAAGGGAGGTGCTCTATAAAAGGAGCAACCTCAGTGTGTGCAAGAGGAGGTGCTGCGTGTACAAGAAGCGCTGCTGTGTGTACAGGAGGAGGTGCTGCGTGTACAGAAGGAGGTGCTGCGTGTACAGGAGGAGGTGCTGCGTGTACAGAAGGAGGTGCTGCGTGTACAGGAGGAGGTGCTGCGTGTACAGGAGGAGGTGTGTGTGTGTACAGGAGGAGGTGCTGTGTGTATAGAAGGAGGTGCTGTGTGTGTACAGAAGGAGGTGCTGCGTGTACAGGAGGAGGTGCTGCGTGTACAGAAGGAGGTGCTGCGTGTACAGGAGGAGGTGCTGTGTGTACAGGAGGAGGTGCTGCGTGTACAGGAGGAGGTGCTGTGTGTACAGGAGGAGGTGCTGTGTGTACAGGAGGAGGTGCTGTGTGTACAGGAGGAGGTGCTGCGTGTACAGAAGGAGGTGCTGCGTGTGCAGGAGGAAGTGCTGCATGTACAGGAGGAGGTGCTGAGTGTACAGGAGGAGGTGCTGTCTGTACAGGAGGAGGTGCTGTGTGTACAGGAGGAGGTGCTGCGTGTACAGGAGGAGGTGCTGCGTGTACAGGAGGAGGTGCTGCGTGTACAGGAGGAGGTGCTGCGTGTACAGGAGGAGGTGCTGAGTGTACAGGAGGAGGTGCTGAGTGTACAGGAGGAGGTGCTGCGTGTACAGGAGGAGGTGCTGGCGCCTTCTTTCCCCGAGGTCGCTCCTGTTAGCGTTAGCAACAGGTTTGACTGACAGCGTTGCTAAGCTAAGTTGCTAAGCGCTCACTCTGCTAAACCAGTGGTGTGGGCGGGAAGGGGCGTTACCTTCAACAGCCTCGCTCCTGATTGGCTCTTTAGTTGCTTTGAAACTCGTGGTTGAAATTCCAAATAAGGAAATTGGCTCCAAATCGTCCCGTGTACCTGCTCTAGCCTCGGTGAGCTTCTGTCTGTGGTACTTTAGAGATTTGGCTCAGTGTACCACATGGTTGCTAGGTAACAGTTGATGTGATGTCATGATTTCCAACCAGGAAGTAAAATCTGAAACTTAAAAAATTGAAAATATAAAGATCTTAACCGTGTTTTAGTGAAATTTACATGACGTAGGTCGACCAGCGAGGAGAGTACGTGTATGTGTGCGTGTATGTGTGTGTGTGTGTGTGTGTGTGTGTATGTGTGTGTGTTATAATGCTGCCACACTGTCCCTGCCTTGTGTCCACTTAGAATAAGCTCATAAATTATTCAGCGCAGATTGGGAGGTCACTAAAGTATGGTCCGCTGATCTCACCCCGGCGCTGCACAATGCCTCGCTCCGTTATGTGCTCCAAGACGCCGCAGTAATTCCGCTTTTGTAAACAGATCCGCACAGAAAGGCATTAACCATTCGAACTGCGGCTCCTTCCTGCATTTCCTCAAACGTGTATCCATGGAGACACATTTCTATTTCATTACAGAATATGCAAAAGGAGGAAACCCAAAATGATAATTGGGTTCAGTTACTTACTATGCAACAGTGTAAGTAGAGCCGGCAGGAGGAAAGCAGAATGGAATAAAATAGACTCGGATCATTCCAAAGTTCAGCGTTTATAGCTCCATATCAACGTTATACAACAGAGAAGCAATAATAATAATAATTTAATTACGACATGTGGCAACTTCCCGAACAGAGATCCATTTACAAGAAACGAAAGGAATTTACAGAAGGATTATGCAACCGAATCCCTGCCCGGTTTAGAATACAGCAGATCATCAGGAACATCTCACGTGGAACAGTGTAAGATCAGAGATAGACTGATGTTTTTTCATGGCCGATGCTGATACCGATTATTTAGAATCCAGAGAAAACGACGGCTGGTTTGATCCGCCGATATTTTAGGCGGATATGTAGCACCGCTTTAGATTCTTTCTGGAAACCTTTAACAGAGCTGTGGAGTCTGTGGAGTTTTGTGCTGTTATCTCTTTGGGTTGAGTTAAAATACGTAAAATAATAAAACTTTGTGTGGATTCTTGCAGAAGACAAAATATCGGTCTGCGCTGGAGATTTAAAGCCGATATCTGATACGCTAAACAGTGCAAATATCGGCCCGATCAGTCTATCTCTTTACAAGATCTGAAACTCAACTAGCACAAACAAAAGTACAAGTATTTGTAAGATCGAGCTCAGTGCAGTTATTTTACTTCAAAAAAAAGACTTTACTTTTACTTCTTTTACTTGTACGACACAGAATAGCGCAGTTTTTCACCTTCAAGTCGCTCAAATTTCAAAGAACCGCTCACACATTCGCACACATACATCATACACCGCTGGGGCGAGGTGGGTGAAGTGTCTTGCCCAAGGACACAGCGACAGTGTTAATCTGTGAGAGCTGGGATTGCACCGCCAACCTGTGGGTCAGTGGACAAACACTCCACAAACTGAGCTGCTGTCGCCCCCTATATATGCAACGAGTAAAAACTGAAATATAAATCATTAAAAATACATTAGAAGTGATTTGATCGGGCGAGGTTTGGCTTGGCGTTAAACCACCATTTTGAACGAGGATTTATATATTTGTATTTGTAATAATACTGTAAGTGCTTTAAAGATGGTGACACGCCTTTAGTTTGAACCGACACGACCAGGTTAAAGTCTGAACACGCCCTTTTTTTTATTTCACAACTTTCTACACTTTATATCCGCACACAAGACATCAAATATACAAAGCAAAACCAATCGAGTTATATAGCAACGACTACTACTAAATATTTTTTATATTCACATCCTCAAAGTATCCACCTTTTGCTTGGCCGAAAAATATCTAGTAGAGTTACTTCAGTGTTTTTCTTTACTGCATGATCCCATATATCTTGCGTCATATATTTGATGTCTTCTGTTTGTATATAACACGTGGAAAGTAGTTAAAATAAGTCGTAAACTGTGTCCTTTTTATGGAGCCCGACAAACGACTTTTGCAAAATATAATATTAGTGCGCAGCTACGAGATAATATCACGTTCAATCTCGTTCGCTTAAGTTAATTATTCCCTCAAGATAATTATCTCGTTCCCTCAAAATAATTATGTCGTTCGCTCAAGATAATTATGTCGTTCCCTCAAAATAATATCTCGTTCCCTCAAAATAATTATCTCGTTCCCTCAAGTAATTATGTCGTTCCCTCAAGATAATTATGTCGTTCCCTCAAAATAATTATCTCGTTCCCTCAAGATAATTATGTCGTTCCCTCAAGATAATTATGTCGTTCCCTCAAGATAGTTATCTCGTTCCCTCAATACAATATCTCGGTCCCTCAAGATAGTTAACTCGTTCCCTCAAGATAATTATCTCGTTCCCTCAAGATAATTATGTCGTTCCCTCAAAATAATTATGTTGTTCCCTCAAGGTAGTTATCTCGTTCCCTCAATATAATATCTCGTTCCCTCAAGCTAATTATGTCATTCCCTCAAGATAATTATGTCGTCCCTTCAAGACAATATCTCGTTCCCTCAAGATAATATACTTTCTATTGTCCATTTTGTAAATATTCTTCTCCTTCCATCATCTGCGGGGCTCTGTACCTTTTGCCTGGTTGTGTAGTTCAGTTATTTGGCTTGACCGACTTAAAAAAAGTCCGACAAATGGAGTAGTTCTAAGCACAAACAAGTAATGAACGAAGAAAAGATGGAACAACAAGAACAACACGAAGGTTAAAGTTTGACATCAGATTATCACATGTTTTGGAGAAAAAATTCTGACCCGATTCATTGATTTTGTTTCGGCGGCGTTACAAAACTGCACTTGGGCTGAAGCAGAACCAGGCCAAGTCCTTCCACGTTTATACCTCCACCTCCTCCTCCTTTTTCTCGCTCCTCCTCCACTAAAGGACATTTCAGGGTTTTCAGTTCACCAGCAGCGATCCCGCCCGCGCTCCCAATCCACCTGACCCCGATTCCGGCTTCAATTCTCAACCCTTTCGCTCATCGCCTCCTTCGCTCGTCCTTGCTGTATAATGTATCGTTTTCTCCTTCTTCTCTTTCGTCATGTGCGATCTCGTTCAGTCGTCCTGCGCGTGGAATGAGCGCGATTCCCAGAACTGCAGCAGCGGGGTCTTCTGTCTGGGGGTCTGGGGACAGTGGTGGACCTGGGAGGACACATTAAAAGACGTTATTATGGTGCGAATGAGGAAGAAGAGATATCGGTTCAGTTGATTTTCAGCCATAAATTGGTGCAATGATAAGATATACAGAACAATCTTGGCCCAAAACCCTCATAGAAATGTACAAATCTGTTCTGTAGATACTTTAAACGATAAATAACAGTTACAAAACACATGTCACTCGTGTTTAAAGGTCCTATAGTTCACAAAATGGACTCTTGTGAGCTTTAAACCACGATATAATACTGTTACCTCCTCAAAAACTAATTTAATAGCTACCTTTTACCCTTTGTTCAGTACAAATTGGTAATTCCAGGTCTGAAATTATCCAAATGATGCTAGTAAAGGTGTGTGGAGTTTAAAAACACAGTGGAGCACTTCCTGTATTACCACATGATGACATCACAAGGTGGAACAGAGTGTTTTTCTGTCTGAGAGAAGAACTCTATTTTCAGTCTGGATGCGCTTCGTTTTCCTGCATAATAAATGAGTTTTCCAATGTCGGCGACGCGTACATTAGCGTGTTTACTCACCTAGCTAGCTGCTAATTAGCCACAAGTTTATTTCAAGTTTTTGTGCATCTGTTGAAGCAAAAAAACATGATCATGACGTGGATGTTTTCATGTCCTAATCACGTTATGAGACAGAGAGAGAAAAAAAAAAAGAGTGAGTCTGTATGAGTCGTCCTAAATCAGTCCGATGTTGAAGTATTAGCATCGTAGCGCGTGTTCAGGGGCTTTGATCACATTACAGAACCATAAATGTCCAACTGGAACACATTCAAACACGCTAGAAAACAGGAGAAGTCAGTTATACAGATACAGACACATTTAGCGCAGATGTTGACAGCTCTGCATCATGTTACGGCATCTGAATAATCACTCGCACAAGGGCCCCCCCATGTCAGACTCTGCTTAGGGCCCCCTGAAGGCTACATCCGGCTCTGGCAGCGGCATCATTAGCACAAGCGCTAAGTCAGAGGGAGGTTAATGGTGTTGTGAGCCAAGGCCGCTGTGGCTCACTGTGACTAAAGTCAACAACTGAAGCCAATCCGCTCCTACATTATTGGTGCTCTGTAATCAGGAGGCAAGGCTGTGGAACGCAGATAACTAACAAGCCCGAGCAGGGACCGGCGCTCCCTGCGTACCCAATCCACGCCTCTGATGCATTTGTCTGAAGCAACTAATGCGCATGAGGTTAATGAGCAGAGATGGGAGAGTACTTCAAAAACGTCTTTAGCTACAGATAGAATGAGTGTATTTTGATTTCACTGTTTGTTCTGCATCTCTCATCACTCATCGGAACAAAGAAGTGGACTGAGCGAGTGTGACATCGCCCACAAATGAAGCTCGTCGAGGTTAGCATCAGTATCATAGCAACTAAAGAGCCAATCAGGAGCGAGGCTGTTGAAAGTAACGCCCCTTCTCTTCCGCATCGCTAGTTTAGCACGAAGTGACCGCTTAGCAACGCTGTTAATCAAAAACCGTTGCTATGTTTTCTATTTTTTTTTTTCTCACTAATACTGTATTTTCTGGACTATACGTCGCTCTGGAGAAGAAAAATGCAGAATAAAGACGAGAAAAACATATATAAGTCGCATTTTTGGGGGAAATTTAGATATTAACAGTTAATCAGAGAACTAAAGCAGAAAAAACAAGCTGTGATGTGAAATTATATCGCATCTGAGTATAAGGTATAAGGTTTTTAGGTATTTAAATGACGTCTTTAATGAATTTTGTTGATGTCTTATTAAAATTTCAGGTCCACAGAACTAGAAGATAGAGTATAAAAACTTATGGTAGTAATATTTATGTCAGTCCTGCCTTTTAATAGTGTTTTCTTCTTCTTTGTCACTTTAATCAATGGTAATTATAAAGTTAAGTTACACATTAAATCAGACATATTGAGCTTGTGTGTCTCTATAGTTATAATCTATGACACTGTGGATCATTCTGTTATAATTTACACATTCTAAAGCACGATATTCATCTGAAACGACTTAATAAAACAAACAAATCCGCTGATATCCGTGTTAAATCTGCACATCACACTAGCGAACCACAGATTTTTGTTCATTTGGACCAAAATGACGACGCGACGCTGCTGAATCGTACGAGTATCACCGATTAAGAAAGTAAAACTGGAGTAAATCTGCAAAATAGCGTCATGAAAATAAGCGATTAAAGACTGACTCAGTGAGAAAAACCAATTATAACATGGTCCAAAGCTGTGAAAAGTCCATTTTGCAGAATAGGTCTGATTTAAAGCACACTTTTTTGTCCACGTGGCATAATTTGCTCTCTGCATTTGACTCATCCTTGTTTTACTTTTAATATGTGACGTATGTATTTATCATTTTACAGAATATTAGTAGAAACCAGCTTGATAGAAGGACTTTTTCTCATTTCTCAGTGGAGTTTTCAGCAGCGTATGCATCATGTGAAATGTGCTCTGGAAGGAGAAAAGGCTGTATATGGAATCAGAGACACACAAAACACACAAAGCCCGAGTCTCCAGCCCTGTCAGTCTCTCTCAGCGATATACCCGGGCAAACACATTTACTCACACTTTCAAATCTGCCCACACATGCAAAAAAACCTAATCCAAATTCCTCCTGCTTCTCTGCCTCCTTTCTTTCTCTCTCTAAGGACTTTTCCCCATCTTGGCCTTATCTCCGGAGATAAGCTTCTTACTGTGTGTCTGATATGTTATCAGATGTTTGTGGCCCATATATGCTGACACGCTCCCATGGGCCAGTCTTTGCTGATTCCTTTACAAACTCCCTTTCGGTCGCGCGCTGCAAAATCCATGAGTTTCTTTCGGTTCCTGCTGTTCCCTTCGGGGGGGCGCGTGGTGAATCCTCTGCCCCCGTCTGACCTTCTCTGCATCATATTTTCCTGAGCACCCGCCCTTCACTTTCTCCATGACGTTCTTCTCTCTGGGCTTTTATACAGCGCTGTTATTAGTTTTTCCTCGTCAGGCCAAATTGCGAGCGCATTAGCAGGTCAAGGGCCAAACCTAATGGCAGTCTGCGTATAAAATGTTCCTCTGCAAAGAAATGTTTGATTAAATAGATTTTAAATAATAGGAAATAGACCAGATTGGCCTCCGTCCCGTCTCCTGACAGTCTTTTCAATACAAAGTCAAAATAGTTTCTTCTTAAAATCTCAAAGCCCCAAATTAGACTCACTTTGGACACTCCTGACCTAAAGCTTTTTCATCATGACTTTTTGAAATATTTAAAAAACTTCACAATGTCACGATCCCTGTCGGTCCTGCGTCTTTTTGCTCTTTCTCCCCTCCCTTCCGTGTTTGCGCCTGGAGCTGGGGCGGACATTTTGGCTGCTCCTGTTCACACCTGGAGCTAATCTACAACCAGCCGCACCTGAGGAGGATAAGAGGAGCCTGTGGTGCTCCCTGCTTGGCTCCATTCATAGTTTCTTCGCTTTTTGACTTTGCTAAACGAGATACTTTTGCTCCTCACCAGATCCTGCTCAGCTCTCGCCAACAACGAGCAGCTGGGGTCAGGGGTCAGGGGTCAAACACACATCACACCAGATATTTTTGCTTTGCTGTAAATGCACGATGTCACAGAGAGAGAGAGCACCCGCAACATCTGAACAGTTCAACATTTTATCAGGATCTAAACCCGTCCTAATCGTGAGAGTGTCACAATGTGCTTCTGCGGAGTCAAACTACAGAGATCACAGTGTCATTTGCCTACATTTCCCTCTTTTATCCAAGCGCTCCACTTTAGTTTATGTACTTTGTTTAATTTAGAGGCACGAGAACATTAACCAAAGAAACACTGAGGAGATGCTCTGTTCCAGACGACACCTCTGAACTCATTTTACCATCTGCAGTCCCCGAGGAAAGAGTGATCAAACTTAAGATGACACTGAATATATATGTTCCCTTCTCAGCGTGCTCCCTCTGTCACTACTCCCTCTGTCACTACTCTCTCTGTCACTACTCCCTCTGTCTCCTACTCCCTCTGTCACTACTCTCTCTGTCCCTACTCTCTCTGTCACTACTCCCCCTGTCACTACTCCCCCTGTCACTACTCCCCCTGTCACTACTCCCCCTGTCACTACTCCCTCTGTCACTACTCCCCCTGTCACTACTCCCCTGTCACTACTCCCTCTGTCACTACTCCCTCTGTCTCCTACTCCCTCTGTCTCCTACTCCCTCTGTCTCCTACTCCTCTGTCGCCTACTCTGTCCCTCTGTCACTACTCCCTCTGTCACTACTCCCCCTGTCACTACTCCCTCTGTCACTACTCCCCCTGTCACTACTCCCCCTGTCACTACTCCCTCTGTCACTCACTACTCCCCCTGTCACTACTCCCCCTGTCACTACTCCCTCTGTCACTACTCCCTCTGTCTCCTACTCCCTCTGTCTCCTACTCCCTCTGTCTCCTACTCCCTCTGTCGCTACTCCCTCTGTCACTACTCCATCTGTCACTACTCCCTCTGTCACTACTCCCTCTGTCTCCTACTCCCTCTGTCTCCTACTCCCTCTGTCGCTACTCCCTCTGTCGCTACTCCCTCTGTCGCTACTCCCTCTGTCGCTACTCCCTCTGTCGCTACTCCATCTGTCACTACTCCCTCTGTCACTACTCCCTCTGTCACTACTCCCTCTGTCACTACTCTCTCTGTCACTACTCCCTCTGTGACTACTCCCTCTGTGACTACTACTCCCTCTGTGACTACTCCCTCTGTCACTACTACTCCCTCTGTCTCCTACTCCCTCTGTCGCTACTCCCTCTGTCACTACTCCATCTGTCACTACTCCCTCTGTCTCCTACTCCCTCTGTCGCTACTCCATCTGTCACTACTCTCTCTGTCACTACTCCCTCTGTCACTACTCTCTCTGTCACTACTCCCCTGTCACTACTCCCTCTGTCACTACTCCCTCTGTCACTACTCCCTCTGTCCCTACTCCCTTTGTCCCACCTCCCTTTGTCCCTCCTCTCTTTGTCCCTCCTCCCTCTGTCCCTCCTCTCCCTCTGTCTGCTCTCCCTCTGTCTCTTCTCCCTTTGTCCCTCCTCCCTTTGTCCCTCCTCCTCTGTCCTGTCCTCCTTCCCTCTGTCCTTACTCCCTCTGTCACTACTCCCTCTGTACCCTACTCCCTCTATCACTACTCCCTCTGTACAATACTCCTCCCTCTGTCCCTCCTCCCTCTGTCACTACTCCCTCTGTCACTACTCCCTCGGTCACTACTCTCTCTGTCACTACTCCCTCTGTCCCTCCTCTCTTTGTCCCTACTCCCTATGTCCCTCCGCTCTCTGTCTCTTCTCCCTCTGTCCCTCCTCTCTTTGTCCCTCCTCCTTCTGTCTCTCCTCTCTTTGTCCCTCCTCTCTTTGTCCCTCCTCTCTTTGTCCCTGCTCTCTTTGTCCCTCCTCTCTTTGTCCCTCCTCCCTCTGTCTCTTCTCCCTCTGTCTCTTCTCTCTTTGTCCCTCTCTCTTTGTCCCTCCTCCCTCTGTCTCCTCTCCCTCTGTCCCTCCTCTCTTTGTCCCCTCCTCTCTTTGTCCCTGCTCTCTTGGTCCCTCCTCCCTCTGTCTCTCCTCCCTCTGTCTCCTCCTCCCTCTGTCTCTTCTCCCTTCTCCCTCTGTCCCTCCTCCCTCTGTATCTTCTCCCTTGTCCCTCCTCTCTTTGTCCCTCCTCCCTCTGTCTCTCCTCTCTTTGTCCCTCCTCTCTTTGTCCCTCCTCCCTCTGTCTCCTCTCCCCTTTGTCCCTCCTCTCTTTGTCCCTCCTCCTTCTGTCTCTCCTCTCTTTGTCCCTCTCTCTCTTTGTCCCTGCCCTCTGTCTCCTCTCCCTTTGTCCCTCCTCTCTTTGTCCCTCCTCCCTCTGTCTCTCTCCCTTTGTCCCTCTCCTCTCTTTGTCCCTCCTCCTTCTGTCTCTCCTCTCTTTGTCCCTCCTCCTCTCTTTGTCCCTCCTCTCTTTGTCCCTCCTCCCTCTGTCTCTCCTCCCTCTGTCTGTCTCCTCCTCCCTCTGTCTCTTCTCCCTCTGTCCCACCTCCCTTTGTCCCTCGTCTCTTTGTCCCTCCTCTCTTTGTCCCTCCTCTCTTTGTCCCTCCTCCCTCTGTCTCTCCTCCCTCTGTCTCCTCCTCCCTCTGTCTCTTCTCCCTCTGTCCCTCCTCCCTCTGTATCTTCTCCCTTTGTCCCTCCTCTCTTTGTCCCTCCTCCCTCTGTCTCTCCTCTCTTTGTCCCTCCTCCCTCTGTCTCCTCTCCCTTTGTCCCTCCTCTCTTTGTCCCTCCTCCTTCTGTCTCTCCTCTCTTTGTCCCTCCTCTCTTTGTCCCTGCTCCCTCTGTCTCCTCTCCCTTTGTCCCTCCTCTCTTTGTCCCTCCTCCCTCTGTCTCCTCTCCCTTTGTCCCTCCTCTCTTTGTCCCTCCTCCTTCTGTCTCTCCTCTCTTTGTCCCTCCTCTCTTTGTCCCTCCTCTCTTTGTCCCTCCTCCCTCTGTCTCTTCTCCCTCTGTCCCTCCTCCCTTTGTCCCTCGTCTCTTTGTCCCTCCTCTCTTTGTCCCACCTCCCTTTGTCCCTCCTCTCTTTGTCCCTCCTCTCTTTGTCCCTCCTCCCTCCGTCCCCTTAATCAGACATTATTTAATCCATCTAAGTCCGGGAGCATTTTTGCGAATTGTTCAAAGTAAAAATAACCACTTGACGTCATTTCTTCCATTTCAGGATAAAACGTTCTGTCATTACAAAGGAACCAGACGACGACCCGGACTCACCTCTGTTTGGTAATTCTCCTCCGGCGCAGCAGGGGGCCACACGACACGTTTTCCCGACGAATGACGAACTACAACAGACAGACATGAATCATCGTGGGCGGGGCAAAACAAAAAAACCGCCTTTGGTCCCAGATATGAGCTCACGATAATCAAACACATGGAAGAATTGGGAAGGTCATTAAAGAGTGTGCACAAGGAGGGCGGCGTGTCGCGAAAAGTGGCGTTTGTTTCGTGGTCTTTTATTAATCGCTGAGTCACGCTGAGGAACGGCACAGACACGCCCCGGTCAGTTTGTTTCAGCGTCGTCCAAGTGGAGAAACACTTTGATTTGTGTAACAATAGGAAAAAACACAACACACAACGCCATGGCAACAGTCCCACATGCAAACGCTCCGGATTCAACCAGGTTCACGATTTCAGATTCAAATTTCAGGTGAGAACAGGTCAGGTATTTATTTTAAAGGTCCAAAAGTGACTCTTCTGAGGTTAAAGTCGTGTTATAATGTCGTTAACGCATCAAAAACAGACCTGGAGTGGAGTTTTGTTTCATTTATAACACTTTATTATCAGTCTCTCACATCTCCAAAGCTCAAAACGCTCTGTTCCACCTTGTGATGTCATAAAGTGGTGGTTTTTTTCTTTCAAGTGAACAGCTCCTTTTTTACCTTTAGTTCAGTAGCAGACTGGCAATTCTGGGGCTGAAATCAATCCATCCAAATGATTCTAGAAATGAAGGTGTGTGGAGTTTAAAAACACAGTGGAGCACTTCCTGTATCACCACATGATGACATCACAAGGTGGAGCAGAGTGTTTTTCAGTTTGAGAAGGACTCTGCGGGGTTTGAGTGTTAAACGTGTGTGATCAGTCTGTTTGATGCTCACTCACGTCTCTTCATAGGCGACATTTTGGGGACTTTGGGTCATTCAAAAGAGATTCAGATTTTGCTTTGAACTGTTTATCGCTATGGAAACGGTGCTAGACGATCATCATCCTTTTTTTTTTAATCATCATCCTGACACGATGGATCTGTCCAAACAACAGGCGACAAAAAAACTTTAAATGAGACCAAGACCGATCTCCCCGTGTGGTTAACGAAGGTCAAACACGATCAGGCCTCAGTCTGTTGTTCAGCTCGTTTTTCATTTAACCTCCTCTCTCTCTGTCTATCTCTGTTTCTATGTTTCTCTCTGTCTCTCTCTGTTTCTCTCTGTTTCTCTCTCTGTTTCTCTCCCTGTCTCTCTCTCTCGCTGTTCTTTCTTCTTCTCCCCCTCTCTGTTTCCTCCTCTCTTTCTCTCACTCTCTCCTTCTCTCTCCTCTTCTGTCTCTCTCTGTTTCTCTCTGTTCTTTCTTCTTCTCTCCCTCTGCTTCTCTCCTCCTCTCCCTCTCTGTTTCCTCCTCCTTCTCTCCCTCTCTCCTCCTCTTCTCTCTCCTTCCCCTTTCTCTGTTTCCTCCTCGCTCTTTCTCTCCCCCTCTCTCCTTCTCTCCTCTCCTTCTCTCCCTCTTTGTTCTTCTCTCCCTTTGCCTCTTCCCTCTTCTCTCCTCTTCTCCTCTCCTCTTCCCTCTCTCCTCCTCCTGCCATCTCCTCCTCTCCGTCTCTCCTCCCCTCCCTCTCTGTTTCCTCCTCTTTCTTTCTCTCCCTCTCCTCCTCTCCTCTTTCTCCTTCTTCTCTCCTCTCCCCTCTCTCCTCTCTCTCCTCCCTTCTCTTCTCCTCCTCTCCTCTTTCTTCTTCTCTCCCTCTCTCTCTCTCCTCTTCTCCTCTTTGTTCTTCTCTCCTCCCTTTGCCTCTCTCCTCCTTCCTGCCATCTCCCCTCGCCTCCGCTATCCTCTCCTCTCTCCCTCCTCTCCCCTCTGTTTCCTCCTCTTTCTTCTTCTCCCCCCTCTCTCCTCTTCTCCTCTCCTCTCTCTCCTCCTGCCGTCTCCTCTCTGTCTCTCCTCCTCTCCCTCTCTGTTCCCCCCTCTCTCTTTCTCTCCCTCTCTCCTCTTCTCCTCTTTGTTTCTTCTCTCCCTTTGCCTCTCTCCTCCTCTCCCTTTTCTCCTCCTCCCTCTCCTCTCTCTCTTGCTCCCTTTTAGCCATAGACCATCATGAGCTGTTGCATTAAAAGTCCTGAGTCCGTCTGTCGTCTTAGTCTCTCATAAACACATTTTACAAACACATTCACAGAGTCGTGTCTTTCTCTTTTCTCTTTTTTAGAAGGTTTTCATCGATCTCTCCGTCCTGCACAGATGTAATACACACACTGACCTGCAGAGGGGGCGGTGGAGTCGGCCGGCCGAGTCTTGAACAGGCGACTCCTTCAGCGAAGACGAAGCTCTTTCTCTGTTCTTCTGCTGCCGTTCGTCTCTCGTCTTTTCCTCTCTTCCCGTACAGGTTCATCCTCTGCTCCAGAAGCTCCCTCTCTCGCTCCTGAGCCTCCAGAATGTCCCGCTCCACCTTCACGACAGACGCAGACGGGCGCAGCTTGAAAAAAGGGTTCTCCTTCGGCGACACATCCAGATCTGGGACGTCCTGCACTTTCCTCGTTTTGCCTTTACTCGAGTCGACGGCTGTGATCTCGTTCACGTTGGCGTTGGGGCGTTTCGGGGCGTGATCGATGCTGTTTTCGATGATGATAATTTGGTGGTTCTCTGATTGCGGGTGAATCTTTGGCGGTTTTAGATTCTTTTCGTTTCTAGGGTCAGATCCAGGTTTTGTCGCTTTATTACCCGACGACTCGTTCTCCGAAACAGAAACGAGTTTGAGGTGTGAGTTTGAAATCGTTTTACTCTGAGCTGACTCTTTAGGTTTCTGAAAGGCCTCAAAAATCTGCTTTCTTTCCTTGAGTTGCTGGACAGTCCCTTTGTCGTAAAACCCTGGAATTTTCCCGAGTTTGACCAAATCCTGTTCTCTCCGAGTCTCGGCGTAAATCTCCTGCTGCATCTTTTTCCCCGCAAACTGCTTGTCTTTGCCTTGGCATCGTTCCGACTTTCCGTTGGGAAGCGACGCGGCGTTGACGACAGCTTTCCTCAGAGGGATCTCCACGTATTCCGGGGCGGTGGGCGGGTTGGGCAGCCCCCTGGACCTCCTCAGGCTGTGCTCTCGCTCGATGGCCTTGCGGATCTCCCTCTCGATGGGCGTTTCTCTGCGAGCGCGACCCGAAACTCCTCCGCTCTCCGCCAAAGTGCTCCTGGGGGAGAAGTCCGCCGACACGCCGCTGTCGCTCTCATCGCACGAGTCGCTCTCCATCTCACAGAAAAACCTCGTCTTCTCCTGTTACTCCTCTGACCTGTGCCTCTGTCTCGCTCTCTTAAATACTTCTCTCCGCTCTTATCTTCCTTTCTTCTTTCCCTTTCTCTCTGCCCCACCCTGCTCTCCCTGCAGCTCTACCTTCTCTCCGAGCGTCGTGATTGGCCGTCTCCGTGGAAACGATGACAAAGGTGAAGAGGCCTGGCTGTGCACCTGTTGTCGTGTGACTTCCTGGTTGTGTGGCACTGGATGTTGTAGATATGGCGCCTCCTGTTGGTCACACACAGCAGGCGCAGGTGGGTTTTATTTTGATGGTTGGAAAAGACAAAACATTTTCATTAATTACAACAAAAAAAGGCTCAAGTAAAACTGTCCTGACCCACATATAACTCCACAAAACAGTCACATGACACCATTTATTCACTTTTTCTTTCATAATCTACATACTTTGTTTTAAAATCTCAAACTGTATCTATGTATCCTCCTCGTAGAAAATACACAAACACATTTTCAGTCAGAACAGACGTTATGCTCTGTGCACATAGGCTTTTTTTTTTTTTTTTTTTTTTTTAAATTTGTGATCACATTTTCATTCAAGTATTAATCTCAACTGCAGCTGTACAGGTTTCAATCCACTTATTTTTCCCCCCCTTTTCAAATTCCATAAAGATAAAATAAATACAAAATAATACGTAATGATGATAGTAATAATAATAATAATGATAATAATAAATAAATAAATAAATAAAAATAATAATTAAAAAAAATAATATAAAAAGTAAAATAATGAAAATAATCCTGCAAGGGTTTGAATTCCTTATATACAATAAAGACAAAATAAAATTCCAAATAAACATATAGAAATAATATAATGTAATAATAATAATAATAATAATAATAATAATAATAATAATAATAATAAAAAAAAGTAAATAATGAAAATAATCCCATCCAGGTTTAAATTCTTTTCATACAGTAATTGCAAATTTCTTCATCCAAAGACATCAGCAGAAAAAAGAACTGAGCATAAACTTTATGTGCATCTTTCATGAAAAAACAGTTTGACAGAAGCTTCCACAAAAAAAAACACCAAAAAAAACACATCCTACATATGTGCAGTACAAGTTCAGTGAAAATACTTTGAACATGTATTTAGTTACAGAATACACAATAATACACAAAAACTCAAATGAAAATGTATTTTGTTGTTTCTGTTGCATGATCTATCAGAGTACTGCGTTCTGAATACTCTCAATACTTTTACACACCAAGTTGCATTAAATTATAGAATAAAAAACACTTTATACAATTACACACAGCTCTATTTTTGTTGTTTGTTATATATTAATTTGTGTCTAATTAGAGACAAAAATCTCACACACTGTACGAGCCGGGTTTTATTTATTTTCACTAATACTGAGCAGCTCAAGGCACAGACTAAAGAGTAAAGAGGAAAGTAGTAAAAATAAAGAAAAACGCTGAATGAGAGAGAGTATTTTAAATAAAATGATCGTCCTTTAGTGGCTGAACATTGAATGAATGAATAAGTTTTATTTTGGTTGGTCATATTCTCTCAGAACTAAACATTTTCTTCATTAATTACGACCAAAAAAAAAAGGATTGAGCTGAAGTGATTATGTAAAACCACAAACTCCACAAAACAAAATGTATTTACTTTAATAAATCTCTTAAACACAGACGAGTTTTAATCATCTGAATTCATGGTCGAGCTCTTTCCAAAGTCTTATTCCTGAAACCAGACGTGTCCAAACTACGGCCCAGGGGCAAAATGTGGCCCTCAGACCAATTTTTCTTGGCCCATATTACTTTTAAGCTGTATTTTTTTACTGCAAGTTTGGACAAATCTATCATGATAAAGCTAAGATCAAATATTTATTGTGTCTCTTTGAGGATCTAAGTGTGAATAAAGCTCTGGTGGATCATTTTAACTGGTTATAAATGCACAATTATTCACAATTTTGGCCCTTGATGAAAAAGTTTGTGCTCACCCGTCTGTTTAAGGCTTAAACAGACACATCTTTGCCTCACGTTAGCTCTTATTTTACTAGATTCAAACTGAAACATCTTAAGTCCTTGTTCACAACTCGAAACAGAACAACATTTTTAACTAAACTCTGTCCGTAAATTGTAATATATTCGATTTTATAAATGGTTCATGAGTCGGATCACGTTTCCTGCTTTATTAATGATTCTTATTGTGCTTTTCTGTTGTTTCATTATAGGATTTACGTTTGTTTTACAGCATTTTCCCCAAATTTCCGAACAATAAGACAAATATGGAAGCGCATGATATAAATAAAGTAAAGCGACAGATTTTGACAGATCGGTTTTGCAGTTTGAACCATGACAGACACCGAGGTTCTTCATTACAGCTGATTTTTCGGGTAAAATGTTGAAAATGCAAATTATCTCCATGATAATCTGAGGAGATTTAGGAGCTGTCTTAGTGCCATCTGGTAAAAATCCGGGCTCAGCTGTGTTTCCACAAACTTCCACATTGTAATCATCACAAAAGTGCTCTGGATGTCACTCACAGAGGGTAAAACACACTGTGGGGACAGCGCCACCTGCTGGTCGCGGTTGTTATTTCCTGATCTATGTTCTACTGTTGTTTCCTCGTCACAAACAGACCCAGAGAAGTTCTATTTTGCTTCATTCACACATATTTAACACAAAAAAACTGCAGATTTAGGCTGAGTTCTTCTCTCAAACTGAAAACACTCTGCTCCACCTTGTGATGTCATCATGTGGTAATACAGGAAGTGCTCCGCTGTGTTTTTAAGCTCCACACACCTTCATTTCTAGAATCATTTGGATGGATTGATTTCAGTGCCAGAATTGCCGATCGACAACTGAACTAAAGGTAAAACTGCTGCTTAACTTGAAAAAAAAACTACCACTTCATGACATCACAAGTGTGGAACAGAGCGTTTTGAGCTGTGGAGATGAAGACAGACTAATATTAAAGGGTTACTCAAACATTTTCAGCTCAGCGTACTTTCTGTAACTCCATTAGAGATCGACGGATGTGGGTTTTTCACTGATAATCTCTATTTTTGGACTAAAATGTTGCAGTAACATAAAAACTGTTTGTACTTTTTACTGTTCTGCATAATGTAATCAACATAAAGAAACATAATCTCAACAGAAATTATGTTTAGACATCCACAACCCTGGTTTTACTACTAAACCATAAAGGAACCTGTGAAATGTCACATCGCACGAGCGTAAAAACAAATCCTCATGTAGCAGAACGTGAGCGAAACAAATACAACAACTACGACTATCAAGAGAGAACGACCAGAACAACCAGGAAGTACGAGAACGTGTGTCCAGAGACTTTCAGACTAAACCAGGACTAAAACAGGACTAAACCAGGACTAAACCAGGACTAAACCAGGACTAAAACAGGACTAAACCAGGACTAAACCAGGAATAAACCAGGACTAAACCAGGACTAAACCAGGACTAAACCAGGTCTAAAACAGGACTAAACCAGGACTAAACCAGGTCTAAACCAGGACTAAAGCAGAGACTAAACCAGGACTAAACCAGGACTTAAGGTTTTTATTTTGCCTTTTCTCTTTTCATTTTTCTTTTATGATGATTATTTTACATTTTGATTTGTTGTATTGTGATTTTATCGTCTTTTTTATTCTTATTCTCTTCGAATGACTTTGTGCATTAATTGTACTGAACAAATAAACTTTCCTTATCTCGTCTTGAGGCTGAAACACACAAAAAGTCCAAATATCATCTTAAAATATCATCAAACCAATATATCGATCTATCTCTAAACTCCGCCCTCACATTTAACATAATCGTGACCTTTTCGACAAACATCTGGAGCCTGTGTGAGACGAGACATGTCCCTGTCCGTCCCGTCTCCTGCAGTGTCCTCCACGGGACAGTCCTGGGTCTTTTGGGGGTCACTGAAATGAGGAAGAGGAGGATGAACTCGTCTCCACATAAACGTCTGTGTCTCTTCTGTCTCACACGTTCTCATGTCTCCCGTCTCTGCAGTTACACACCGCCTCCTCTTTCCTGCGGCTTCGGACGTGTCGGACATTTTGATTTCTGGACATTCTTCCTCTTCTTCTGGAGACTTTTTGTCCCGCGCCGGGGGGTAGTAAATTGTAGCTGCAGCCGATATCTGGGACTCGCTGACCTGCTCGTCCCGTGAGTGATGAGGCCGTGGGCTTTGTCTCCGTGACGACGACTTGTGCTGATGTGACTAGAGACGAGAGACAAAGGAGGAAATAATGAAAGTGGGACAAATAACAAGCTGCAGGAGCAAGTTTATAATGAACCGCTCGTGTTTGTGGTTTAGTTTTTAGAGGCGCTGTTGTAAAGAGCTTTTGAGTCAATTACTTTGTCTCTCACAATCTGCACAGTGTATCCATCAAATGCGCAGTACAGAATGTGTCAGACAAATTTACATAAATGTTGGATCAGTGTGACTCTGAAGTGCTGTATGTTTGCAAGTTTTCTCCCCGACAAAACCCACAATGTCGATGAAACGTTCTGCACCGACAAAGGCACCGACGAAGGTTTGAACTTTGTTTAAACGAGAGAGAAATGTGAGGAAATGTTAATGTCTGTGTGAGAAAAGTGTATAAAGTGTGTGGTGAGGGGTTTTACAGACAAGAAACATAGAATAATTATAAAAAATAAAGCTGATACTTCACAGATTTTGTCTATTGCGAGTTATTTTTAGAACGTGACCCCCGAGATGAACCAGGGAACAATTACAGCTTTATTTTGTTTGTTATATATTAATTTATGTCTAATTAGAGACAAAGTCCAGCTCATGGATGAAGCTTATCGAGGCTAGAGCAGTTATAGCGGCTCAATTGAGTATCATAGCAACCAAAGAGCCAATCCAGAGCGAGGCTGTTGAAAGTAACGCCCTTCCTCCTGCCTGCACCACTGGTTTATCAGGGAGCGGCGGCTTAGCAACGCTGTCAAATCAAACCTGTTGCTAACGCTAGCAGGAGATTACAGCCCGGACAGTGAACAGTAGAACTATGTACCAAGTGTGCGCTGCTTTTGGGTCCTGAGTAAAAGAAAAAATCAAATCTGTAACTGGATAAAACATTGTAGGAGTGAAGACGTTTCGCCGCTTCTTCAGGTCTGGTCAGATTTCTGCTGGACACTGCTTAAATCTGTCTGAAGGGGGCGCTAACTACACTGAAGCTAACACACCTGTTTGTTAGCTCGGTCTAGTGAGAGCTGAGCCTGAGTCAGACTTTGCATAATCATCCAGGCCCTTAATAGACGCTCTCACACCTATTAGCATCCTGGCTATTAGCATCCTGGCTATTAGCATCGTGGCTAACACTACTGTTCTCCTTGTTTAGCTTTAGCTCTGAGGATGAGTTATAAACAGGAGACAGATGATGTCTGAGGCTCCTGTTCAAAGATGGATCGTCTTTCTTCACAAAAATTGCTTCTCAGACCATTTATTTTCTTTGGCTGAGCTCTGCACCTCACTGTCTGGGTTTTGGGTCCTAAGTAAAACCCTTAATAGTAAAAAAGAGAAAACAAAATCAGCAAATTTCCATCTATAAAACAATCTGCCTTCAGTAAAATATTACTCTCCAGTCTCCACCTTGGGAAACATCATCATTTTCAGGTTCATCTGTTCGTCCGATCATTTATTTGAATAGATTTTCTTCATTCAGACCAAGGTTTAGTTTGATTTCCTCCTTGTCAGTTTGTTCTGCTCACTAGCGCCTCAGAGTGGTCACGTGATGCTGCTGTGACGTTACTCAAACAAAACACAGCTCCAGGTCTGTTTTTGAGGAGGAAACAGCATTAGAACATGACTTAAAACTCACAATTTTGCGTGATTACGACCTTTAAACCGGGACGAGGGGCCTTTTTACTCCCGCACACCTGTGATGACGCCCTGAAGAAGTCGAGCTGCAGATGGCGCCGTCGTCGTGCCTCCACCGCGAAGAAGACAGCGCCAAAACCTGTTTAAATCAGTGGACCGGACACGTCGCAGTAACATCCCGTGGCCACTGTGAGGAAGGGCGCTAGTGAGCAATCGGAAACTTGGTCTGAAAAAAGAAACTATTAAAACTAGTGCAGGTTTTTGTTCAGGAAGTGGCTCATACTCCGGTGCTGAGTTGTACTATGACTCTCCCTGCGCTCAGTTCACACGTTATAATCAGCTTAGCGAGCGCCGCGGCCCCGGTGCCACAAACACCTAATGTGACAAAGCACAGACCACTGCCGACGGAGCCCGAGCCCCTTCCCCTCGTTATTTCCATGTCCATTATCCAGTCTCTTTGTGCCTCCACGCTGCTCCTCGGGGCTGCGGCTCACCTCAGCTCCACAGTGAGTCTCAGCAGGCGGCTCCAGACCTGCACCGCATCATTAAAGAGAATCACAGGCAGAGACGCCGACACGAGGCTCCGAACACGCCACCGGGCAAAGGTTTGGGCACGCCAGCTCATTCAGGGTTTTTTTACTACTTTCTACGTTTTATAAACCTGCAGAAGAACATATGAAGTGAGGTGTGTGGAGCTATACAGCCAAGAAAAACTGTTGTGTTCTGGTTGCTGTGGGAGAAACGAAGGTTTAACTGTTTCACGAAGAAAAATGGAGCAAACTGGTGTGAGTCCAAAGAGTCCGAAGAGTCCGAAGAGTCCGAAGAGTCCGAAGAGTCCGAAGAGTGTTTTTGTAAATTAGCAATTAGAAAAATGCTGATTTAAGAGAATGATTTTCAGTACAGTTTTTTAAATGTTGATTGATAAAGAAAAGACATGTTTTTACAAAAGAAATAGACTAAAATTATACTTTTATCTGGACTATAGTCTGTTTATATAAATGGACGTAGCTAACCTGCTAGCCGCCGCGTTCTGAACAGGAAGTGATCATGGTGCACTTCTGGCTCCAATTCACTTTACATTGATATTTTTGTTTCACTATTGTGTCCGTAAATCGAGATATGAACATTAATAATGACGAATCAGGCGCTTTCTTTCCCCGACGTCGCTCCTGTTAGCGTTAGCAACAGGTTTGATTGACAGCGTTGCTAAGCGCCTGCTCCCTGCTAAACGTAATGAAAAAGTTTGCATTTCTGTTAAACTTTTCTCTTCGATTCCATATATCTTCCTTCATGTATCTGACGTCTTGTATGTTTGTATTTAATGTACATAAACTGTGGAAAGTAGAGCAAATAAAGAAAAAAAAAAGGTCCAAACTTTTGACTGATGGTGCTGATAGTCGCAGATATAATGGAAAGTGTCAGAGCGACGCGTAAGGAATAATAGGGGGCGCTGTATTAAAAATAATGACAGTACAAACAGCAAACAACAGGGTGAAGTAGAGGAAGAACGAGGGATGAACGAGGGCAGTGCAGAGCGAGGAGAGACGATTATTTTACCCGACACAATCCATTATCTGTATGAAGTCTGAGAACTCAATCCTCACACAGATACTCCCCAACTCCACTGAAACACGGACCACGAAAACTTATCATTTCATTATAGAAACAAATCTCCCATTGAATTACAGAAAAGAAATGTCTCAAGCTACTTTTCTTTCTGTAGTAGATTATGTAGATATAATAAACATGCAGACGTCAGCCTCTGCTTTAAACCTCCAGCTCCTCTTTCCTTCGTTTCAGGTCGTCCATTGCTATTTCAGAAGAACAACATGTATTAATGTATTTATAGGATGTATTTATATGACGAGAGACTTGCTGGAACTTCGATAGGGCAGCGTTTAATACGAAGATCTCATGAAAACTGTCTGAAAACTAAAAATGACAAAGCTACAAAGTGCCCCCTCAGTCAGAACGAACATGAGCTCATCACGAACAGCTTTAATAATGTTCTAAAGCTGTTTCCTCCTCAAAAACTCACCTGGAGTCGAGTATAAATCCCTCAGACTTACACTTGACCCCTTCTAGACTTTAAAAAACACATTAAAAGAATAACAAAAACACTAAAGTTTATTTTTGCCACTTTCAAAAGCATCAGAAACTCTCTCAACAGAAGCTGCCAAAAGTTTCCTCAATGTCATGACACTTTCACACGTCTCCTCCTGCAGAACCAGCTGGTCCCGAACAAAACTCATCTCAAACCACTAGAGTCATTTACAAGCTCTGAAAATACAAAAAACTCATCACTGTAACAGACTTGGAAAATACAATATGCAAAATTTGGATCATTGTGTTTCAATCGACCTTCAAGATTCTCCACAACCTCCTAAACCACTTAAAAAATCATCCAGCGATCGACAGATTCGGCTTCAAGAGAAACTCGAGGAACCACAAGAAACAGAGGAACATCCCTAAATGTAGAACCGCCTTCGCCCCATCGTCCGTCTCATATCGGGCTGTGAAACGATGGAGATAAACTCTGAGATACTGAGCTTAAACTGCCTCACAGCTTCACCCCAACGAGAAACTTTTTAGAAAATCAAACATGTGTCACACTTAGTTGCTGCATGTACAATATTAATCTCGACTCCTCCCCCCTGAGAACTACAGATACAAATGAGCTAGAATCTGGTACAAGCATCTCTGCCATTGAGCCTGATCTTATTGTACATCGTCCTACCAAATAAATCAATAAATGAATGAATCTCCAAAGTCAAAAAGGCAAAATATGACGTTAAGAAAGAGAAGTTTTCAAGTTCAACAGCTCCTTTTACCGTTAGTTCAGTGAAGACGAGCAATTCCAGGACAGAAATGATCCAAATGATTCAAGAAATAAAGGAAGTATGGAGTTTAAAAACACAGTGGAGCACTTCCTGTATCACCACAGAGTGTTTTCAGTTTGAGAGAAGCACTAATATGTCTAAATCTACAGGTTTGTGTGTTAAACATGTGAAAACGAGACTCCTCCGGGTCTGTTACCGACATTAAACCAGATCAGAAAACAGTGTGATTCAGGCTCTTTAAAGCACAGAGGTCAAACGCAGGCCCGGGGACCAAATCTGGCCCATGGTTTAATTATATTTGGCCCGTGAGATCATATCAAATGCACTGGAGCTCGCCGCCGGTGTCAGTTTTTCTATAAGTATTGAGTTTATCCCGTGGATTTGTCTGTTTTTGAGTTTGACGCCCTGTAAAGTTGAAAGTATCTGTTTCATATTTTTCATTGAGTAAATTATGAGGCAGTTTGTTGATTAGAAAAACGTCTCGTGTTTTAATCTGTTATAATTCAGTCCTCGCTGAATTACGCTCGAGTGAAAGTCTCCAGACGCCTGTTAGACCGACCTTCAGCGAGGTTTTCTGACGACAATGACGGGAAACGGTTTCCATCTTTAATCTTTAACTAAAGGCCTTATTTATTCATGTTTATTGTGAGTAATATTTCATAAAGCAGCTGAGTAACTTTACTTTAACTGTATTATTTGAAGAAGTGTCAGTAAAGTCTCAAACTAACAGCACTGAAGCTCTAAATGTAGAATAGATTAAACACATAATGAAACTAAAAAAGACCTAACCCTGTAAAAATCCTGCACATTGACCCAGTCTGAAGAATCTGGAAGTATTTATGAAAAACTCTTTAGCTTCTTTGTCCCGTCGTTTTGGTCTTAAATGTTCGTATTATCCCTCTCGACATGGTTTTATTTCCATATTTTGTCTATGATTCAAGATGTGTAAAGCAGGACTAAACCAGGACTAAACCAGGACTAAACCAGGACTAAACCAGGACTAAACTAAACCAGACTAAACCAGGTCTAAACTAGAACTAAACCAGGACTAAAGCAGACTAAACCAGGACTAAACCAGGACTAAACCAGGACTAAACCAGGTCTAAACTAGAACTAAACCGGGACTAAACCAGGACTAAACCAGGACTAAACCAGGTCTAAACCAGGACTAAACCAGGACTAAACCAGGACTAAACTAGAACTAAACCAGGACTAAAGCAGGACTAAACCAGGACTAAACCAGGACTAAACCAGGACTAAACCAGGTCTAAACTAGAACTAAACCGGGACTAAACTAGGACTAAACCAGGACTAAACAGGTCTAAACCAGAACTAAACCAGGACTAAACTAAAACTAAACCGGGACTAAACCCAGGTCTAAACCAGGAACTAAACCAGGACTAAACCAGGGACTAAACAGGGACTAAACCAGGACTAAACCAGGACTAAACCAGGACTAAACCAGGTCTAAACCAGGACTAAACCAGGACTAAACCAGAACTAAACCAGGACTAAACCAGGACTAAACCAGGACTAAACCAGGTCTAAACCAGAACTAAACCAGGGACTAAACCAGGACTAAACCAGAACTAAACCAGGACTAAACCAGGACTAAACCACCAGGACTAAACCAGGACTAAACCAGGTCTAAACCAGGATAAAACCAGGACTAAACCAGGACCGCTCCGCCTCAGCTTCATTTGACTGTTGTATAAACGCCGTAACCACATCGTGTTGTTCACATTTAAACGCAGCTACACAAACACATTTCAGTTTTACTTCTTGTAGAAAACCGTCGCTGATTAGCCGTACGGACGGTATTTGTTTAGCTAAACTTTTAAAGACTTTCCTCTGGGCCTTGATGGAAAATAATCTGGAGGTCTGTTAGAAAACCTGCGTCTGATTCGTGCCATTGTGAGAACTACATTCAGCTTCACGACCAGATAAACCAGGACGTCTCTGCTGCACAATCTCTGTGATGAGAGTCGCTCTCATCCAGAGTCTCACCTGAGACATGTTCTCTGTGCAGTTTAACGTCGTAAAAGGTTTATCAGCGTGGGCCCAAAGCAGGACTAAACCAGGACTAAACCAGGACTAAACCAGGACTAAACCAGGACTAAACAAGGTCTAAACCAGGACTAAACAAGGTCTAAACCAGGACTAAACCAGGTTTAAACTAGAACTAAACCAGGACTGTGTATAAAAAACAGGAAACAAGGTCTAAAACCAGGACTAAATCAGGACTAAACCAGGACTAAACAAGGTCTAAAACCAGGACTAAAGCAGGACTAAACCAGGACTAAACAAAGACTTTCTAAACCTTGAGGAAAATAAAACAAGGTCTGTAAACCCTGACTAAACAAGGTCTAGACCAGCACTAAACAAGGTCTAAACCAGACAGACGTCTCTGCTGCACAATCTCTAAACCAGGTTTCAAACTAGAACTAACACCTCTGTGCACTTTACCAGGTTTAAAAGGTAGAACTAAACCAGGACTAAACCAGGGCTAAACCAGGATTAAACCCAGGACCAGGACTAAACCAGGTCTAAACCAGGACTAAACCAGGTCTAAACCAGGACTAAACCAGGGACTAAACCAGGACTAAACCAGGTCTAAACTAGAACTAAACCAGGACTAAACCAGGTTTAAACTAGAACTAAACCAGGACTAAACCAGGGCTAAACCAGGATTAAACCAGGACTAAACAAGGTCTAAACCAGGACTAAACCAGGACTAAACCAGGTTTAAACTAGAACTAAACCAGGGCTAAACCAGGATTAAACCAGGACTAAACAAGGTCTAAACCAGGACTAAACCAGGTCTAAACCAGGACTAAACCGGGACTAAACCGGGAGTAAACCAGGTCTAAACTAGAACTAAACCAGGTCTAAACCAGATTGTCAAAAAAGTGAAGCCTTTATTAAACAACAGGAAGTGATTTTTTACTCCACATTTAATCTGAAGCAACAGAGTCAATTCTAAGTTTGTACATGAAGTGTTTTCAGTTCTTTGGTTCCTCGGGACACAGTGGTTTTACGGGGCTCATCGTCACAGGTGGATTCATCTGGAAACATCGCAGCTGAGCCTTGAACTCCTCCAGCTCGCTCTGGGTCAAACCTCTTCTTCTGCTGAGTAAAAACATCTCCATGGTGCTCGGTTGGTTGTTGATCATCCACTGCATCACCAGACAGTCGGGGCAGGTCGTGGAGAGAAAGCCTCCAGTCAGATTATAGTGAACACTGGCGTCAAATGAAAATCTGCTGCCCTCAAATGTGACGCCGTAGCTCCCGTACTGGCAGTGGTCTCCGTACCGGTTGGCGAAGGTGTAGGACCAGGCGCCGCTGCTGCTGTTGGAGAAAAAAGCGGCGATGCTGTCTCTCTGTTTCAACGTGTTCATAGCAAAACGATCTCGGAAGCTTCCTGCTATAAAAGCCCAGGTTCCGTTCACGTCCGCCGGAGTCAGGCCGTCTCTGGGTCCCACCAGCTTCTCACAGACGGGAGGAGCAGCCAGGCTCAGAGACGCCAGGGCGAGAACGAGGGTCAACGCAGCAAACATGGTGGAAACGTCTTGTTCGAGCGAAGAGCCGGTGAACAGTTATAACGTCTGAGATGAGAAGCTCAGTTTTATACCTGCGGCTGGTCCAGAGGAGATCCCAGACTTGGCTAATGCAGGTTTTGGAGTTGCTGATATTGTGTAATTCTGTGGCTCTGTTGCAGCAAAATGTCCTTTAACAGTTTGTTTTTCTGTACACGATGTTCACCACCGTTTTAAAGGCTGCTGGAGTGTTCACCAAGAGCTCATTTCGATGGACATGTGTTTGCTTTGCCCGAAATATCCACAATATGTCGTAAAACCTTATCACGGCCCATGGAGATAAGCAGGTCAGACCAGCAGAACAAGTGAGACTTACTGTAAAATGAAGGTTTTTGAATGAACTTTTGAGCAACAGCCTGAAACTGGAGAGTGTGGAACGTTCCAGGCGAAAGACATTAAAATCACAACAAGTCGACACATAAATAATCATCAGAAAGTGAACATTAAAGGACAGAGAAGTGAAGAATAAAACACTTTAAGCTGCTGTCGTTTGTCACAAGCAGCTAAAGAAAACCGTCTGAGCCTGGATTTAAACATCGTCAAAGTTGAGTCTGTCTCACGTCTTCAGGAAGAATGTTCCAGGTTTAAACGGAACAAAACTCAAACACTGATTCAACATGTTTAGACCTTGTTTAGTCCTGGTCTAGTCCTGGTTTAGACCTGGTTTAGTCCTGGTTTAGTCCGGTTTAGTCCAGGTTTAGACCTGGTTTAGTCCCAGTCCTGGTTTAGTCCCAGTTAGACCTGGTTTAGTCCTGGTTTAGTCCTGGTTTAGTCCTGGTTTAGTCCTGGTTTAGTCCTGATTTAGTCCATGTTTAGTCCTGGTTTAGTCCTGGTTTAGTCCTGGTTTAGTCCTGTTTAGTCCATGTTTAGTCCTGGTTTAGTCCTGGTTTAGTCCTGGTTTAGTCCTGATTTAGTCAGAGTCCTGTTTAGTCCTGTCTAGTCCTCAGACTGTGAGATGCTCATGTGCCTCTCACATGGGGGAGATGTTCTTTGTTGCTGGTTCATGGAGAGACTTGTTCACTCTGAGCTGTTTTAAAGTTTATTCTTCAGTTTTTCAGTGTTTTTCGATGTAAAAAGCTGCAGATTTTCTTGGTTTGATGCGACTGTTAAAGTTCAAGTCTGAGTCGATTATTACCCTGAGATTTTTAGCCTGATTTGAAGGTTTTAGAGAAAAACTGGAGGCGACTCTGACACTTTCTCTGTTTCTGTGGGACAAAGATGAGGACTTCAGTCTTGAGTTTAATTTTGTGAATTTTAGAGTGTTTTTTTACTTTTACTTCACTACATCTTTTACAGTATTTTACTTCTACTCCACTACATCTGAACTGAACAAAAGTGAGTACTTTCTACTCCACTACACTGTTGTAGTGAACTGACCTGCTGTGGGTTTATCTTCAGTTCAGTATTTAGTAAATGTATTGTAGTTTAAAAACAGCTGAGAAAAAAACACAAACAAAATTCAGCTCCTTTCTTTATCAAACTCACATTTTAAGCTTCATTACGCCTCTAAATTTATGCAAAATACTTTAACTTGTACTCTTAAACAGGTACAAATATATTTCCCTCACCTTGTGCCTTTTGAACATGTTTATAGTGAGTTAAATAAAATGCATTTTTATTTTGTAAATGTTTTTATTGCTGAGGCTGGGACAGATACAACAAACCTACAGCAGATCGAAGTAACTCAAATGAACAAATGATCAAATATTATTTTTAAACGTTTGTCTCGATACGTCTGCAGATCGGTTTTCGCTCTTTTTTACGCATTAGGGGCTTGAGTCGGGGCCTCGCTGTACTCCTCAGGACACAGCTTTTTGGTGGGGTCCATGACGGCCACGTGGGGCATCTTCAGACACTCCACCTGAGTCTTGAACTCCTCCAGCTCGTCTGCGTCCACCTCTCTTCTTCTACTGAACAAATACATCGGCAGCGTCCCTCTGTCCTGCTGTTTGAAGAGGATCACCACACAGTCCGGGCAAGTCGTGTGCAAGAAAACCACTGTGAGGTTGAAGTCTGCGTATTCAAACCCACTTCCCCTCAGCGTGACGTCGGATTTGGAGTAGTGACAGGACTCATTTAGGAGCGCCGCCCGTGAGAAGAGCATCCTGGTGCTGTTGAGGGTGACGAACTTTATGAAGTTGCTGTCTCTCGTCTTGAAGCGTTCAAATAATGCGGTGCTGTTCAAACCACCAGCCACGAGTGTCCATTTTCCCTCCAGGTCCTGAGGTAAAGCGTGTTCCAGAGGCCGGACTAGTTCTTGACAGTTTGGAGGAGCTGGTTGGCTGTGATGAAACAAGCCGAGGAAAAGGATGACGAACGTGAAAAGCATGGCGTCGGAAAGAGTTCGACTGAGAGTGAGATTAGTGGAATAAAAGGTTCGTGTTAAGCCACAAAACAAGCGCCAGAGAGCAGAGTCCTGTGTATTCTGGCAGCATTACATAAACTGAACCAACCCCGAGTGACCATGACCACCTGGAGGGACCGTGTTAGTGAACGATCGCCATGAGCTCACTCAGAGTTTGATAAATCCTTCACTGTTCAGTATTTGAGGCTTAGATTCTCAGGAAATATCCGTTTTCTGGACTCAGGTTTGTTTTAAATTTATCTGGATCAAATAAACAGGGTCTGAAAATGTCACAAAGCCCCTTTTCAACAATAAAAACGCTGCATCTTCTGGTGAAAAGACACTAAACACACGTCACTTCAGCAGCTTAACAGGAAGTTCATGCAGATTCAGATCAATATTACAAAATGTCATACACTCATCTATGTAAGTTATAGTTTAATACAAACTACCCCAAAAGATACGGCTCCTTCAAGTTCTTTTAGCTGTTGTCTTAAAAGGTTTTAAACTAAGATGATACTGTCACTAATTTTATAGTAGAATCATGTTAAAACGTGATAGTGATTTTATTTCAGTGCAGATTTGGCAGTTGTACACTCACGTAATCTACATTTGTTTCTTATACAACAGCGTAGTCGTCTTTATCTGTGGGTGGTGGGTGGAGACGACATTTTAACAAAAAAATGACACAACAAAGACACAGTGGGCCCCACATGTCTGGATGAGGTTTGAAGTGTTTTGCTGCTGTTGTTTGTCGCTATTTTCCGAATGACGACTTTGTGAGTTTAGTTAAATGACATTTCACAACCGTCAAAAAGCCGAAGGTCAGAGTCTCCACTGTTTCTGTCACATTGTCACATTGATGATTTACCGTCTTAAGCTGCGCTCAGACCAGGGCAAAGTCTTTGATAGATGCATTTCAGACACCAGAGTTGAAAAAGCTGAACTTTAGGTGATTGACGCGTCGCATCAACCAATCAGAGAGTACGGTCCCGTGATGTCATTAACCAGGAGGAGGAGAGAAGCAGCTACGTCCCGGGTGCACGGGTCTACAGGCCGGTCATGGATCCAGACACGCCGCCAAGACAATCACCTTCGCTGCTGGGTTTTATGTAATAAATACACTAAAGCTCGTCTCTAAACCTGCTCTGCAGCTTCACAAAGTCACAAAACAAAACATCTACAGGATCCTGGAGAAAACTAGAAGTGTCCAAAGTGTTTTTGACGCAGCATTATCTACAAAACTCAGCTCTTCTGACACAAAAACATCCACTACGATTTTCCCACCAGCCACACAAATATTACTTGTATAGCTCCCTCTTGTGACTGTGCAAATTACTGCAGGGATAAGTCAACTACAACGCTATCCTCACGATGTGGTGTTCTACATGTATCTCTACAGTGGAATGTTCAGCTGTTGTCATGGTGACGCAACGCACACATTAGGAAACACTGTCAAAAAAGTTTTACGATGGTCTGAAAACTCAAGAAAAAGATATTTAGGAGATTCATTTTCAACCAAAAAGGTGAGAGTAACTAACTGCAAAACCATTGGCTACTGTAATTTTATGTGAGAGACTTTAAAACAAAAGATTAAAGTCTAACAGGAGCAACAGAGCTTCAGACAGAGTAGTGCCTTCAGTTAACATCACACCCCCAGGTAATGGTAGTGAAACGCATCAATTTTTATTAAACTTCAAGCCACTAGAGGCAAAAACACAAGACTGTAAGATCCAACACTGATGGTATTTATTTGTATCAGAACAAACTTGTTTTCCCCACAGTCACGTTCTCAGTCGACACTGTAACATTTCTCACTCCTCGTCCTCGAGTGTTTCTTCAGGCCAGGGGCAGAGCTCTTTGGTGGGGTCCATGACGGCTGGTGGAGGCATTTGAAGACATCGCATCTGCTCCTTAAACTCCTGGATCTCGCTCTGCTCCAGCTCTCTCCTCCGACTTAACAGGTAAAAACGAAAACTCTTCCCTGACTCCACAGTAAAGCTCATGATGAGACAGTCGGGGCAGGACGTCTGGACAAAAACGCCGCTGGAGTTACTCGCTGGAATCCCGTCTAAGGTGAAGTTGCTTCCATTCAGAGTCATATTGGAAGAACTATAGTGGCATTTCCCGTTGATCCAAACTCCGCGTGAGTACGAGATATTCGTCTCACTTTTGTTGCTGGGGAAATGGACAGATGCACCTTTGCTTTGGCTGAATTTCTCTAGGTATACGGCAGGTAACTCATACTCCCAGCAACGAGGGCCCACGTCCCCTGAAGACGACCAGGCTCCAGTTGCTCTGCTGGTTGGGTTAGATGTTCACATGTCAGAGGAGCAGAGGAGCTTAAACTGGCCAAGCTCAACAAAAGTGGAGCCAATTTATGAAGAAACATTTTGTGTTTTTAGGCAGAGATAGTTGGGCTTCTGTCTGAAAGCTCTGGGACTGTGATATGGGGCTGGCTCTTTTTGTAGCTGAACAGATGATGTAGTTTCACAATGAAGGAAACTCCAGAGAGCAGAGTCCGATTAACAAGAGGATTAAGAAATAAAGGAATTATCTGACGCCAAGTCTTGGAAAACTGAAAAACGAATGACACACAGGTAAAGAAACAGTTGCGTTTTATTATTTACACAAACTAAACAAAACGATGACCAAGTTTAGGCTGAAATGAGCAGTGTAGTATTAGTGAAACAGTGGAGACTCTGACCTTTGGCATTTGGACTGTAGTGAAATGTTTTTTAACAAACTCACAGCAGCAAAGTGACAAGTTAAGAGCAAACTCAAGTTTTGTTCTAGTTTGCAGCATCTGGCACGAACCAAACAGCTCTCAAAGTCAAAATCTTTGGCCTCCTTCTCCAAAAACAACTATCAGCTTTGATTTTATGTAGATTAAAATACACTGGGAAACTCATGAGCTGCTAATAACTGGATTTCCTCACAAACAATTGTTACTATGTCGTCATGGCTCATGTAAATGCAGCTTGTGAACCAGACACATGATAAAGAGACATGTTCCTTATTTCGTAACTGCAGGTTCCTTCTTATCAGTGTTGGGAATAACTCTGTTTAAGCCACTTTACCAGTAACAAGAAGTCTAACTAATGACTCTTTTGTTATAGTTACTGTCGTTATTTTACTGTGGGTCTCAGGTCAGACTAAGCTCTCGTCTCATTCACACTTTTCACATTGTTTTGAGACGAGGGATTGTCGACAGTGATCGGCTAAAACAGAGACTGACTAAAAGTGACCAATGAGAAGAAGCGTTCGGTGCATTTCATTGTCCCTGAACATTGATAATATTCTGTTTTACCTACAAAATTCAGACATTTTTGGTTTTCAGTGTTTAAAGACATTTGGTGACAGTTCAGATCAAGAAGTCAAGATTTTCAAACATTTTCAACACACATGCTCCAGATTTGGGTAAATGATACTTGGCTTGGCTTCGGAGACATCAAATATTTACTGTATTTCTTAATCCTCTTGTTAATCGGACTCTGCTCTCTGGAGTTTCCTTCATTGTGAAACTACATCATCTGCTCAGCTACAAAAAGAGCCAGCCCCATATCACAGTCCCAGAGCTTTCAGACAGAAGCCCGACTATCTCTGCCTAAAAACACAAAATGTTTCTTCATAAATTGGCTCCACTTTTGTTGAGCTTGGTCAGTTTAACCTCCTCTGCTCCTCTGACATGTGAACATCTAACCCAACCAGCAGAGCGACTGGAGCCTGGTCGTCTTCAGGGGACGTGGGCCCTCGTCGGCGGCAGCATCAGCTTCCTGCCGTACCTAGAGAAATTCAGCAAACGGGACAGTGCAACTATCAACTTCCCCAGAAACAAAGGTGCGACAGTTACGTCATACTCACGCGGATTTCGGATTGACGGCAAATGCCAGTATAGTTCTTCGAATATTACCCTGAATGGGAGCAGCATCACCTTTGATGGGGCTCCACCGAGCAACTCCAGCAGTGATTTTGTCCAGACCTCCTGCCCTGACTGTCTCATTATGAGATTTACTGTGGAATCAGGAAACAGGACTCACTTTTACCTGTTCAGTCGGAGGCGAGAGCTGGAGCAGAACGAGCTTCAGGAGTTTAAGGAGCAGGTGCAGTGTCTTCAAATGCCTCCACCAGTCATCATGGACCCCACCAAAGAGCTCTGCCCCTGGCCTGAAGAAACACTCGAGGACGAGGAGTGAGAAATGTTACAGAGTTGACTGAGAACATGACTGTGTGGAGCCAGGCTTCCCAGACCATCACTGTCGGATCTTCCAGTCTCACCTTTCAACAATGTGCTAAATGCTTCTAAAGTGTAAAAAAAGTTCTATGTAATAAAAATTGATGTTTCAGCTGATGTCGTTAACATTTCCTGGGGGGGATGCTAACTGAAGGTACTAATCCATCTAAAAAATAAAAATCAGCAGTGTCACGTTTTGACATGATATGAAATTAAAACGTAATACAAAAATCATCTTGACATAATGTAAAATGAGGAACTAGAGCATCAATGGAGTTTGTTGGGCAAGATATAGCTAAGCTACTGATGTTGGCATGACTTTTCCCGTCTGCAGCAGTAGTAGTAGTAGTTGCAGGTAGTAGTAGTAGTAGTAGTAGTAGTAGTAATAAGTAAATAAATCATACATTTAGCAGCACTTACTTAAGCAGCCTTGGTGTCCTCATTCTGACGTGTCTGATGCTTTTCTTCTGTCACTGTCACAGAATAATCTGTCCCCCGTGTTAAAGATGAGCCGGACCCTCGTGCAGAGGGGATGGATGGATGGATGGATGTTATATTTGGATGAACAGTATAAATAAAAATTAGGCCGATTTCATGTTGGTCCATGTTTTCCTCCTGAAGCAGCCTCTGCTGGTCCATTGTCCAGTGAAGCTCATCTTCCAGAGCCAGCGCACCGAGCACTGGGCACTGTGCAGAGGCAAAGCTGCACATAGGTGAAGGCCTCCGGGCGCCAGGCGGTGGAGGGGCTTCCTGTGGATTAGGCTCCACCTTTGAGACGGAGCTGTCAGAGGCAGAGGTGATCAGACCCAGAGGCTGCACTGTGTCTGTGGCTCAGGAGGCTGGGAACAGACGTCCTGTTACTTCATAAACATTTTTTATCACATAATTTCAAAAATTTTATCATGCAATTTCAAGACGGTATCGTTGTTAAAACATGATACTGGTGAATTATATTTAAGTACAGATTTGGCAGTTCTACACTGTTGTTATATACAGATGTACATTTCTTTCTTTTACAATAGCGTCTTCACCTGTGAGTGGTGGGCGGAGAGGAAATAAAACACAACAAAGACACAGTGAGCTCCACATGTCTGAACGAGGAGAGTGGCTGCTGTTTGTCACTATTTTCCGAATAATGACTTTGACTGTGAGTTTAGTTAAATGACATTTCACTACAAAGAGTCACAGGTCAGAGTGTCCACTGTTTCTGGTCATTGTGACTTTGATAATTTTCTGTCTTATCTACAAAATTCAGCCATTACCTAAACTTGATCATTTATTTTGTGTGAATAATAAATCACAACTATTTCTTTACCCGTGTGTCACTAGTTTTTCCGTGTTTAAAGACATTTGGTGACAGTTCAGTTCAAGAAGTCAAGACTTTCAAACATTTTTAATGCACATGCTCCAGATTTGAGTAAAATTATACTTGGCTTGGCTTCCAGAAACATCAAATATTTGCTTTATTTCTTAATCCTCTTGTTAATTGGACTCTGCTCTCTGGAATTAAATTCATCGGAATCTATATCGTGAGTTCAGCTACAAAAAGAGCCAGCCCCATGTCACAGTCCCAGAGCTTTCAGACAGAAGCCCGACTATCTCTGCCTAAAAACACAAAATGTTTCTTCATAAATAAAATATAGTAGAGCGTAGTGCAACTATCCATTTTCTCAACAACAAAAATGAGAAGAATATCTCGTACTCACGCACAGTGCGGACTGACAACAAATGCCAGTATACTTTTTCCAATACGTCTGTGAATGGGAGCAGATTCACCTTTGAAGAGATTCCAGCGAGAAATGCAACTGGTGATTTTGTCCAGACCTCGTGTCCTGTCTCATTATGAGCTTTACTGTGAAACCAGAAATGAGGAACCACTTTTACCTGTTAAGTCGGAGAAGAGAGCTGGAGCAGAGCGAGATCCAGGAGTTCAGGGAGCAGATGCGATGTCTTCAAATGCCTCCACCAGCCGTCATGGACCCCACCAAAGAGCTCTGCCCCTGAAGAAACACTCGAGGACGAGGCGTGAGAAACGTTACAGTGTCGACTGAGAAAATGACTGTGGAAAAACAAGTTTGTTCTGATACAAATAAATATCATCAATGTTGGATCTAGTCTTTCAACAATGTGCTAAATGCTTCTAGTCATTTGATGTGTAATAAAAGTAATAACAATTGATACGTTGTACAAATGTCATCAACATTCACTGTGGGTGTGATGCTAACTGAAGGTACTACTCTGTCTGAAGCGCTGTTGCTCTAGTTTGATTTTAATCTGAGTTTTAACACAATCTGTTCAGACAGAGCTGATTTAGTTGGAACTACAATATGTGAACTGATTTTGTGCCGTTAATCAAGTTACACATAAAATTACAGTCACAACTAACTATCATTATCCAAGTTTTTCAGTGAGTCACTTTCACCGTTTTTTTGTTGAAAATCTGTCTTTTAAACAGGACCATGAACGCTCAGACTCATCACATGCTCCTGAAAATGTGCTGTTTGTTCATTGTTTTTTTTTTTTTTAGTTTTCAGGCTTAAAAAAAAAAAGACCATGTTTCCTAATATGTGCCAATATGTGTCTCCAAGGTAACAGCTGAACATTACACCATAGAGATACATGTAGAACACCCCCTGCGTGATGTCACTGCAACATATCAATAGCCACTGTAGTTCTGTGGGGTAATTTGTTGACTTTTGCCTGCAGTAATTTGCACAGCCACAAGAGGGAGCTATACAAGCAATATTTGTATAGTTGGGACACACGTGAGAGGCCAGTCATAATATGTTTTTTTACTTATTGTGAGCAGAACTAGTTTTTTGTCAGTCTAAAATGTATAAATATTTAAAGATGAGGCGGTGGACAGGGAGCTGCAGGTGAGTTGGGGTCAGGGGTCAGAGGTCAGGGGGTTAGGGTTGGACAGTGGGTGGATGTCACTGAAAACATGTTAAAAAATACACAAATAAACTGAATACTTCACTTGAGGACTCTTCTGTGTTTAGATGAGACATGTTTGTGCCTCAATGCTAACGCTAATGCTAATTTTGAGGCCTAATAAGCACTAAAACAACACCACAAACTGAAGTATATGTAGATAACTGAAGTACAAAACTAAAATATAGGATAGTCTTGAGTCTGATTTTAATTAAAGTGACTGTTAGTTTTGAGACGCACAGTGAACAAACTGTAGAGATGTGACTATAAAGATACAAAAAAAAAACTACTGACCAATGTAGCACAAATGTGAGTTTAATCATTAAATTATTTCATCTCAAAACTGACAGAAAATCAGCCACTTGTGGTTCTGATAAACGATCTATTTACATTCACAGAGCTCAGGCCTCTGGGAGAATCTGTTTAAAAGCACATTTGGTAAAAACAAATTCATGAACTTAAAAGAGGCTTTAGGTTTCATTAGCTTTAGCATGAAAATATAAATCCATATATTATTAAGTTAGAGCAATGTCCCTTTAAGATATTTATTACAGGAGCTCACGTATCAAATCTTAAACTGGTTGTTAATATGTGAATAGAATATTTTCACTGATACATAATATTATATCTGTAGTTCATTTATGCAGTAGATTGGTCCACAGGCTTTAGAAACGTGCCGTGTGGGAACAGTCTTTGAGCCACTCAGTTCAGTTCCTGTAAAAAGGCACTTAAATTTCAAGTCCAAACTACTCTTTACGTTGGAGCGAGTTCGTTTCCTCCAGAATGGGCGTAGAGGAAGAGGTTTAACAGCGCGTTCGCTCACATAACAGAGCAACACTGGCACGTTTTCCTTTTGGGCATCTTAGTTTCTGCCTGATCCGCTCTGTTGGGGCTTTCTGTCTGATTACTGGTGCCTGCCTTTTCTGTGTCTGTAGCGTGACCTTTGACCTCGGGCAGAAGCGCTTCCTGCTCCCCTGGGGTGTTTTTGTCCTGCGGCTCGGACAGCGGCACCTCCTGAAACTCCACTTTGACGTTGTGTTTTGATCCAACTTCAATCGTTTCCTCTTTACCGGCGTCTTCGTTCTCAACCTCGACCTGTTGTGTCGTCTTAATACACGGTTGCGGCTCAGAGTAGACCGGCACGGACGCCACTGCAGCGCCCTCTTGAGCTTCGGTTTGTAGTTGCACAGCTGTTACCTCTTCCAAATTATCTTCCTCCACACCATTTTGTATTATTGCACTTTCGGATTGTCCCGCTTCACCAGTAGGAGGCACTGTTCCCTCGATTCCCTCTGTAACAGTCTTTTGGCTTTCCTCAGATATTGAAATCGCATTTTCCCAACCGTTTTCTTTGGCGTCGTCTTCTGCAGCCTCCTCGCCTTCGTCTGTGATCATGATACACTCTGCTCTGATGACCATCGTCCCCTCCTCTTCCTCATCTTCACCGTTATTACTATTAAGATGAACGACTTGACCAGATATAAAGTTTTCACTTAGTCCATTGGAAGTCAGGAGCACATCCACTGAACCAACGTGAACCGTGTCCTCTTCTTCCCCCACAGCCCCGTTTGTGAGAAGAACCGCCCGGGTCATTTCACCTTTAACAAAAAAAAAAAAGAGAAATATCAGCACTGCCAATATATAAGCAGGCGGTATTTCATTAAAACAAAATGTAGTAGATGCAACGGTAAAATGGTTGATGGTCACATTTTTATACTGCGCTTTTCCACCTTCTAGTCACTCAAAGCTCTTTACATCAAGGAAGCACTCACACATTCACTCACACATTCACACACACATTCACTCACACAATCACACACACATTCACACACACATTCACTCACTCACACACACTCACTCACACATTCACTCACACATTCACTCACACATTCACTCACACATTCACTCACACATACTCACTCACACATTCACACATACATAGACACTGGGGGTGAGGGGGGTTCAGTGTCCTGCCCAAGATGTAACTCTCATATCTACAAATCGTATCATGTCTTGGTCTGTCTTGGTAAGTCTTGAACTGTTTTGGTCTCGGTCTGCCTTGGGTCTGTCTTGGGTCTGTCTTGGGTCTGCCTTGGGTCTGCCTTGGTCTGCCTTGGGTCTGCCTTGGGTCTGCCTTGGGTCTGTCTTGGGTCTGCCTTGGGTCTGCCTTGGGTCTGCCTTGGGTCTGCCTTGGGTCTGCCTTGGGTCTGCCTTGGGTCTGCCTTGGGTCTGCCTTGGGTCTGCCTTGGGTCTGTCTTGGGTCTGTCTTGGGTCTGTCTTGGGTCTGCCTTGGGTCTGTCTTGGGTCTGTCTTGGTCCTGCCTTGGGTCTGTCTTGGGTCTGTCTTGGGTATGTTTGGTCTGTCTTGGGTCTGTCTTGGGTCTGTCTTGGTCTGTCTTGGGTCTGTCTTGGGTCTGTCTTGGGTCTGCCTTGGGTCTGTCTTGGTCTGTCTTGGGTCTGTCTTGGGTCTGTCTTGGGTCTGCCTTGGTCTGTCTTGGGTCTGCCTTGGTCTGCCTTGGGTCTGTCTTGGGTCTGTCTTGGGTCTGTCTGTCTCTTCTTGTCTTGGGTCACAATGTTTGGTCTGTCTTGGTCTGTCTTGGGTCTGTCTTGGGTCTGTCTTGGTCTGTCTTGGGTCTGCCTTGGGTCTGTCTTGGGGTCTGTCTTGGGTCTGTCTTGGGTCTGTCTTGGGTCTGTCTTGGGTCACAATGTCTTGGGTCTGTCTTGGGTCTGCCTTGGGTCTGTCTTGGGACACAATGCAACAATCTTGTCTTGGTCTGTCTTGGCATGTCGTGGCCTGTCGTGGCCAACGTGGTCTGTCTTGGCCTGTCGTGGTCCGTCTTGGCCTGTCTTGGCCTGTCTTGGCATGTCGTGGCCCGTCGTGGCCCGTCGTGGCCCGCGGTCCGTCTTGGTCCGTCTTGGTCCGTCTTGATATGTCTTAGTCTGTCTTGGTCCGTCTTGGTATTTTTTGGTCTACCTTAGTTCTTCTTTGGCCGTCTTGGACTGTCTTGGTATGTCTTGGTATGTTTTGGTCTGCATTGGTCCGTCTTGGTCTGTCTTGGTCTGTCTTGGTCTGTCTTGGTCTGTCTTGGTCTGTCTTGGTCTGTCTTGGTCTGTCTTGGTCTGTCTTGGTATGTTTTGGTCTCGGTCTGTCTTGGTCTATCTTGGTCTGTCTTGGTCTGTCTTGGTATGTTTTGGTCTGCATTGGTCCGTCTTGATATGTCTTGGTCCGTCTTGGTATGTTTTGGTGCGTCTCGGTCCGTCTTGTTATATCTTAGCACCACTTCTCACTCCTGTACATGACGGGTCACAATGTTTGTCTGTCATGCATTAAATAAAAAAGAAAAAAAATGTCACAATAGCAACAATCATCTTTCCGTCGAGAGCGGGATTCAGTGAACAAATGCTCTACCAACTGAGCCACAGTCGCCCCAGACGCCTCGACGCAGCTGACGTGACATGATCATTACATTCAAAAGCCATCGTGCTGGTTTAAGAAGCGTCCGTAAAGCGAGGGCCGGTCTTTGTGTCAATTTGTGTTTTGGCATCAGCGACGAGAGAGTGAGCAGAACGCTGTTGATGTAATAGAGGTTATGCACTGGCATCATTTTATCTGGAAAATGCCCCTGAACATTCGGCTGAGTGGTGCTGAGGCAGAGCTATAACAGACCAAATGTGTCTTTGCTTCTTATTGCCTCACTTCTGTCTGTGGAGCTGCTGTTTTCGACCCACAATAATTATTTCCTCAACAGCCAGACGCACAAACATGTTATTTAAAAAGAGAAAGGTTCAGTTCGTCGGCGTCTGATCCAAAGTCAATAATGAATGAGTGGCAGGGAGCAGTGCAATTAGGGACGGTGTCAATCAGTGTGCGATTTTAGCGGGCCTTTTCGACCCAAAGATAGCGGGACAATGGATGGATATGAATAATTTGTCTATAATCCGTGTTTACAGACACAAAAGTTGAAATATCAACCCCAGTTCATGCTTTGTCCCAATCAAATAAATAATTTAAATCTGTGATGTTTGTGAGCGTAGCCTGCAGTGCCCCTGTTGTTTTAACGGTTAACTGGTTTGCTACAACTGTTTGATTTTCTTGTTTTAGAAATATTTAGCAGAGTTGTATTTTCAAGCTAAAACCACAGACTGTATAAAAAAACAACTGAGTGAGTGAGTGTGACGTCACCCACAACAAAAACTCAAAATAGTTAAATTAAAAAAATCATCGAGGCTAGAGCGGTTAAAACTAAAAACAAAACTTCAGTTCCATATTTGACAATAACTAAAAAAAAAAGAAAATACTCAAAATAACAAAAAAAAAACAAAAATTAACAACTCAAAATAACAAAAATAAATAAACTCAAGATATCAAAAATTAAATAAACTCAAAATAACTAAAAAAAACAAAAACAAACAACAAAAACTCAAAATAAAAAAATAAAAATTCAAAAATAAGACAATAACTAAAAAAAAAAAATAAATAAACTTAATATAACTTTAAAAAATGAAGGAAAAAAATTATAAATATACTCAAAATAGCAAAAAAAAAAAAAAAAAAAAAAAATTAACCCCAGGATCATGTAGAGGGTTAATACGAACATTTAAGACCAAAATGACGAGTCTGACAGCAGCAAGGACAGAGAGAGGAGACACAGTTTTTCAATTTAAAGTGAATTGGAGCCAGAGTCGATGGAGCCGGATGCCCACGGTTGGAGCGGAGGCTAGCGGGTTAGCTATGTCCATTTATATACACAGTCCATGGCCGTGTCACAATTTGCACAATTTGAAGTACGAAGGATTCTCAACTAACTCAATTCTTTATTATTTAATAGAAGAAGAGTCAATTGCTGGAGCTGGAAAGTTTTTTAATCATCAAACAGGCAGCATGTACTTATCTTTATTCACTTTGTAACAGTTTCATGTAGCACTGCTGCTAAATGCGCACTTCGGCTACGGTCGATCTGCATGGAAACACAGGGCACATTTTCACCCGCGTTCGTCGGGTACATGAAATGGGACAGGACTGTTCGAGCCGGAAGTTACGTAAGTGCCCTTAAAGCGAACTGGGACTGGCCCATGGCTCTTACAGAAGAAAATGTCATTGTTTGTGATGGCAAAGGTAAACGAGTTGTAATGTGTGATCTGCAAAACCTTCACTGATGCTTTTTAAAATAGCATGTTTAAAAAAATGTAGTTACAAAGTCCAGTACGCAGTATTATGAAACATTGCTTGAATAAAGAGGTAGCTGGGGAGAAAATCCTCCTATACCTAATCCTTAAGGTACTAATTTGCATTAAGAACAGAATATAAAAGAGACACTCCTGGGACAAAGATCTGATTATAATTTGCACTTCAGATGAGACTATGCTGTTTTGAGGCTCACCTGAATCAGCTCCACTTTTTCCATTGTTCATCGCATCTTGAACGATTCCTGTGAAGAAGACATGGCGTTTTAAGAGAGAGCAGGACCACGGCACTGATGGTACCTTGCAATTGTACATCTACAGAGGCTACAGAAGTGAAATGTTTGGACAGATTGAGGAGTTTTTGAGAGACACAAATGGAAGGAAAAACTGTTCACCAGGGAAATTACAAAATGCATGAAATATACTTTGATTTTAGCGGTTACCTGTCACTGTTTCTTCTACCGCCGCCGTCTCCTGCAGGGAACAGAGAGATATTTTTTATAGTTTAGCTTAAATTATTACATACCAGGGTCATTTAACACATTTGTACAGCAGACCTATTGTACTTGTGTCTGTTCTATAGTTATAATCTATGACACCTCTGGATTATTGCTATAATTTGCACATTTTACATCACAATATTCATCTAAAATGACTTAATAAAAGAAAAAAATCCGCTGACTTCCACGTTTGAAAACTGTAAAAGAGAAGAAACAACTAACTAACATGGTTAAAAGTTCTGAAATGTCGATTTTGCAGAATAAGTCTGAATTAAACCAATGATCACTTAATGCTACAAGTTCCTGCTGCTATTTACTAGGATTAATGCTAAAAATGCCTTTAAAATAGAAAAAAAACATGGAAGAACAGTCCTAGTTTGTTACATATGAAACTCCCACATGAATACAAGCTCTGAATTGTTTATATCTGCTTATTCACAAAGCTCAACAGTAACAGCGCTACATCAAAGCAGCATTAGCAGAGCCGATGCATTATTCAGGTACAGACCAACATACATTCACTGTGATGGGAGAGGACAGGGCCGCATGTGCATGTGTTTAAGCTCCTTACAATTTGTCCGTCCTCCATCTCTTCTGTTGTGTTCTGTTCCGTCTTCTCCTCGTCCTCTGCCAGCTGCTGTGTCTGCGACTCCGACCTGAGACCAAACGATCAGTGAGATCAATACAGCGCTAATGAAACACACAGAGCTCCAGTCATTTGGGTTTTGGCCGTGTCACACGAATAGGAATTAGGGCTTTACATTTCAGAGTGTTTCTCCGTCTCCTCCTGGGTCTGAGTCCCCCACAGTGCAGAGCGAGGAGCTGCAGTGTCCAAGGAGCTAGGAGACAAGGGAGGACCCTCCATCAGCCACTGGTCTCTCAGAGACTTCCTCTGTCATGGAGCAAACACAGAAGTGGTCAGTTATGTGGCTTCGTTTAACAATTGTGACACATTTGTCCCTCACTATAACACGGTTCACCTTTCACTGTCTCACTGTTTCTTGGATTTGTTTAGTGCAATTTTTTTTTACAACGTATGAACATGCATTGTGTTCTGCGTCCTGATTGGCTAAGAGACTGTAGACCATTGTGTTCTGCGTCCTGATTGGCTAAGAGACTGTAGACCATTGTGTTCTGCGTCCTGATTGGTTAAGAGACTGTAGACCATTGTGTTCTGCGTCCTGATTGGTTAAGAGACTGTAGACCATTGTGTTCTGCGTCCTGATTGGTTAAGAGACTGTAGACCATTGTGTTCTGCGTCCTGATTGGCTGAGGGACTGTAGACCATTGTGTTCTGTTTTTTTAGAACATGACCTTACTGCAATAAACGAGGGACCACTGTAATTGGTAAAAGGTCACATTTTTATACAGTGCTTTTTCACCTTCAAGGCACTTTACATCAAGGAACCACTCACACATTCAAACACTAGACACTGACGGCAAAGTGGGTTAAGAGTTTTGTTTAATGACACAACAACAGTATTTATCTGTGGAAGCTGGAATCGCACCACCAACCTGTGAGTCAGTGGGTCAGCCCGGTCCAACGATGTTTATGCCGAGAGCTAGATTCAAAGCACCAACCTTCAGATCAGTGGACAAACGCTCTACCAACCGAGCCACAGTCGCTCCTACGTCTATGTAATCTTCAACAAACAACTGAATAAACAATCACATACAAATCATTAAAAATTTGAAGTGATTTGAAGCGGCGAGGCGTTAAAACCAGTGGACAAACGCTCCACCAACTGAGCTCGCTTATTTGGATATTTTTCTACTGAAACGCTAAAATATAATTGGATTGTTGGGAAGTGTTGCTAGTAGCAACAAGAATCTCTGAGCTGACACAGGACACGTAGTCAGTGTAAAATAAAACTGCAGAAAAACATTATTTCAGAACAATCCAATAATACACTGATATTTCTCCTGTCTCTTTATCGGAGTCTGTCGCTCAACTCACTGTGACAGGACGTAACGCAGAATTCAGCTTTTACTGTCCAGAGTCAGTTAAAAACGACCGAAAGAAGAGATTTGGTTCAAACAAACAAACAAAAAACAAGTTTGGACGCTCTCGTTCAGTGTTTTTTTCTTAATTTTTCCTACTTTTCTACGTTTTATACACACACAGAAGACAGATATATGAAGATATGAGGAGTTATGCAGAAAAAAAAAATTAAATCACTGCTAAATATGTTTCGACAAAGCAAAGGGAGGCTACTTTGAGGATTTGAATATAAAAACTAGTAGCTACTTGACGTTTTCTCACTGCTACATAATTTCATGTGTCTTCTGTGTGTCTATATATAAAGCAGAAAGTAAACAATGATCCATGTGTGCGACAACAGTTATTAAAACAACAGCCCAGCTTCCTTTTGTTTAGGTCTGGAAGCTTCTAATTTGAGATTACGGCGGCGGAGATCCTTCGCTTCCTGTCAGCGCACAGTCCAGTGTTTACTAAACTAAACCCGCCGAGCGCCAACTGGAAGAACTCAACCAAAGTGTCACAAAACCATCTTTGTATGAGAACAAGTCGTGTGCTGTTCCCTTCTGGCTGTGAACTCTTTAAAATGTTGCTTCAGGTCAGAGGTAGTTTATAATGTGTCTTTTATGACCCCAAGACATTACCACATATAGAAAACATAATGAAAGCAGCTGTATGTTTCCGCTCACCTTAGTAGTGACAGTAACTGACACATAGTAACTGCAGGAATGTGCCTCGGAGCGGTGTTGAAAACTGCAGGAGGAAGTGGGAACGACTGTCTGGAAGTAGGAAGAAACAATGGCGCAGCTCTGGGTCCGAGTCTAAACATTTAGCGAGAAATTGGACGGTGAAAGACAGGAATTACTGCTGCTCAAGTCGACGGGAGCGGTCAGGAAATAGGGGAGGGTTGCCTGGTCCATGTGGTTATGTCGTAAGAAAGAAGCACGTTCTGAGCAAAGGATTGTGGGTGTTGAAAGCTGAGTCTGGACTGATACATGGGAGACAGAGAAGGTTAATGAGTTAATGAGTCAGACCTTAAGTTGTTGCAGTCTTATCCGCTCATCTTCCATCTCCCGTTTGGCTCGCTCCTGCTCGTCCAACAGTCGCCGCTTTTCCTGCAAAAAACAAAAATAAAAACAAAAAAAATGAACTTGATTGAATTTTTTACGTGCCATATGAACCATCTCCTACTCTGAGGACTTCAGGGAGCGGCCTCCTGTTGGTCCCAGAGTCAGGACTAAACCAGGACTAAACCAGGACTAAACCAGGACTAAACCAGGGACTAAACTAGGACTAAACCAGGACTAAACCAGGACGACACCAGAATTAAACCAGAACTAAATCAAGACTAAACCAGAACCAAACCAGAACTAAACCAGGACTAAAACCAGGACTAAACCAGGACTAAACCAGGGACTAAACCAGGGACTAAACCAGGGACTAAACCAGGACGACACCAGAACTAAACCAGAACTAAACCAGAACTAAATCAAGACTAAACCCGAACCCAACCAGAACTAAACCCAGGACTAAACCAGGACTAAACCAGGACTAAACCAGGGACTAAACCAGGGACTAAACCAGGGACTAAACCAGAACTAAACCAGGACTAAACCAGGACTAAACCAGGACGACACCAGAACTAAACCAGAACTAAATCAAGACTAAACCAGAACCAAACCAAACTAAACCAAGACTAAAACCAGGACTGACACCAGAACTAAACCAAGACTAAACCAGGATGACACCAGAACTAAACCAAGACTAAACCAGACTAGAACTAAACCAGAACTAAACCAGGACCAAACCAAACCAGGACTAAACCAGGACTAAACCAGGGACTAAACCAGGGACTAAACCAGGGACTAAACCAGGGACTAAACCAGGGACTAAACCAGAACTACACCAGAACTAAACCAGGACTAAACTACAACTAAACCAAGAATAAACCAGAACCAAACTAGAACTAAACCAGGACTAAACCAGGACTAAACCAGAACTAAACCAGGACTAAACCAGGACTAAACCAGGACTAAACCAGGACTAACCAGGACTAAACCAGGGACTAAACTAGGACTAAACAGGGACTAAACCAGGACGACACCAGAACTAAACCAGAACTAAATCAAGACTAAACCAGAACCAAACCAGAACTAAACCAGGACTAAACCAGGACTAAACCAGGACTAAACCAGGACTAAACCAGGACTAAACCAGGGACTAAACCAGGGACTAAACCAGGGACTAAACCAGGACGACACCAGAACTAAACCAGAACTAAACCAGAACTAAATCAAGACTAAACCAGAACCAAACCAGAACTAAACCAGGACTAAACCAGGACTAAACCAGGACTAAACCAGGGACTAAACCAGGGACTAAACCAGGGACTAAACCAGGGACTAAACCAGAACTAAACCAGGACTAAACCAGGACGACACCAGAACTAAACCAGAACTAAATCAGAACTAAATCAAGACTAAACCAGAACCAAACCAGAACTAAACCAGGACTAAACCAGGATGACACCAGAACTAAACCAAGACTAAACCAGGATGACACCAGAACTAAACCAAGACTAAACCAGAACCAAACTAGAACTAAACCAGAACTAAACCAGGACTAAACCAGGACTAAACCAGGGACTAAACCAGGGACTAAACCAGGGACTAAACCAGAACTACACCAGAACTAAACCAGGACTAAACTACAACTAAACCAAGAATAAACCAGAACCAAACTAGAACTAAACCAGGACTAAACCAGAACTAAACCAGGACTAAACCAGGACTAAACCAGGACTAAACCAGGACTAAACCAGGACTAAACCAGGACTAAACCAGAACTAAACCAGGACTAAACCAGAACAAAACCGGGACTAAACTAGGACTAAACCAGAATTAAACCAGAACAAAACCAGGACTAAACTAGGACTAAACCAGGACTAAACCAGGACTAAACCAGAACCAAACCAGGACTAAACCAGAACTAAACCAGGACTAAACCAGGACTAAACCAGGGACTAAACCAGGGACTAAACCAGGGACTAAACCAGAACTAAACCAGGACTAAACCAGGACGACACCAGAACTAAACCAGAACTAAATCAAGACTAAACCAGAACCAAACCAAGACTAAACCAGGATGACACCAGAACTAAACCAAGACTAAACCAGAACCAAACTAGAACTAAACCAGAACTAAACCAGGACTAAACCAGGACTAAACCAGGGACTAAACCAGGGACTAAACCAGAACTAAACCAGAACTAAACCAGGCCTAAACTACAACTAAACCAAAGAATAAACCAGAACCAAACTAGAACTAACCAGGACTATAAACCAGGACTAAACCAGAACTAAACCAGGACTAAACCAGGACTAAACCAGGACTAAACCAGAACTAAACCAGGACTAAACCAGAACAAAACCGGGACTAAACTAGGACTAAACCAGAATTAAACCAGAACAAAACCAGGACTAAACTAGGACTAAACCAGGACGACACCAGAACTAAACCAGAACTAAACCAGAACCAAACCAGAACTAAACCAGGACTAAACCAGGACTAAACCAGAACCAAACCAGAACTAAACCAGGACTAAACCAGGACTAAACCAGAACCAAACCAGAACTAAACCAGGACTAAACCAGGACTAAACCAGAACTAAACCAGGACTAAACCAGGACTAAACCAGAACCAAACCAGGACTAAACCAGGACTAAACCAGGACTAAACCAGAACCAAACCAGAACTAAACCAGGACTAAACCAGGACTAAACCAGGACTAAACTAGGACTAAACATTGAATCAGTGTTTGAGCTTTGTGCAGTTAAAACCTGGAACATTCTTCCTGAAGATGTGAGACAGACTCGACTTTGACGATGTTTAAATCCAGGCTCAGTTCTGTTTAGGTCTTTGTGACTGAAAGGTTCTTTTCATGATGATTATTTCTGTTTTAATTAGTTCTATTGTGATTTTAATGCCTTTATTATTCTGTAAAACACCTTGAATTATTCTGCGTACCCATTGTGCTGTAAAAGTAAACTAACCTCTAGGGCAATAAAACTTTTTACATAAATCATTATTATAAAATTAAAAGTGTGATCCGTCTCCGTAAAAATCATTTTACAAAACGCCCACCTCAAACTGTAAGTGATGAGTGTGAATTAATAATCGGAAGAAGAGACGATACTGAATAAAACATCAGTGAAAAAGAAAAGTGGGGACACCTGGGCAGCCATCTGTCTGCAGGACACTGTCACAGCACACATCAGATAAACTCAATATCCCAGAATGCTTTGAGCAGCGGTTCCCATGGCAACGTGGTGTTGTTTTTGCAGGAGGCCACATTGCAACACGAGTTTAATTATTTAGAGGTTGTGGCCACAGCTTAGTCTCAGTCTGCCTCCTCTGCACATATTCAGATGCTGCGTGGGACCAGAGTGAACTGTGTCACGAATAACTGAGATTAACGATACTATCACGATAATTATTACATTTAGTGACGGTTTGATACAGATATGAATCATTATTTTAATATGACGAACAGATTCTGTGTTTTTATGCAGCTGTTGTAGGCAAAGGCAAGGTTTATTTGTACAAAAAAGTCATTCAAAGTGTTTTACAGAATAAGAAGGATATTCAAATCACAATACAACACACCGAAACATAAATAATCATAAAATGAACATTAAAAGAGGCAGAATAAAACCTTTTTAGTCACATGCAGATAAACAGAACCGTTTGAGACTAGACTTAAACATCCTCAAAGTAGTTTGGGTGTTTTCTTAACCGATGCTGATACTGATCGTGATTGTCAGGGGTGTTCAAACGTTTTTCACCAGGTGCCGCAGACTGAAACATATTTGAAGCGGAGGGCCCACAGACCAGAGTCGATACAGAGAGTCAAATTTAACACAGGTTTGACAGAGACATTGAACCTTCAAGACTTGGAAGATTATTTTAGGTCTGTGACACAATACAACGTGATGTTATTCAGTTTATACAGGTAGAATCTCTTCAGTTTGTAGTAAAAAATACTTCCGGATCAATTAGGCTAGTTTAGGAAGAGGAGTGAGGGACAAAAAAAGCCAATCAGGACGCAGAACACAATGGTCTACAGTCCCTCAGCCAATCAGGACGCAGAACACAATGGTCTACAGTCCTTTAGCCAATCAGGACACAGAGCACAATGCACGCTGTAAAAAAGCATGCAAAATTGCACTAAAAAATCCATGCATCCATTTGCGAAACGTGAACATAATATTATAATGAGGGACCACTGTATATAGGGGCGGTTTTGATCATTTCTACCCAAGTTATATGATTTGAAAAGGCAACAAACTTATCCATGACCTGATTTTACTGCAAACTCATCAGAGAGCAGGCTAGTCACATTCTGAACGGCACCGTGTTCATATTAAAGTGTTCAAATTAAGCTAACGGTGTGTCCTTTAGCGAAAAGGTCAAATGAAACAACATACCATAAACATAAACTCACATGTGATCTAAACGAGGTAGAAGTAGCTTTTTCTGCACATTCTGGTGGATATAATGGCCTTTTTCTTTGTTGGCGGTCATCAGGATTGTATGAAATGTCCCACGAACGATTACTGTCTAGCTAGCTGGAGGTAGAGCGTTTATAGACTCACCGCTATGGCCTCCAGACGCTGTTTGTACTTCTCGGCTTCATCCATCTTGGCACCTGTGAGGTAAGAAAAACATGAGAGGTTAGACTAATACAAGGCCAATGGGTTTCAAGTCCGCAGTGCTGTTTATCACTTTCACAGGCTTTCCAAGAGCACAAACTTGTATCAAACTGCATTAGCGCTCAAATCCCCCCTCTCCGGCAGGATGCACACGCAGCTGATAAACCAGTGGCAGGATGTCCCATTTGTGAAGCGTATAATTGGACACGAGTCTGGGATATTCGTTTGTAGATTCACCATGAAACGGCAGCCTCCTCTCACCTTCTCCTCGCTTCAAACCAGACTCTCTCCTTCACACGTAATAAGGGCTCATGTCGTCCCAGGAAACTCCTTCGATATTTCACTTTCTCAACATGTGGCATTTACAACTTGAGCTAAAAGAAAAGGCATCGAAAGAACTACATTTGGTCTCTTTAATAGAAAACCAATGCTTCTGTTTCCAGGGGCGGCGCCACGAAGGGGGCTTGAAGGGGCACTAGCCTCCTCCTGTTTTTTTGTAGTTTTTTTTGTTTTTTGGTCTAGTCTTAAGGCAGTGTCCAGCAGTAATCTGACCAGAAGTGAAGAAGCGGCTTGGATTAGCGGCGAAACATCTTCACTCCTACGGCTTTTACGATGGATGAGACCTGGACGACAGCGGGATTACACACTTTTTTTGAGTTTTTTCATTGCCAGTTCTCCATTTGCTTGTTTTCTATCGATTAATTTGCTTGTCTTTTTCTGTTTCATTGTTGATTTTCTAACTTTTTGTTGGTTAAATCACTTCTCAGCCTTAAGAAGTGACTGCTGTCGTGATTTTGGGCTTTACAAAAATAAATTAAGCTAAGATTTTTGCCTCATGTTCACGGCACATCCAATCTTGACTGAAAACGTTGTTCAAAATGAGACTCCAATAAAACCAGAATTCCATATTAGCTTTTATGAATCACTAGAGGGCGCTGACTACATTTAAACCTCACTCAAACATGGTAGAGGCTCTAAATTAACATGTTAAGTGAGCACCACATTGAAAAACTTAGCTCCTCCCATAAAAAAGTCTGGCACCGCCCCTGTCTGTTCCTTTTATAGACAGTAGACATTTTTAAGAACAGGAAGTCAGAACTGTCAGCTCTCTCATTTTAAAACAACAATGACCTGTCTGACACGACGAGAACATGGAGAGCAAGTGACACCTTCTAATTTGAGTCTTCAGCTTCCTCCGTTATATTAACACTGACACAATGTGATGATCAATGAGCCGTATTTAGGCCGGGGGCTAGTCTGCTGCGCTAACCCATCCATCAGAGCACGACATTCTAAGAGCAGACGAGAAATACTGATCAGACACAACATCGCCGACAAACTAATTATAACAAACACTTTTTACGCTTTTGTGACCCTGCAAACCTGGCACTTTGGGATTTTGTGAATGCAGCAGTTTTCAACAACAAAGACCACAACACAAAAGGCCCTTGGTCCAGAGAAAAACACAAAGAGGACAACAGGAGGGTTCGGTTTACGTTTTAGTATCATTTGGCTAATAGACAAAATAAGTCCGGCTCCTTCCTGTAGCTCAGCGTTGTATTTGGTGCAAGTCTCCGGGTTTCATTATGTAAAATACAAGTCTGACCAACTCCTCTTAAAAACACTGACAAATGGCACATCTTTTGGCACATCTTTAAGACATTTCAAGAGAGGCAATGAGATAAGAAAATGGACAAAAAACTCCATAGACACAGAAGGATTGTGGCAGCGTTGTGCATGAGCCGAGGTGCAGTGACAGCTTACAGTATAAGCCTCCATAGGGAGGAGTGAGGCTTGTGCCTCATCAGGGCTCCAGGAGGGAGCCCAGAATAGCAGTCAGAGATAAACAAGCAAACACAAACAGAGCTTTGATGAGGAGGTATTCAGGAGCTCCCCACAGACACGCACAGACGCTCTGATAATTAGACATGATACAGGATAAGGACTAACGCTGACGGAGGCTGGCGAGGTCCAAAAGTGACTCAATGAGACGACAGCACTGAAGTCATGAGGTCACTGGAGGCTGAAACTCACCAGACAAGTACGGACAAAAGAAAACATTGTGAATATAATTGTACATAAGGTTTGCACCCCCCCGAGCCACTTCAGTTTTATTAATGTGAAATTTGTACTTGATTCTTTGCACCTTAACTGTGATTTTTCACACAACTCCCACAATCCTCTGGTGGGATTGAGAGAGCAAAGCAGCCCACTAATGTGCTCTGGGCCTGAACACAAAATGTACTCGCTCTGCCTCCGTCTCTCACAGTGGAAAACAGCAGCCGCCACGCGGCAGAGAAGAGGTATTTAATTACAGAGGGCAGTTCACCTGGAACACCTGGTGCCAGCGACAGAGGCGACTCCAGCTCTCTCCATCCACAGTGATGTAGCTCTCAGGCTCTACCCTCTGAAGAATGACCTCCCACTCACTACGGGCACTTAGTCATGCTCCAGATTCAAGCTAAGGCCAAGTAAAGGAACAAAACATGCACTCACTCTGCTCTGTGTTTCTCACATAAATCTGAACATTGTGCTGATCTAATGTAACACCTCTGTGTTTGGGTGTGAAAGTGAAAAAAGTTCACATATTGTGATCGTACACTGCCCCCCACATACTGTAGTTTCATAATAAAAGTGTTTCTGGAGCATAACAATGTATATTTGTGTAGTGTGCATAGTGGGGGCATTGAGTCACTGCTCAGATTAACAGCATGGACACTAACAAAAACAGATCAACATCACCTAAACTTGTGTAAAATGTGATGGATGATGTAATAGCCCTGTGCCCGAGCAGCCAGCCCCTTCTGTATTCTGTTCAAATCCAGAAGGGTCTGGAACCGAGCCACAGAGGAGTGAAAATCCTCCGTTCTAATTTAAGACTATCCGACCACAGCCGCTCATTTGCATCTCGTGTCTCACAAATGCAGAAGAAAATATATCACTTCTTTTACCTGAGATGAATTCGAGTTCCCCTTTTTTGACGTGTAAGCAGCCATGTTTGTTTTGGACCACGCTTCGCTCTGATTGGTTAATTGTGCCCTGTGAAATCGGGGAGACATGATACTCGTCTTTGTAAAGTTTTGTCAAAATGTGTGAACCCAAAGAACAACACCACAGCTACAGATTTGAACTGGTTAACATTCAGTTGACCAAGTTTAGCCGGGCCTATGGTTAAAATGAGACATAATCGTGAGGTAGAGATGTTTATTTGGCACAGATCAAAGCGTCAGTGTGGACCAGCGCTCGCTCTAGTCTGGAGATAACAAGCCCCGGACTCACAGGAGAGACACAGAGGTCCACACAGGACACAGCAACACTGACATTTTGTTTCTGTGTGATGATGCAATTATGCCGAGTGCTTTCTGGTCTATTTCGCGGGCAGACGGGGGCGGGAACAACACACTGAGGGAAAAAGGAATATTAATTACATGGAAGAGCTATATGCCAATGTATAGTTATTGTCTGTAAACCAACTGATGCCGTTAAATGTTAAATTTATGCTTAAAAGAGACACGACCAAAATGGCAGAATCCCTTTCCACACAGTTAGAGGTGGGAGGCATGGAGAAAACAGTATGATATTGCAATTGCTGGGTTTGCAGTGACATTTGGGATATTTCAGGGCAAAGTACAATGTAATCAATGGGGAAATCTGGCTGTTGCGCCCCCATCTGGGAGTATGACACCATCACTCTCTAGAATCTAAAAAAGGATGCACCGATACGGCTTTTTCTGGTCCGATACCGATATCTTTTAGTAGAGACGCAAACAGCATTAGGTAAAACTTGACCCAAATGTGGACAGCTTTGTAAAAATAAAGTTTAATGTAATGAGACGTTTTGGCCAACGCTAGTAAATCATCTTATTACATCAATTTATAAACCGAAATGGGATACAGCTGAACTTGGAAGCTGATATCTGATCCACCAAAAAAAAATCTCTTCCAACTTAAAAACATGTTTGTGTAACCTGCCAGTCGTCCTGATTATGTCATGTTTAAAAAAGTCTGCAAAAACCTGATTAAAAGTAAAATGGAGAGACAGCTGCAGTGTATTATTCTCATACAGTGACATTTCTGGACTATATGTCGCTCTGAAGTGTAAAAAAATGCATAATAATTAGAAGAAAAAAACATATATAAGTTGCACTGGACTATAAGACGCATTTTTGGGGAAATGTACTTGACAAAATCTGAGACAAAGAACAGACATTTTATCTTTAAAGGCAAGTTATAATAATAAGAATAAAATAGAGACCAACAGGCTAGCACTCCAAATCACTAAATGCACTGAATTCTTCATCCTCAGTGTCGCTTCTGAACAACTCCACCAACTCCAGAGGAAGATGAAGCGTCGCTCTGGAAGTAGATGCCTGTCATACTGGAAAAAAAAACTCTAGAGCGCCCTCGTGTGGTCGTCAGTGTGACAATAACGAAGACGTGAAATTATATATTTGAATCATTTCACATATAAGTCGCACCCCCGGACCAACTATGACAAAAAGTGACACTTAGAGTCCAGGAAATGTGGTATTTTACTTTTACATTTACTTTTTGTTCGATATTTGAACCACAGCCAAGATTTACAGGGATGTTTCACACATTTTTTATTGGTGTAGATGGAAGCCGTCAACAGCACAACCCAAAAAAACACAATACTGGTGGCGTATCCCTAATCACAATCGTAACCGGCCAAGAGCTCAGAAAAATACAGACTGACCTGTTTTAATGCCGCACTTCACACAGCATAGTTTGTTTCTTCCATTGCAACTGTTTAAACCTAAAAAGAAACTGTGTTCAAGTTGAATCAAAGTCTCGGAATTTTTTGAAGGTGGCGTGACTCCATGGACAATCCTTGAAATTGAAAAAGTCCATTTCCGTTCTCATGTTTGTGAACAGGAGGGGGACGAACATGGCTGCCCTCCAGACGATTTGAGGCAGAGCGGCCGTGACCTTTGAACTAGCACCTCCTGCGCTGTCGTCACTGGGCCGGTCCGTCAGGAAGGCCCCACATGAGCGCACTGTAAAACTAGAATCCTCCACATAACTTCAACAGGAGGTGGAGTTTGTGGTAGAACAGAAACCATCTGCACCAGAACACAGGTCTGTCACGATAATCACCACATCAACAGTATATTTTGGGCCTCATTATTTATCGTGAGGACTTTTCTTTGCCAAATGCAGAGGTTTGGGGTGTTTTTGTTGTAATACAATCAGATTTGAGCTGTGGAGGAGTGAATAAGTCCCTTTCATGGCTAAATATTGGTACATTCTGCTGTTTCTTTGTTGCAGTTCATGTCTTTTTAAAAATGGTTCACTGGGATTATCTTGCATTGTTTTAATCATAATTAGTGGCTTAAAATAGTTTGAGTTTTATCACCAACACTGGTAAATCGTCTTATTACACAAATTTATTTATGCACCAAAATGGGATCTGGCTGAACCTGGAGGCTGATATTCGATCGACCAAAAAGAAAATCCCTAATTATTGTCTCCAAAATGTAAATATCAAGTATTTCTATTGCTTCTTCTTTTTCTTCTATGTCTTCTATTTCTTCTTCTATGTCTTCTATTTCTTCTATATCTTCTTTCTTCTATATCTTCTATTTCTTCTATGGCTTCTATTTCTTTTGTCGTCTTCTTTTATTTCTTCTATTTCTTCTATATCTTCTATGTCTTCTTCTTTTTCTTCTATGTCTTCTTCTATTTCTTCTTCTATGTCTTCTATTTCTTCTATATCTTCTTTCTTCTATATCTTCTATTTCTTCTATGTCTTCTATTTCTTTTGTCGTCTTCTTCTATTTCTTCTATATCTTCTATTTCTTCTATGTCTTCTATTTCTTCTATATCTTCTATTTCTTCTATGTCTTCTATTTCTTTTGTCATCTTCTTCTATTTCTTCTATATCTTCTATTTCTTCTATGTCTTCTATTCTTCTATATCTTCTATTTCTTCTATGTCTTTCTATTTCTTTTGTCATCTTCTTCTATTTCTTCTATATCTTCTATTTCTTCTATGTCTTCTTCTTCTGTTTCTTCTATGTCTTCTTCTCTATGTCTGTTTCTTCTTCTTCGATATATCCTGCTTCAAAACACGTTATAGTGACGGAACATTCCAACACATAGCTGTAAAATCGTTTCTCCCCAGCTGTCGATTTTTTGGCGTTCAAAAATATCGTCATGTCGATATGTACTTCGTGATACAGCATCGTTATCGTGGGATGCTGTATCCATATATCGCCACGAGTGTTTTTGGTTCGTTACACTTGACATATTGACAAATAGCCACATTTTTATACAGCACTTTTGACGTTCAAAGCTCTCAAATCTCTCTCTCATTCACACAGACACTGATGGGTTAAGTGTGCTTGCCCAAGGACACAACAACAGTATTTGTATCTGTGTGAGCGGGAATCGCACCGCCAACCTGTGGGACAGTGGAAAAACAGTCCAACTACCAACCGAGCTACTGAACTACTTTGTCCTATTTTTTATATAAACTCTGCACAAATAGTGGTTTAACAAAGACATATTGTTGCTAAAATGTATTTGGTTCTTAAAAAAAAAAAAAAAGAGCATCATGTGCATTATAAAGATTATCGTGTATATATCGTCATATCGTGATAATATCGTATCGTGAGCCGTATATCGTTTATGGAATCGTGAGGGACCCGGTGATTCCCAGCTCTACTCTGCAGCAGAACTTGCATTTTTGGAGATTGATATTTGGCTTATCCAGATGGAACTAAATCTGACACAGAGTGAGAGTGTAGTCGAGTGTGTGTGTGTGTGTGTGTGTGTGTGTGTGCGTTTATGTGTGTATATATGTGTGTGTGTGTGTGTGTGTGGTATGGGTGGAATTTGTGTAGCTCGGATGGTGGTGTTTCAACAGCACACAGCCAAGTTCCTCTGATTGACAGGCCAGGTCGAGGAATGAAAACAGCACATTCCTGCACTGTGTGTGTGTGTGTGTGTGTGTTGTGTGTGTGTGTGTGTGTGTGTGTGTGTGTGTGTGTGTGTGTGTGCGTGTGCGCGTTTGTGAGCCTGTGTGTGTGCGTTTGTGAGCCTGTGTGTGTGTGTGTGTGTGTGTGTGTGCGTTTGTGAGCCTGTGTGTGTGTGTGCGTGTTTGACTGCGGCTGGTATTTATTACAATGTGGAGGCGTAAATCAGTTTTACACCGTTATTAGTGAGGACAGAGATTCATAATAGGGGTAAAAAGCAGGTCACTGAACATAACTCATACATAAAACATACAATTCAAAAGGTTTTAAATCTTCTTCGTCAGAATGATTGTGTTTGGGTAACTCCACTGCGTTTATTACGGATCTGTTAACTTTAAAACAGAGACGCAACGATGCAGCTTGTTCCGATACCGATGCCGATACTTTGGCTTTAAGCGTCTGTCGATCCCCGATACCAACCGATACTAGAGCAGAGACTGAAAACAGTATTTCCTTTAAGCACATGATGTACAAAATATATCCAAATGTGTTTTATAAGTGTTATAAAAACTAAAAGAGGTTGATTTATTTTATAACTACAGAACGACTCCGAAAAATATTACAAGGGTTTAGGTCAAAGATGTCCAGAAAAATGTTTTATTACACAAATTTATAGATCAAAATAGAATATCGAGTGAACCAAGATTGAGTGAGCTGATATCGAGTGAACCGATATGAAATTAAGCTATATCGTCTGAACTGATATCGTCTCAAAGATATCGAGTGAACTGATATCGACTGAACCTACAGAGTGAGCCGATATCGAGTGGACCGATATGAAATTAAGCTATATCGTCTGAACCGATATCGACTGAACCAATATCGAGTGAGCCGATATCGACTCAACCTATATCGACTGAAGCTATATCGAGTGAGCCGATATCAAGTGATCTGATATCGACTGAACCCATATCAAGTGAGCCCATATCGAGCCGATACCGAGTAAACCTATATCGAGTGAACTGATATCGAATGAACCAATATCGACTGAACCTACACAGAGTGAGCCGATATCGAGTGACCGATATGAAATTAAGCTATATCGTCTGAACCGATATCGACTGAACCGATATCGAGTGAGCCGAGGTCGAGTGAGTGAAATCGAGTGAGCCAATATCGAGTGAACCGATATCGAAATGAAACCTATATGAAATTGAACCTATATTCGTCTGAACCGATATCGAGTGAACCGATATCAAGTGAGCCGATATCGAGTGAACTGTTATCAAGTGAACCGATATCACCTGAATCAATATCAACTGAACCGAAATCCAATCCATCAAAAACGTAAATATCGGCACCAGTATCATCGGTGGATCGATACTTTCAAATAACTCAACCAATGTGAAACAAGATTTATTTAAATGTCGGGCAATTAATCAAATTTGTGTTGAAATGTTTGGGTCTTTTTAACATCGTCGTCTACAGCCTCAGTGAAAGGATTTGGACTATTTTTGAGTTTAAAATCACACTGGTTTAAACTCTACACTGTGTATCTTCATAAAATCAATACCTGAAGTCGTTTTTATTTCGATTTTGAAAAGAAATAATAAAACATAAGAGAAGATGGAGATCACAAACAAAATGCAATATAATCCATTTGTGAAAAAACGAGCAAGTTTCAATAGTTTTGGAGGCTCTGTGGTGCAGGGGCAGCAGCTCAGAAGAACAGACTTAAAAACACCAGTGGATCTGTGAAGTGGAATGGGAATTGATGGAAAGAACACTGCGTTTATCTGGGCGAGGAGTTGAGAAGTTTTAAAAACATGAGCCGAGATAGAAGAAGCTGAACGAAATCACAAATTCACAAGGATTTCAAACACCAGAGGAAGTCCAAACATGATCACGGGTATTATGACTGAGGCTGGTATAGTTAAGATTTTACCTCGATACAGTACTTTTTTGATTCAATACAATACGATTCATTTATCGTGGGAGTTTTGTTCTAAAAATAACCCACAATCGGTGAAATCTGCGAAATCAGCTTTATTTTTTACAATTATTCTATGTTTCTTGTCTGTAAAACCCCTCACCACACACTTTATACACTTTTCTCACACAGACATTAACATTTTCTCACATTTCTCTCTCAAAGTTCAAACCTTCGTCGGTGCAGAACGTTTCATCGACAATGTGGGTTTTGTCGGGGAGAAAACTTGTTTATCTGATCAGATGATTGAAGTTACAGACACATGCGTTACATTTAAAGGAGTTTTTTCAGGACTTACAGCCCGAGAAAGTTACTATCTGTAGAAGACTGGTCCTATTTACACACTGTCTGTACAATGTGATAAATGGATACACCGTTAGCTGTTTACAGGAAGGTAGAATACATCACTAAAAGATGCTGCAATCACTGAAAAGATGTATTACAAGACCTCTGTTCAACCTGAAGATGAAAAGCTGTGTCATTTGACCAAAGTAGCAGGTTCCAGTGTAAACATCTTAAATAAGTATGTGTCGCATTTTTACTGAGAAACAAGTTTAACTCAATGTTTGTAACACACAGTATTCAACTCAAGGTTTAAGAGTAAAACAAATAAAACAAAAATCATGCTTTCAGGTGCTCTCAGACCTGTTAGCATACTGGTTAGCGCTATTGTTTCCTAGTTTTGATGAGCTAACTACGCTTAAGTTGGTCTATTGAGCCACACTAAGCGCAAACTGAGTCATATTTTGCATAATCGTTCAGGCCCCTAATGGCTCCTCTCACACCTATTAGCATACGGGCTAGCACTGTTGTCTTCTTGCTTAGATTTAGGTCTGAGGGTGGAGTTATAAATAGGAGAGAAATGATGCCTAAGCTCCCTGTTCCTGTTCAAAGATGCATTGTTTTTCCTGACAAAAATCGCCTCTTTAACTCTCGTCTCAAACCATATTTATTCTAAACATTCAGAAGGTGCGATGAAAAATGAACATGGGTAACAAAGTCGACCGCTGCAATGGAAGGACTGGAGCAAATATGAAATTTTTTTTTTTTTTTGTCCCTTTAGTTCACAGTAACTTATAATGCCAGTATCTGTGTAATCGTCATAATTAGGGTTGTGCAAAAATATTGAAATATCAACAAATTGAATCATTTAATTTAATGATACAGTGTCAGTATCGTGGGCTGCTGTATCTTTATATATTTTTTGCATATTTTACTACATTATTCTGTCACAGCGCTACAGTTGTGTGGCTTGTCTAGTGGAAAGAAACTTGTTTGTGTTTCGATGATTAAAACAGGTGTATTTCTTATTAGATCTGTACAGATGGTGGTTTAACAAAAACCTTTAGTTGTTTTACTCCATATTTTGTGATTCTTCAGAGCCGTTAAACTGCACATGTCTCCGTTTGTGTAAATGTGGAGATCTCGTTTAAACTGTGGGTGAATAATACTGACCAGTCTGATGTGTTCTTCTAGTTAGCAAAAAACACTAAACAAAATGCACTTATGTTCTTTCATCTTTAGTAAACATAAGATAAATGCACCATTAATGTTTATTTTTTTGTGAAAATGGGGTCACGAAAGTCCATATTTTTCACTGAATCGTATCAAATCGATTTTTATACAGTGTCCGTCACTATATTGAGGTTCACCTTTTGCGAGTCTCGCTGTTTCGCAGATTTTTTTTGTGCAATTTTGCTTTTTTCACATCGTATGAGTGTGTGCATTGTGTTCTGCGTCCTGATTGGCTGAGGGACTGTAGACCATTGTGTTCTGCGTCCTGATGGCTGAGGGACTGTAGACCATTGTGTTCTGCTTCCTGATTGGCTGAGGGACTGTAGACCATTGTGTTCTGCGTCCTGATTGGCTGAGGGACTGTAGACCATTGTCCTGCTTCCTGATTGGCTGAGGGACTGTAGACCATTGTGTTCTGCGTCCTGATTGGCTGAGGGACTGTAGACCATTGTGTTCTGCGTCCTGATTGGCAGGGACTGTAGAATTGTCCATCAGTCTCCTCCGTGTTCCTGTACAGTACAGAATGTGTCAGACATCATAAATGTGGATCAGTGTGACTCTGAAGTGCTGTATGTTTGCAAGTTTTCTCCCCGACAAAACCCACAATGTCGATGAAACGTTCTGCACCGACAAAGCACCGACGACGAAGGTTTGAACTTTGACAGTGTTGTAAGAAAAGAGAATGCCTGTGTGAGAAAAGTGTACAAAGTGTGTGGTGAGGGGTTTTACAGCTGAAAAACATATAGAATAATTGTAAAAAATAAAGCTGACAACTTTGTGGATTTTGTCTATTGCAGGTTATTTTTTAGAACTTGACGTAAGAACAATAAACCAGGGACCACTGCACTTAGTGTAGTTCAACTGACCTAGCTAACAAACAGAAAATCTAACTTAGCAAACAGTTGTGTTAGCTTCAGTGCGGTTAGCTCGTCCCTTCAGACAGACATAAGGCAGTGTCCAGCAGTAATCTGAAGCGGCTTGGATGAGAAGCGATGCGTCTTCAGTCTAAAAAGCTTTTTGTCCAGTTGACAGATTTGAATTTTTCATCATTGTCACTTACGTGCGTTGAAACATTGCAGAAATTGTCATAATTCTTCGTCACAGATTATGAAACACAGGGGAGATTATGAAACAGATTGGAGATTACGTCAGCAGCAAACATCACAGGTTTACCTCAGCTCAATCATCGCAGCTGGGGTTCACTGCCCTGACAGCCTCGCAAGGGGAAAGAACTTGCAATTAACCCAGAGCTTCACATATTAGCTTAAGCAGTTCAAACACATCAAACATGTCATTTACCTGCTCGTGTTTCAAGGCCGCCACAATGAGGCGTGCGGCGATCACAGCACGACGGAAATATACGCCAAGGAGCATCAAAGACATCGACGCCGGGGAACGAGAAGCGATCCTACACGTCAACTGATTCAGACTAAAGCTAGTTCACCGAAGCCTTTGTTTAGACCCACAAAGGGCTTCATGCAGAATCACTTATGAGTCTCTTTCAACTTGAAGGAAGACAAACACATTCCAACTCCTACGGATAAGCTATGGAGGCAAAAATCTGACGGCTATAGAAAAACTAAAACATGTGTGAGTTTCAGTGTAGTTGGCTCATCAAAAGTAGGAAACAATAGTGCTAACCAGTATGGTAATAGGTCTGACAGCTCCACGATTATGCAAAATATGACTCAGGCACAGTTCACTTTTAAGGTAGCTCAATGGACCGAGCCAAGAATAGGTGTGTTAGTTCATTTGTTAGTGGGAAACGCCTACAATGTCTTGGTAAAAGTTGGGAGATTTGGAGTATTTTTGTCTAAAAATAACTCGCAAAGTAGTCAGCTTTATTTTTTACAATTATTCTAAATTTTTTCAGCTGTAAAACCCCTCACCACACACTTTATACACTTTTCTCACACAGGCATTAACATTTTCTCACATTCCTCTCTCAAAGTTTAAACCTTCGTTGGTGTTTTTGTCGGTGCAGAACGTTTCATCGACATTGTGGGTTTTGTTGGGGAGAAAACTTGCAAACATACAGCACTTCAGAGTCACACTGATCCAACATTTATGTAAATTTGTCTGACACATTCTGTACTGTACAGGAGACACGGAGGAGACTGATGGACAATGGTCTACAGTCCCTCAGCCAATCAGGACGCAGAACACAATGGTCTACAGTCCCTCAGCCAATCAGGACGCAGAACACAATGGTCTACAGTCCCTTAGCCAATCAGGACGCAGAACACAATGGTCTACAGTCCCTCAGCCAATCAGGACGCAGAACACAATGGTCTATAGTCTTTTAGCTAATCAGGATGAAGAAAAAATCCTCAAAACAGCGAGACTGCGAAAGGTAAACCATGTTATAGTGAGGTACAACTGTAATACGAAAAGATTTGAGCTGTAGAGGGTTGAATAAGTAACTTTTATGGCCAAGTATTGCTTAATTTTGCTCTTAATGAGACTGTATTTAAAAATGATTCACTGGGTTTATCTTGCATTGTTGTTATTGTGTCAGTGGCGTAAAGTAGTTTCAGTATTGTTGTTTATCGTGGTTTATACCTTTACAGCGATCTATCCTGGTTCAAAATGTGTCATCCTGAGAGGCCTACCTATGCACCTCTACAGTAGCATGTGAACTAAATACTTTCAGTACTTGGCAAGAACAGGAACTTTAGGAATGGCGCATACGTGTGTACAATGGCGGGTCTGTTTTGGAGGATGTAGTCGTTATTTGGCCCGTCCCGCAGTACTTTGGTGGAGGAGCACTTAAATACACATCACACGCCCAGCTCTGGATCCAGAAATATTTTGATGGGGTCTTGAGGGGTTTTTTAATATATATTTAGACTCAATCATGCAGAAATCCAACCCTTACCCGTTTGGTGGGTAAACGAAGAGAAAGTGAACAAACCAGCACATGCATTAGAATGTTTTATTTTAAGTTGATTTTATGATACTTTGCCTGTTGAATTCATATTTATTTTATTTATGTATTTTTATGTATTTATTTAATTCTATGCATTTATGTATTTATTATTTTTTGTGTTTATTATTTATTTTTTAATGTATTAATTTATTGTATTTATTCATTTTTTGTATTTATATTTATTTTATTTTGGGTTTTTTTTATTTATTTTTTGCATTTATTACATTTATTTATTCATTTGATAGGGACAAGTCTGCACATTAGACATGTAACTGTACAACACTTTTAGCCAAGGCTAATTTGCAGCTTGTCTGTCCGTAGTTGGGCTTTTATACAAGGCAAAAAAAAAAAAAAAAAAAAGGCACAGAGGGCTCACTTTATCATTTAATAATACACAAAGGCAAATGCACGTTAGGTTTATCAGTGATCACATGTCTGACTTCTTAAAGACACGTTTAAGTTCATGTTTAAACGCAGCCCAGTCCAGCTCCAGAGTTTCCAGAGACGACGGCTTTGAGTCAACTTTTATACATCAATTAGCGATGAACCGATCTGATACTGGCGTCGATGCTGAATCATTTGCTGGATCAATACCGGTTCAGTCAATATCCTGGTTGGTATAAACTGATGTAAAAAGACTAATTACTGCTCATAGTTTGCCCAGAAAGTCTCTTTTTAATTTTAATTTTAATTTAGACAGTGGTGGATGAAGTACTGATTAACTGATTTATTTATTATCTATATTTATTATTTAATTTATTTATATATTTATTTGATAGGGATACGTTTGTACATTTGACATGTATCTACTAACCCTAATTTTGTTACTTAACTAAAAGTACAGATACAGCGATAAAAAGTTACTCAAGTAAAAAAAAAAAGTGTCAAATCTACTTTTTTTTGTTTTGCTAATAAGTGTGGATATAGTGATACTGATTAAAAATGACACATATTTTGGTCAATTTCTTATTTTTTCTTATGAATTTTGCCTGTTTATTTTTGTTTTGCTCAAAACTCTTAAACTTTAATCAGGATGTTTCCACGAACATGGTAAAAATAACCCCTCAAATCAGATGAAAAGCACTTTTTACTTTTCAGTCCTGTTCAAAAGCGTAATGGATTGGACAGTTAAAGTAATGTCCAGTGTAAAATCTGCTTAAGTAAAGTACAGATACATAAAAATTCTAGTTAAGTGCAGTATTTTACTAGTTGTACTTGATTATCTTCCACCACTGGAGATAAATAACAGCCACATAACACATTTTTATATCAGTTTTGGCTTATTTCATTTGGATGGATGGAAATAAATGCCATTTTCAGTCTCTATGGCATCGATTTATACAGATACTTACAGCCAAAGTATCAAAATCGATCTCCCAACTGAAAAAGCTGGATTGGTGCATCCCTATTAATTATATCCAACAAGAAAGAAAAAACAGGAAACTTGGGATTTTTCGTTATTAGGCTGTATCTGATATCGACGCGAAATGTGAGCCACTTTCTCGTCTAAACCAGGCAGCATGAAGCAGGTCATTAGTGTGAGAGTCTCTTCCTGTAGCTGCTGACACACAGTATCCTCCGAGCCGTCAACACACTATTTGCACAGCCATTATCTCGCTGGCTCTGCACACAGGTGGTTAATACAACGCCACGAGACGCTTCATGTTGCCCAGGGGTCTTCGAGTGCGGACGCGAGCCTTGTCGAGAGCTCCCATCTGCTTCGCACATTTAAAATATTAAGCCCGGGAGCGTTTCTAGTGAGAAAATCACTTGGATGATCATTGAGTGGAGAGAAAGATCAGAAGTGACACCGAATGGAGAAGCCCTGAGATTAAAACGGCCCTCTACAACGAGCTTTTGTGTGTCGTCTTAGCGTCATTAGTTAAGCATCTATAACAGGCAAATTGAATCAGGAGAGTAGTGTTTTGTTTCATTTAGTGCACATTTTAGTTCATACACCTGCCCCTGCTCTGTAAACCCATTTTAATCCATGACGCTTGTGTAAGAAGAACAAAATCAAGAAATATCAGGACTGGGACCATATCAAACACATTAAATAATCAATTATAGAACAAATATCGATCAGACGCCTGTCACAAAAATCACTATATCGACTTATTGTTCTATATGTGAAGCTTCAACAGTGTTTTTTTGTCCTTTTTCTTTGCACAAGTGGGAACATTTTTGTTATTTTTTGGCAAAATGACAAGATTCGAGCTGTGAAAAGTTGAATTAATAACTTGTGTGACTCATTACAGATGCAAACTAAGCACTGAAGTGGTTCATTCTGCTGTTTTATTCCAGCTCATGGTTTTTTAACAATACTGTAGATTTAGAGTAGTTTTTGTGGTTTAAATCTGATCTATATTTACTTCATTAGGAAAATATATGTGAAATGTACATCCAGTGTGTTTATTAATCAGCTCAAAATGAATAAATAAATCATTGTTTTAACCCCACGTTTGTTGAAAATCCTCCAAACAGGGTCCTAGGTTCCCATATTTGTTGAGTTTTGTGATTATGGGTAAGTTTAGTCCCTGGGTTAGAGTAGAAGCTATGGATTTGCTTTACAAAATATCCTTTAATGTGATAAAACAGGGCTGTGAGAACATACACTCCCGATGCACGGGTATAACAGTGACGAGACAGTAGGACTGTTGCCATAGTGATGACAATTTGAAAAAACAAAATATTCAGTCTTGTGCGTTCAATCAAGAACACGCTGGAGGGACTGTGTCTCTCGGATCACCTGGGAACGCCTCAGGGTCCCAGCGGAGTAGGCCTGTCGAGTTATCGTTCAGCACATTTTTGGGGGTCAATATTGGAGGTCGTGTGGATTTTTTTCTTTGTCCTAGTGGAGAATATTTAGTTTTTTTCTGTTTAGTAAAAGTGTCAACTGGAGAAAAAGAAGTTGTAGGAGCGAAGACGTTTGGCTGCTCGTCCAAGCTGCTTCTTCTTCTTCTTCTTCTTCTTCTTCTACATTGAAATAATGAGATTTGAGCTGTACAGAGTTTCATAAATAAACAATTATCGATGCAAATTTACTACTAACTGTTTTAAACTATAGGGTACGCTTAGAATAGTTTTCGGGGATAATTCTACTTAAGGGTTTTTGTGGCAGTGGCATAAATTTGTTTCAATATTATCGTTAATCAAGTGTCTGGGGTGAGCGCAGGGCCGGATAAGCAGACTAAGCAGCTGCTTAGGGCCCCGAGGCCACCAGAGGGCCCCCAAGAGCCCTACATTTACATTGAAAATAATATATCAAGTTTTACTGGACACAGGGCTTGTGTGTTTACAGCAGCCTAAATATCCCTCTCAAATGATTACATACATACAGTTTTATATCTATAGTAGTAAAATATCTGCTGCTGCTACATTTGTTTTTGAGTCGGGCAGAGGTGAGGGCAGCTCTGTGATTACACCGGTGCAAGAACCTTTATAATGTAAATGTAAGACCAATGTTGCCACTGGAACACATTAAAATCCACTAGAAATCTGTCTAGAATTCTTGACTCGCCTTATATGTTTGTCTCTGTTCTTGTGACTGTGGTACTTGTGACATTCTGGATGTTTTCAGTCTGATGTTGGTCAGAAAAACACAAATACAACTGGTCAAAGTGATGAGAGCAGTGTCAGAATGTGTCAAATGTGCCAGGAGGGGGCCCCAGAGACAAATTCAGCTTAGGGCCCCCTGAAAGCTAGAGCCGGCCCTGGGTGAGGGAAGTTTAAGAGTCTCTGCTTAGACCTCTGTCCCGCTGAATGATCCTCAAAATCCACCCACAAACAGGAAACTTAACCTGATAAAAACTCCTCGGTAGATGCACATACACGATCTGAACAACAGGCGTATCCTCTGAACACAGTAACAACTTAAAACAGTAACATCAACATGGGCAGGACACTGATCACACCGGTTTGACTTTAATTAGCGGGACAGAATGTCTAACAGAGTGACGAATGAGAGATGCAATTAAAAACGTTAAACCACAATGGACCAGAGGACAAAAAGTCAAACTAGTTCTAACACTGGTACAAACCCAGGTGTCCATTTTGAGTAAATAATGTGCTGCTTACTGAACCGGCACACGCCTCGACTTCAACGACTTCAAAAGCAGGAAACAGGGGTTATTCAGGCGATTTCTGTAGCTTTATCAAGAGACAGACATTTGGATTACAGAGTGAGTTTAACAGAGCAGCCTTCACACTGCACAGAAGCAAGCAGGCGCGAAATTCTGAACGCACGTCCGAGCTTCATAAACGAGACAATGTGAACGGGGACACAATGCCCTCTATCATCACACCGGAGTCAGAATATTCTTAAGTGCAGAGCTGAAAAGATATAACAGATGAGATTTCTTCCGCCATAAAACTTCCGTCAAAACACAGACCCAATCTCAAGGTCGGTGACAACTGCAAACTGTTGGAAGCACGAATTCAGGAAATATCAGAAAAATTTCAAAAAGCCCAAACTGATAAGGGTGTATAATGGTTTATGTCACATCTCGTATCTTCTGTTATCTGGAAAACCTTGACTCTTGTAACAGAAATGAAATTAAAAAGACCAAAAGGGACACGTGGCAAGCCCAGATCATACAGTGTACTCTCAGTATGCCCACATCTGAATCCACTATGTTGATTTTAAGTTGCTAGAAAAGCTGGATATTTTCTGTATTTCGCATCATCTTGTGCTGCTAATCGTTAATAATAATGTAATTGTTTTTAGCTTTGAATTACTTAACCTGCTGTAGCACCCTTGAAATGTAAAGCGCAATAGAAATAAGCTTTAAACAATGAGGAGCAGTGCGTTTTGGAGCTTTAATGCCCGATGTGGAGTGTTAAAACTGCAGAACGCACGGCTCTAAATTGTTAAATGCGCTGTTACCACGGCTACAATCTGAAATCTGTCACTTGTGAATGTGAAAAGCCTGTTCGCTGTCTGTAAACGCCTCAGTTATTATCAGTTGTTTCTGTGTTTTAAATAGGCTCTGTGCACAATAGTAGCTTAACTGTAACTTCACTGTTAGCGTCACGACTTCCTGTCCAGTTTTATCTCTATGAGGTTTTGGCAGAGTTAAAATAAATAAATATTTAGCTTAAAGATCAGGCAGTGGACAGGGAGATGCGGGTGGATGGCACTGACAAAACTACACATAATAAAATAAATACTTCACCGGAGTATACTTCTGTGTTTAGAGAGAGATGTTCGTGTCTCAATGCTAACGCTAATGCTAATTTAGAGGCAAAATAAATACTAAAACACCACAAACTGAAGTATTCTACATATAAAAGTCATGAGGTAGTCTTCATTTTGATTAATTTAACTGTTAATAGGTTGTTTATTTTATATTAGACTGCTTTGAGACACAGTGCGTTAGCTAGCATGCTGCACAGAGCCGCTATTACGCTAGCCTGTACCTGCTACTCAGAGCAGTTTACCCGTTGCGATGGCAGCGTAGTGATATAAAATGTGATTTAAACTCTGCCGGATTAGCGCACGACAGTTAGCCATAGCAACTCTCACTGACTTTGGTATTAGCCCTACTGCAAAGTCAAGAATAATGAGAAAATGCAGCTGATCAGGTGGAGGTGAGAGGGAGAAAATAGTTCAGCTTGGTGTAGGTTGGTGACAGGAAAGTGAAGAGGGGAAGTGATCATAGCCAGACACCTGTTCTGACAAGACTCTGCGACACACAACAAACTGAAACCTCAACACCAGCGTCTGAATGTGCCACTCTGCACTTCTGCAAGCACTCACACGCTCCGAGATCTCACCAGCGGGGGTCCAAACGCACGAGAGGATGCCACACTGAGAGTCTTACCTCAAAATAAAAGAAGCTGCAGCATTTTTTTTCAATATAAAAGGTTGGATGAAGGAGAGTGGATGCGCTTGTGAAAAAAATAAAATGAAATCAAGCTGTGAATAAGCTGATGAATGCTGTTTTTAAGAGTTCTCCCGTTTGTTGTAATATTAATGGGCTAAAGAGAGAGTTATAAGTTCAAATTCAATTTTATTTATATAGCACATTTAAAAACACATTTAGAAGTGCTTCACATAAAAAACATAAACACAGATCGTACAAAACATAGAGAAAGAACAATAAAACACCAAGATGTCCTGTCTGTGTAGTGTTAAATACCAGGGAGAAGAGGTGGGTTTTCAGTCTAGTCTTAAACTGCGTTAAAGACTGAAAATCTGACAGGCAGAGGGCGCTGTTCCATAGTCTGGGCACTGCCACAGAAAAGCCTCTGTCACCTCTGGTCTTGAGCCTGGCTTTGGGCACAGATGACCTCTGACCTCAGGGCTCTGGGTGGAGTTTAGAGCTGCAGTGACTCCCTCAAATAAAGAGGAGCCATAGACAGAAGACAGGGGCCATAGAGAGCAGACAGGAGCCATAGAGCGCAGACAGGAGCCATAGAGTGCAGACAGGAGCCATAGAGTGCAGACAGGAGCCATAGAGAGCAGACAAGAGCCGTAGAGAGCAGACAGGAGTCATAGAGTGTAGACAGGAGCCATAGAGTGCAGACAGGAGCCATAGAGCGCAGACAGGAGCCATAGAGTGCAGACAGGAGCCATAGAGTGCAGACAGGAGCCATAGAGAGCAGACAAGAGCCGTAGAGAGCAGACAGGAGTCATAGAGCCATAGAGTGCAGACAGGAGACATAGAGTGCCCACATTTAAACAAAATGAATAACAGCACTGGATATTTCAAATCACATTACGACATTCTATGGGCCAATAATATTTAAGACAGATGGGGCAGATCTAGGGTCTTGGGTCCAGTCACTGAAAGAAATCATCATGTTCAACAATTGTGAATTTACCTGTGCGATATTTCATAGCAAAGTACAATAAAAAGGAGCAGCTTAAACAAAACATTCAATTTATGCTCTAATGGAAAGAGCTTAAATTTCCTTTTCGAGCTTAAATAAGTAAAAAAAATATGTGAAATGTGCATTAAGAGTACTGGATACATGCACACTGACTTCTTTTATTCATTAATCTGCTCGAAATAAATGAAAAAATGAAAATAAAATGCAAAAAAGTGAAAACCAGTATCAAATTGAGAGCCAGATCTGTAAACCTGACACAAGAAATACATTGTTTTAGTGAAAATGTCCGGCTCCAATCCAGCCAGGAGAAAAAATCTGCAATATTTGGCCAGTCATGATGAAATATTTAAGTTTAGCAGACCATGACGTTAACAATTTAGAGTTCTATATAAACCCCCCGAGCAGTGTGCCTATTTCTGACCCAAAGTGGCTCTGCTCCTGCTGCACCCTGTCGATGTGAGTGCAGGGACAGCGCTGTGGGCAGGTTACCGTGTTTCCTGGTTTAATCAGTCACTACACGGCACATCAGGGCCACGCTTCGGGCCGTATTGGGAGTTAAAGTTTTGACAGGTGTGAGCACGAGGATTAGCCTAAAGAAAACAAACGAGGTTAAGTGCAATTTTATTTAAAACCCATTAAGACGTTTTTAATCTCAATTTTTCCGGGTTAAAAGTGAAGATGAAAATACACGTCTGCCCAAAACGCATCAAACCGACTGTATTCCCACTTGCTGTACAGTTTTTCAAACAAGTTTTGGCTTGCTCTGGCGATTTGTCTGTGTGCGCAGGATTAGGGTTCAAACAGGTTTGGAGAGGAATTTAGGACCGGTGTAATCCAGTCTCGGTTTGTTTTCCATTGTCAGAGAGTCAAAAGCCTGTGGGCCGTTGAGCTGTGGGCCGCTGAGCTGTGGGCCTCAGCGTTGGGCCGTGATTCCACACAAACACCTCACCAGTGTATCCCACAAGTTTACACTGAGACTAGGGTGGAAGAAGCAGGCCTGTCACGATAGCAAAGTAAATCTGAATGATGATAATGAAACCAGAACATAAAGCAGAATTATGTCCAAAAATATTATAAATGTGCAATATAACAGAATACATCAGTCAGTTTGTGTTTATAATGAGCCACAGATGTTCATAATTCAAAGTTGTACAGCTCAAATGTCATCGTAGAACTGAAAAATGACCAAACTTTCCTCAGTATTGCAAAGAAAAAGTCCCCACGATAAATACTGACCCCACAGATGTCAGTTCTGTGTGTCATGTGTCGAATGAAGTCGATATAGTGATTATAGAGACAGGCCAAGGCACATTCGATCCACGTCTGAATCCATTTTGTTCAGTATAAAAAAAGAGAATACATGGGGCTTTTTACCTCTGCTGCTCAAACAAGACTTCTATATAGTGACTTTAATATATTTAATAATACTACAGGTGTACAGAGTGATTAGTTTGCCCATTTTTGTGTGTTTAGATTGTTTTTAGACAATGGGAGGCCACTATAGTCTCCTTTATTAGTGGGAATGACTCATTACAGATGCAAAAATAAGTACAAAAGTGTTTCATTCTGCTGTTAACAATATAAAAAAAATCATGAGCTGCAATAAATAGTTTTTGTGGTTTCAATATTATCGTTTAACGTCTATATTTACTTCAGCAATATGTTGAATTTCAAAATATGCGAACCTGACAGGTCTAGAAACGTCGTCTCACAGAACACACGGATCATACGAGAACACGGCGCTGTCTGCCTCGCGGTTCAGCCACAACGAGCCCGCAGCGTCTGGACTTCGGGGGAGCAGCCGTCGCCCTGTAAACACCTTCTTCAACTTGCTCTTTTTCTTACTAAACAAACAAAAGGACATTCCAGGCCAGTACAAACTCAATTTAAGACAATATCCAACTCGATCTGCAGCGTTTCACTGTTTAGCTAAAACTGTAAGAGAGATTATTTCATGCTGGTCATTTGAAAGGTAGAAGGAAATACTGGGAAAGCGCTTGTTGCTGCCTGGACGCCATAGACTGTTTATATAAATGGACATAGCTAACCTGCTTCTGGCTACATTGTCTCTGGCTCCAATTCACTTTCTATTGAAAAACGGTGGCCCGTCTCTCTGTAACTGGTCTTAAAATGTCGTATTAACCTGCTCTGCATTTCACTTTGTGTCCGTAAATCAAGATATGAACATAAATAACAGACAAATCAGCTGCCGTCTTTCCGCGAGGTCGCTCCTGTTAGCGTTGGCAACAGGTTTGATTGACAGAGTTGCTAAGCTAAACCAGAGGTGCGGATGGGACGGGGTGTTACCTTCAACAGCCTCGCTCCTGATTGGCTCTTTGGTTGCTATGATGCTCGCGATCAGAATTCCTAATATGGAAGTTGGCTTCAAATTGGCCGCTATAACTGCTAGCATCGACGAGCTTCATTTGTCTAACCGCTGTGGGTGACGTCACACTCACTCAGTCCACTTTTTTATACAGTCTATGCTGCACACACATCTTTATACAGCCCTTTTCCACCTTCAAGATGCTCTTTACATGAACCGTTGAACCGTTAACCTTCGGATCAGTGGACAAACACTCGCCAATGATTATACGCCAGCAAAAAGAAATCCTACCAGATCACAGGAGTTTAATATTTAGCCCCCGATTGTTAAACCTTTACTCCGTTACACAATCAAAGACTTTGACATATCCTTGGGTCAACTGACAGAAAACTGACAAAACTCTATGTCCACTGAGAACGGGCAGAATGCTGAACATGACGCTGATGTTAAACCACAAAAATATAAACTATTTTTTAAAAAACGTCACAAAATGCAGTTATATAGTTCAGATACGAAGTCAGCAACAGGGATTTACTTTTACCCCGAGCTGCTGAAGCCTGATAAACCATGGAACATTGTGCAGAAATTAAACAAACTCCGATGGCAGTGCAAACAGCATTCTGAGCGGACTTGGAGATAACAGCAGCAAATGACGCAAAGCAAACCGGTCAATATTCAGTACATAATACCAGACCGAGAGCGGCGGATGTGCTCTATACTTCAGAGAACATGGCCGACGCAGCGAGTTTAGTCACAAGATGAACTCAAAGTGCAAACATTGGAGCAGCTAAATACTGCTATTACACTTCAGTCAAAAGTCAGGAGCAAAACACACATTCATTATAACGTGAACCTGTGCTGGCAACAAGTGGAATGGAGCTACGAGTGTGTATTTTACAAGCTAATCATGAACTGGCAGGAGCGACCCATTCCCCTTGCCTATTTATTTAACATCTTCATTGGAAAACAACCAGAATGGCACTGAATGTTTGGCAATGCAAAAATAGGGCTGTGTTACCCCACGGTGGCTCCCTCCAAACGCAAATATTTCATCACGACATTAAATGGAGGCTTAGTTCTACTTGTTATTATGGATGGTATTACGTTAATTTGATAGATGGCACCCGCATCTTATCCCCTTTCCAGATTTTCACTCGTAGTTTCAATCTACATTACAAAACAGACTCACATTTTTGCAAAACTGACGGGCTCTTTGCTAAACGACAGGAGCTAGTTCAGTACAGTGTTTGTCCACTGATCTGAAGGTTGGCAGTGCGATTCCAGCTCCCACAGATGAATGTTGTTATTGTGGCCCTTGAGCAAGATACATAACCCCCCCTAACCCCGAAGTGGATGAGTGGTTCCTTGATGTAAAGCCATTTAAACCACGAGTGTCAAACGCATTTTCACCGAGGGCCACATCGGGAAAATGGTCGCTCTCAAAGGGCCAGATGTAATGTAAAATAAATGTAACTACTTTTTAAACTTGTTCATAAACTTTCTGTATTATTCAATTTACAAATATTGCTCATGTATTTCCATAGATGTAAAAATATGGCTGTCTCCTGATAAACTGACATTTTAAGACAGTCAAACCTTTTAATTTACCTTGTTGTGGGCCACATAAAATGACATGGCGGGCCACATTTAGCCCGTGGGCCTTGAGTTTGACACGTGTTTTAAACGTTCTATGCACAGAATGAACTTTATATTATTGCCTGGCTTGATTTGTAAGCAACAAGTCGATATTTTTGGAGAGTTTTTTGTTTTTTAATTCATCATAGATTTGATTCAACTAGTATGTAAGATTATAACTAGAATCAAAGTGAGCTCATAAGAAGAAGTTGCGAGAAGAAGAAGTTGCGAGAAGAAAGAAGTTGCGAGAAGAAAGAAGTTGCGAGAAGAAAGAAGTTGCGAGAAGAAAAAAAGTTGCGAGAAGAAGAAGTTGCGAGAAGAAGAAGTTGCGAGAAGAAGAAGTTGCGAGAAGAAGAAGTTGCGAGAAGAAGTTGCGAGAAGAAGAAGTTGCGAGAAGAAGTTGCGAGAAGAAGAAGTTGCGAGAAGAAGAAGTTGCGAGAAGAAGAAGTTGCGAGAAGAAGAAGAGAAGAAGAAGTGCGAGAAGAAAGAAGTTGCGAGAAGAAGAAGTGCGAGAAGAAGAAGTTGCGAGAAGAAAGAAGTTGCGAGAAAGAAGAAAGAAAGAGAAGAAAAAAAAAAAAAAAGAAGAAAGAAGAAAAGAAAGAAGAAAAAAAAAAGAAAAAGAAGAAAGAAAAAAAAAAAAGAAGAAAAAAAAAAAAAAAGAAAAAAGAAAAAGAAGAAAAAAAAAAGAAAAAAAAAGAAGAAAGAAAGAAAGAAGAAGAGAAGAAAGAAGAGAAAGAAGAAAAAAAAAAAAAAAGAAAGAAAAAGAAAAAAAAGAAGAAGAAAAAGAAGAAAGAAGAAAGAAAGAAAAGAAGAAAAAAAAAAAAAAAAAAAAAAAAAAAAAAAAAAAAAAAAAAAAAAAAAAGAAGGAAGAAGAAGAAGTTGAAGAAGAAGTTCGAGGTGAATAAAGTCATTTGCCTGATTACAATTTCGTGCCAAAACGTTTAAAATTTGGAGTAAGGTTGTGAGCCTGAAGCGCTGGGCTCTGACGTTTTAAATCAACAGATTATCTCACATGAAACAAACACAACAATTCCCATAACTGCTCTGACCTGTCTGAACATGGAGCAAAAAGAAACATGAAAAAGACCCACAAAAGGATGAGAGCGTAAAAACTAGGCCAGTGTCCATACATGACTATTTGGGCGTGGCTAACAGCTCAGGTATGCTCCTCCAAATACAGTGACATAACGCCGTTTGGCACACAGGAGATATTTACAACACAACTTCAGACATGTTGGAATCTACAAATCCTTAGAAACAAGAATTACGAGAATGCAAATCTGTCTGTGCGGGGTGTTTGTGGTAATCGAGAGCAAACAGATAAACCCAGGGCTGATCTTTAAAGGGCCCGTGTTACACTATGTTCTGATCTATGTTAAAATGTTGTTTCCTCGTCACAAACAGACCTGGAGTTGTGTTTTGTTTCCACCTTGTGATGTCGTGGTGATACAGGAAGTGCTCCACTGTGTTTTTATACACCTTCACTAGAATCATTTGGATAATTTCTTCCCTGGAATTGGCTCTACAGTGGTCCCTTGTTTATCGCGGGGGTTACGTTCTAAAAATAATCAATTATTCTATATGTTTCTTGGCTGTAAAATCCCTCACCACACACTTTATACACTTTTCTCACACAGGCGTTAACATTTTCTCACATTTCTCTCAATCTCGCCAATCAGGACGCAGAACACAATGGTCTACAGTCCCTCAGCCAATCAGGACGCAGAACACAATGGTCTACAGTCCCTCAGCCAATCAGGACGCAGAACACAATGGTCTACAGTCCCTCAGCCAATCAGGACGCAGAACACAATGGTCTACAGTCCCTCAGGCAATCAGGAAAGGTAAAAGGAGCTATTAACTTGAAAACTACCACTTCGTGACATCACAAGGTGGAGCAGAGCATTTTGAGCTTTGGAGATGTTACAGACTAATAATAAAGTGTTACTCAAACATGTGAATGAAACAAAACACAACTCCGGGTGAGTTTTGGATGAGGGAACACGTTCTAACATGGCTTTAGCGCTCACAGGAGTCCATTTTGTGTAATATAGGACCTTTAAAGTGGGAGGACATTGGAATAATTGAAATAGCTGAGGTCTGTCTAGAACAATATAAAACCCGTCACAAAAGAGCTTTCGAGTGTAAACTGAATGTGAGACACTATTAAGTCCTAAACCAGAGAAGCAGCGATGCAAAGACAAGAGCCGATCCGTGGGAGGGCATTTTGTCAGAAGAATTTCCCTCTTGCTGAAAATCCTTCAGCCATTTACGAGGAAAAGTGGAGGTGGGTTTCATCATTCTGCACTTGTCTGCGGACTCTACTTGGCTACTAATCTGTATGTTTTAATCTGCCTTCTCCTCGACAGTCTCGCTCACTCAATTCAAAGAGATTTAAAAGATAACGCTAGTGAAGAATGGTGGGGCTGTCGACCACACAACTCACAGCTTTTGTGCGCCGGCTTATCAGGCTTAGCAGATATCACAGAGGCATTCTCAAGTTCTGCAGAGCTGTGACGAAACTACAAAACTACTTTTCAGTAACATGTTATAAAGAAGAAATGGGTCAAATTTGGTGTGATTTTTGCTTTCTATACAGTTCAAATCTAGAGTAAGAATGGGGATTTCCAGTGTGTTACAGTAATATGCATGGTTTGAGGAGCAATCAGTTAAAACTTTGTCACAAGCTTGGAAAAACAGAGGGTTAAAGGCATTCAGCACTAAAACCCACAACCTAAACCAATATACAATTACTCGGGGAATTAGGGATCCAGGTTTCTTTAGTTCTGACGGCGATTTCTTTAGTTCTGACACCAATTTCTTCAGTTCTGACACCAATTTCTTCAGTTCTGACACCAATTTCTTTCTTTATCTTTACTTATACAACCCAATGCAAGAACCTGAGCTCTCTTTTTCATGGGCGCCATGTTTAAAATACAATACAAGCAGAAAAACAAACAAAACAAGTGTACAAGTCCATATAAAACATTACCTTTCGATACTATAGCTGTATCTGCCAATACCCGACATCACCAGATACTAGAGCAGAGGCTGAAAACTACTACTACAACTTTAAAATGTCGAAAAAGTGACTTCTATGGCTAATTATTGACCCATAATAGTGCAGTCTGTTATTTAATTGTTCCACTTCAGGCTTTTTGAATGATATTGTCTATTTATACAATGGTTTACTGGGATTACCTTGTATTACTGTTATTGTGGCGTCAAGTAGTTTCAATATTATCGTTTATCGCAGTGTATCTCTGTGCCAATAGATCGCACTTCGAACTCAATTTTTTTCAATAAATACAGAACATCTTTGGACGACTAGAAGTTCAAACATTGTGAGACTTTCTGGCTCAGCTAAACACATTTTTATCCATAAATATCCCCATGTCATGTGAGTTGTACGTCTTATACCTTAAACTGACGTCTGCTTTTAATACAAAAATACATTTATGCTCGCTCCAAACCCTGACGAGTGTTACGTGGGTAAAACTCTAAGGACAGCCCGCTCTTTAAGCCCTCAGTCCCACCGCCCGGCAGCAGCCAACAGCTCAGCCGGGAGCTGCTGCTGTGATGGCAACTTGTTAATCAGTATATCTACACACGCACGCTAAGCCGTCCTGTTTGATTTCAGATTGAAGTTGCTCTTTATCCAAGATTAGCTTCAAGCACTGACTGGGAAAAGCACGATGGTTAAAAACTGATGAACCAGATGTTTCTATGGCGATGTAAAGCTAGAAGTGAGAAAAATGACAGCACAAAAACAAACAGTGGTTAGTCCAATGTTACGACAGTGACAGAAAGTCGTCAAGAGTGTTAGAGTTAGAAAAATATTAAATAACACACACATGCACCGCAGCTGGAAATGTGTCAACACTATCTGAACCACTGCATCATGAAACTGTGGTTTACGGCTCGCACGCTTTGGTCGTCATTAACACAGACGCTGCAAGAGTGTGCAACAACAGCTACTCTCAGATCAATAAACATGAGATGAAAAGACTCAGCAACGTAATAAATATGTGTGAATGTCATTAGTCTGTACGACAGAGAGAACATTCAAATATAACAGAGAGAACACTCAAAATGTAACAGAGAGAACACTCAAAATGTAACAGAGAGAACACTCAAAATGTAACAGAGTGAACACTCAAAAAATTCAACTCAACTCAAACTCAACTCTAAATGCAACAGAGAGAACACTCAAAATGCAACAGAGAGAACACTCAAAATGCAGCTTCTGCTTCATACAACAGAGAGAACACTCAAAATGCAACAGAGTGAACACTCAAAATGCAACAGAGAGAACACTCAAAATGCAACAGTGAGAACACTCAAAATGCAACTTCTGTTTGATACAACAGAGAGAACACTCAAAATACTTCTGTTTCATGCAACAGAGAGAGAACACTCAAAATACAACTTCTGTTTCAAACAACAGAGAGAGAAAACAGTCAAAAAGCGACTTATATTTCATACAAGAGAACACTCAAACCACAACTTCTGTTTCACACAACAGAGAGAGAACACTCAAAATGCAGCTTCTGTTTGATACAACAGAGAGAACACTCAAAATGCAGCTTCTGTTTGATACAACAGAGAGAACACTCAAAATGCAACGTCTGTTTGATACAACAGAGAGAACACTCAAAATGCAGCTTCTGTTTCATACAACAGAGAGAACACTCAAAATACAACAGTGAGAACACTCAAAATGCAACTTCTGTTTGATACAACAGAGAGAGAACATTCAAAATACAACTTCTGTTTCAAACAACAGAGAGAGAAAACAGTCAAAAGGTGACTTCTATTTCATACAAGAGAACACTCAAACCACAACTTCTGTTTGATACAACAGAGAGAACACTCAAAATGCAGCTTCTGTTTGATACAACAGAGAGAGAACACTCAAAATACAACTTCTGTTTCATACAACAGAGAGAGAACACTCAAAATGCAGCTTCTGTTTGATACAACAGAGAGAACACTCAAAATGCAGCTTCTGTTTGATACAACAGGCAGAACACTCAAAATGCCTCCTGTTTGCACAGTCTAACAGACATCAGGGGCAGACAGGTTAATGGATCTGGTGGCGCTCACTTTCAATTGGCTCATAACATAAAAGATTGTGAGATTTTTCCGTCCAAAAATAAGTGTTTATAAAAAAGAGTAAAACACCTTACCTGTCTGTGTATCCTGTCCAAAACCTGGGACCTTGACAGCCTGTGTATCCCAATAAACCAAGAGACAAAAAGAAACCAGACATCAGTCTTACGAAACCGACCAAAAATACTGAAAAAGCAGTGTGGATTTAATGGAAAAACAAACAGATGAGTGTCCTCTCGCACTGACCTGTCTCCCCCAGAACCAGCGCCGTCACGTGAACAGCGACACCTAGCTTGATAGATCCAAAATAAACTTCTGAAAACTTCTAATTAAGTGCACAACAAAGTTTAACTAAAAGTAAATGGTGATATTTTAAGCATAGCTGCCAGGATGTGGAGAAGCGCTCTCCCTCTGAGCGAGAGTCCGGGTGCAGGGGGAGTGTGCTCTGTGCCGCGGGTGGTTACCTGACTCCAGTCATTCCGGTGAGACCAGCCTCCACACGGCGCACAGAGCTAACAGCGGCTAACGGAGCTAACGGAGCTAACGGTGCTAACAGAGCTAACGGTGCTAACAGCGGCTAACGGAGCTAACAGAGCGAATAGAACTAATAGAACTAACAGAGCTAACAATGCTAACAAAGCTAACAGTGGCTAACAGCATCATGTTCGAGCCTCATGTTTCCTGTTGTTGTCTGCGGGACACAGCCACAGCACGTAGGCGTCCCCAAATCACACAGACAAACTTTATTTTTGTCTGACCCCCGCAGGTGATTATTTATTAATGATGTGTAACTGTAAAAGTCTCAGCATAGCAACTTTTAACATGTTACTATCTGAATTACAGCTCATTAAACATTATGAGTCAGTCAGAACGTTTAATTCAGTTGTTGCTATTATGTATGTATTTATTTATTTATTTCCTTATTATTACTATTATTATTATTTGTATTATTATCATTATTATTATTGTTACTATTTAAAAAAAAATAGATGCCATCACAATAGTGTATAGGTGAGTGATATCTAATACAGATAACATTAAATTTGTTGAAATTAAAATGCAGACCTTTGTTGTTCTACAGATACCTGGGGGGTCTCGTCCTGATAGCAGGGCCGGCTCTAGCTTTCAGGGGGCCCTAAGCTGAATTTGTCTCTGGGGCCCCTCCTGGCTCAACTATTAGTGATTCACATTTGACACATTCTGACTCTGCTCTCATCACTTTGACCAGTATTTGTGTTTATCTGACCAAGAGAGGGATATTTAGGCAATAAAACTTGTAAATGTATGGGCTCTTGGGGGCCCTCTGCTGGCCTCAGGGTCCTAAGCAGCTGATTAGTCCGCTTATAGCCTGGGCCGTCCGTGACTGACAGAAATGATCAGGTTCAACATTTGTGCATTTACATTTTGGATATTTCATGGCAAAAGTACAAGGTTGTCAACAGGACTCAGGCTCTTATCCCTCATCTGAAAGTATGAAAAATTCCAGCCTCTGAAAACTACCAATAGAAACGTCTTTTCACTTCACTCTTTTATTTCCGTCATTTACATTTTTGGACTGATGTGTCTTAAGACGTTTTAGAGACTATAAATAAATAAATGCCATGTCTGCCCAGAGATAACACTGTTTGATTCAGCATGTATGAATATATACATAAATATACATGTATTTTATGAATTATGATTATATTTTACTGTGTTTTTCAGAGTAGAGCACTGGAGATGAAGTTAGACCGTCATTACTGAGGTGAGCCTGTTTCAAGGTAGAATGCAGTAAAAATAGGCCATGCTATTTTTATATGTTTCTATTATATAGGCTACACGACTTTCCCACAAGCCATGAGAGCACATCTGAGGTGTGATTTATGCATTTAGTAGATAGTTAACTAAGTCGCCGTGTAAGTTAAGGATCATCTGCTTCAAATTCCCGTAGGTTTATCAATGTACCGGTCAGAAATTTCGCCAAATGAGCTAATATGTTCTTTCATTTATTCTTTATGGTCTCATTTCCCTTCATGTCAGTGTAAAGGCAGAATGTCCTTGGCTGTGGTCCACTGTGTTCTGTATAAATAAGCACACTGACACGGCCTACTTCTGTTCTCAAGTCTTCTTCACATGATCAGCTGTAGACAGACACAGAGGCAAACACATCGTACAGCTTTGCATGAACAGTTCAGCTAAATGCCTTTGTACTGATGAAAGAGGCGTAGTAACCTTTCTGTGACAACAATGACTCTATCCTTTTGTAGCGGTGAACCCATGCATAGGAAGCACTTCTCTTTGTTTGCTTTCAGGCCTGGTGAATGTGCACGATACTGTATGAAGCTGTTTTATTGTTCGAAGTCCATAACTAACTCGAGTCAAATAACCCATGTGCGACATGTGACCTGAACAGGGTCAAAGCAGTCACATACAAAGATGCTAAAATATCACAGGTGTTTAATTGTTTAAATCACATGTGTCAAACTCAGGGCTCACGGGCTGAATGTGGCCCGCCATGTCATTTTATGTGGCCCACAACAAGGTACAGTATTCCAGACTACAAGCCGCTACTTTTTTCTACTTTTTAACCGCTGCGGCTTATGGTGCAGTAGCCAATCAGGACGCAGAACACGGCACCTCCTTTAGCCAATCAGGACGCAGAACACGGCACCGTCTTTAGCCAATCAGGACGCAGAACACGGCACCGCCTTTAGCCAATCAGGACGCAGAACACGGCAACTCCTTTAGCCAATCAGGACGCAGAACACGGCACCTCCTTTAGCCAATCAGGACGCAGAACACGGCACCGCCTTTAGCCAATCAGGACGCAGAACACGGCAACTCCTTTAGCCAATCAGGACGCAGAACACGGCACCTCCTTTAGCCAATCAGGACGCAGAACACGGCACCTCCTTTAGCCAATCAGGGCGCAGAACACGACACCTCCTTTAGCCAATCAGGACGCAGAACACGCGCCTGCATACACTGTAAAGAAAAGCAAAACTGCACTAGTCCCTCGCAAATGAACGTTTTTGAGCTAATTTTTCATATTACTACGTGGGATACCTGAGACTTAAAATCCGGTGCGGCTTGTACAAGTTTTTTTTTTCTAAAATTAAAGCATTTTAATCAGGTGTGCTCTATAGTCCGGAAAATATGGTAAATTAAAAGGTATGACTGTCTTAAAATGGCAGTTTATCAGGAGATAGCAAATTATACAGCCATATTTTTTACATCTATGGAAATACATTTGCAATATTTGTACGATGAATAAGTAATAAATACAGAAAGATTATGAACAAGTTAAAAAAGTTGTTACATTTATTTTACATTACATCTGTTAAGTGTGTTCAACCCTCAGAGTCATAAACCACACAAAATGACTAAGATCTGAAAAAGGAATATGCTTTTATCCATCCATTTTCTTCCACTTATGTGGGTCCAGGTCGCAGGAGGCAGCTGTCTAAGCAGGAACTCCCAGACTTCCCTCACACCAGACACTTCCTCCAGCTTCTAGGACCTCCTCAAGGCGTTCCCTCAGCGAGCTCCTCCCACGTGACTGAGCACCTCTCCCTATCTCTAAGTGAGCACCCAGCCACCCTGCAGAGGAGCCTCATTTCGCCCGCTTGTGTTGCACTGGGGCGGTTTGCAGCCGAGTGTGAAGCAGCAGGGATGAGAATCAGCTCCTCCAAATCCGAGGACATGGCTCTCGACCGGAGAAAAGTGTCTTGGCCTCTCCGGGTGGGTGAAGAGTCCCTGCTTTAAGTGAAGGATTTCAAGTATCTCAGGGTCTGCTTCCTGAGTGAGGGAAAATACTTTTATGATGAGTAAAGTCAAAAAATCCTTTCCATTATTAAACTGATATTAAATGGTTTAGAACATTATTTTTTTTTATATTAGCTTGGCTTTGTAGGTGTAAAGTTTAAGGCGTCTGAGTTTTTTTCTGCATTTGACCAGTTCAATGTCCCTCAGTCGACCAGAACATCCAAATCACAAGTGAAGAGGCGTAAACATGCAGAAACCAGGCTCTTCTGGCCCCAGTGAACCGTGAAAAAGTAAGAAGATGCTGAAGATTTTGAAAATATTACACTTCTTCTCAGGCCCGACGACAGAAATTTGCGGCCTTAGAGCGAGAAGGCTTAAACGCCCCCCTCTCTAAGGCAGCGGCTCCAATTCTGGGCCAGTAAGACCCTGGGGCCCGGGACACCAGACCCTTTTGTCCCCCCCGTCGACTCCCCTGCTTGTCCTGACCCCTTTTAAGCCAGCGTTTCTAAAATTGTATTGCTTAAAGGGTCGATATTACACTATTTCCAGTCTATGTTATTGTAATGTTGTGTTCAATTTAGGCTGAGTTCTTCTCTCAAACTGAAAACACTCTGTTCCACCTTGTGATGTCATCATGTGGTAATACAGGAAGTGCTCCACTGTCTCCACTAGAATCATTTGGACGATTTCAGCCCTGGAATTGCCCATCTCTGTAGACTGCAGTTTTGTCTTTGAACTGCACAGTATCAGTGGGAATAAAGAAATTAACATAAATTACCACTACACAACAAAAATAAAGCTGTTTGCAGTTATAAGTCTTTCTTTTAAACCTCGGGGGCCCAAACTCTTTTCACCGAGGGTCATATCTTGAAAAATATTCGACACGGAGGGCCACAGACCACATTTTAGTTTGCGTATTCAGTATTTTGTGACTAAATACATGTCAAAGTCGTCCGGTTCTTCCTAATATTATTGTTAAAACTCATATAGTGGCAGAAAATGTGCGTGTAATAATGTTTATATCTCTTTTCTTTAGGCTCAGCAGACAGAAGGCCACATTCAAAAGCTAAAAAGACAAGTCAGGAGGTACAGTTGACCCATGTGTGCTTTTTCTTTTAACAATAGGTCTGCGTATTAGCCTGACACAACTCTATTTGTGTTTAGGTTATGTGATATTTGCCCTTGTCTTCAAAAATCTCCCTCTCTCTCGCTCTTTCTGCCTTCACTTTCTGGTTTATAGTGATACCGTCTCACCTTGGTTTTAGGTGAAACTTTTATATCTAGTGGAGACATAAATCAGAAGAAAACTACAGGCCAAATGCATAATGTGAGTTAATGGCTGAGAATAAAGGAGCCCACTGAGACGCTGTAGGAGGCAATTGTTCTGCACTTTGTCATATGCTCCTGCTGCATCCATGTGCCAGCGCCGTACTTTTACCAGGGAGAGTTTGAAGTGTTTGAAAGTTTAACAGATAACTGGTTTATTTGTGTCGGGTCACAGGATTAAGCTGCTAAAATGTGTTGTTTTGGTTGTTTTAAAGGTCCCATATTACAGTTGTTCCTCGCTATAACGTGGTTCACCTTTCGCAGCCTCCTGATTGGCTGAGGGACTGTAGACCATTGTGTTCTGCGTCCTGATTGGCTGAGGGACTGTAGACCATTGTGTTCTGCGTCCTGATTGGTTAAGAGACTGTAGACCATTGTGTTCTGCGTCCTGATTGGCTGAGGGACTGTAGACCATTGTGTTCTGCGTCCTGATTGGCTGAGGGACTGTAGACCATTGTGTTCTGCGTCCTGATTGGCTGAGGGACTGTAGACCATTGTCTCCTCCGTGTCTCCTGTACAGTACAGAATGTGTCAGACAAATTTACATAAATGTTGGATCACAGTGTGACTCTGAAGTGCTGTATGTTTGCAAGTTTTCTCCCCGACAAAACCCACAATGTCGATGAAACGTTCTGCACCGACAAAGGCACCGACGAAGGTTTGAACTTTGAGAGTGTTTAAACAAATGTGAGAAAATGTTAATGCCTGTGTGAGAAAAGTGTATAAAGTGTGTGGTGAGGGGTTTTACAGACAGGAAACATATAGAATAATTGTAAAAAAATAAAGCTGATACTTCGCCTATTGCGGGTTATTTTTAGAATATGCGATCACTGTTTTTTTCTGATCTGTGCTAATGTTTTTTCCTCGTCACAAACAGACCTAGAGTTGTTTTTTGTTTCATTCACACATGTTTAACACACAAAACAGCCCCTGCATTTTAATCTGAGTTACTTTCTCAAACAGGAAGTGCTCCACTGTGTTTTTAAACTCCACACACCTTCACTAGAATCATTTGGATCATTTCAGCCCTTGAATTGTCGATCTCTACTGAACAAAAGGTCGAAGAAGCTTTGAAACTACCACTTCATGACGTCACAAGGTGGAACAGAGCATTTTGAGTTATGGAGATGTTACAGTCAACTCCAGGGTTTTTTTTTTTGAGGAGGTAACATTATAACATGGCTTAAACCTCACAATATAAGACTTTTAATGTGAATATACAGTTTAGTGGTTTAAAGTGCGGCCAAGCAGGTTGGTTACCATAGAAACCATGAATCCATATGATCTGTACCATAATAATAAAACGCTGCTGGTTCTTCCATTTGATCAAACGTTGGCTGCTGTATTATATATGAACCATTGCACAATATGGAGAGAGATCCAGGGCCGTCTCCTTGAAAGGTGTAATTGTACTGACACGAATCAGAGGCCACACGTGATAAATGCACCACCTCTGTCGTTTTACTCGTTTCTATTTCACGTTTCTATGTCTAGGCGTTCGCACTCACTGTATGTGCTGCCCTACACATACATTCAGACTTTCCTACTCTTATTCTCTCTTCCCACTCGCTTCTCTCCTCCTCCTTGCCTCTCACTCTCTCACACACATCCCCCCCTCTCTCTTTCTCTCTTTCTCTCTTTCTCCATCTCTCAGCTCTTGTGCGATCCTCGTATCCACCGGCAACTGCGCTAAGCAGCCTCTTTCTCGGAGCCGCGGATGCTTCACTTGACTAATTATCCTTGAAGTGCCACTGAAGACCCTTATATTTAGCACGGTGACCTACTGAAGAAGTGCAGACACACATAGGCTGGAGGCTGGAGGCTGGAGGCTGGAGCTTAACACTGGACCAGCTCTATCTTTTTTCTATTCACAGAACGGAGGGCTTCTGCGCGGGCACATCGTCGCAAGTGAGGAGCGCTCGGCTTCAAAAGAAACGAGAAGGAAGCAGCAGACAGAGGAGCACAGCTGAGAGCGCAAGGCAACCACAGAATGTTCATTTTCTGCAAGAGCACATCCTCCTAGAGACAGCAACTCTGTGAAATCACCAGAGATAAGAGGTGAGAGCTTTTCAGGGCAGTGCTTTTTTAACCTATTCCCTCAGTGTGTGAATGAGGCAGTGCATGTACATCATCATGACCCATATTACTGAACCTGTGGTGCGGCACAGCTGGAGTCCTGTGTTCCTCTCTCCTCTGCTTCTTCTGCCTTCACAGCTCAGACATCACAGCGACCACTTGTTGGCGTGACATCTGAGTTGTGTAATGACTGGTATAATGATGAATGTTTGCGCTGTGAGGTTTGTGTAGTACTAGTGTGTGTTTGGGTCCGGGCTGTGGGCTGAGTGTGTGCCAGGAGTCAGTGAGGCGCTCTCTTCTTCTGGCTGTGGAGCGGGAGCGAGGCTTAAGGATGCACATCATGGTGAACGACAGAGACGGCAGCACAAGAGACAATCTGTCACAGCAGTCTAAAGCCCCGTCTCCCCCCTGAGAGCGCAGGGACGGGACAGTACTCACATCCCACACCAACTTATCGCTATGGCAGACTTTTCAGGCACAAAGCAGACCAGACTGAACCATAAAGAACCAAATACGGATTAATAAACCATTTAATACGACGAAACGAAATGAATACTGTACTGTATTTGCAGCTACTTCACTCCTGCCCGTAATATCTAAGCCTACAGTGTCCTCTATGTGCGCCTTTGGAAAATACATCTCGTGCTCTCATCTCAGGCAGGATTTCTTGACATTTTCAACACTAACCAAAAAGAACACATGGTTTTATTAATAGGAAAGTGTGATAAATAAGTCAGAGGGACACAAACACAGCAGTGCCACGTCGTCCATGTTTGGTGATTCTTTTAAACGGCTCATTTTATGTCGTTTTTATGTCGTTTCCTCGCCAAAAACAGTTGTTGTTGTGTTTTTGTTTCATTCACACATGTTTAAGAAAAACCCTGCATTTTTAGCTTCTGTTGGTTCTGAAAACACGCTGTTCCACCTTATGATGTCATCAGATTGTTCATGTTTGTTGAATCTTTAAAAGGCTCATTTTACGTAATTTCCGATCTTATGGTTATAATGTCGTTTTTCTCACCAAAAACAGACCTGGAGTTGTGTTTTTGTTTCAATCACACATGTTAATCACTCAAACACTCCAGATTTAGGTTCTTAGATCTTCTCTCAGACATAAAACACTCTGTTCCACCTTGTGATGTCATCAAGTTGGCCATGTTGATTCTTTAAAGGCTCATTTTATCCCATTTATGCCAATTCCTCGCCAAAAACAGACCTGGAGTTGTGTTTTGTTTCATTCACACATGTTAAACACACAAACCCTGCATATTTAGGTTCTTAGAGTTTCTCTCAGACAGAAAACACTCTGCTCCACCTTGTGATGTCATCAAGTCGGCCATGTTGATTCTTTTAAACGGCTCATTTTATGTCGTTTCCTCGCCAAAATCAGACCTGGAGTGGTGTTTTGTTTCATTCACACATGTTAAACACACAAACCCTGCACATTAAAATTCTGTTAGTTCTTCTCTCAAACAGAAAACACTCAGTTCCACCTTGTGATGTCATCATGTGGTAAAACAGGAAGTGCTCCACTGTGTTTTTAGACCTGCTACGATACTGAAATACAGTGTTACGATTAGAATGGCCAAGATAATTGTGATTAAAGCTGCTGACACTTTAAAAATGTTATGGATTTGATTAATTAGTTAGTTTAAAACTATGAACAGGTTCTGTAAGGTGTTTTCTAGTTGTGCAGCACAACATCTTGATTTACTAACGCAGAGGTAAATGACACATGCTGCCAGTGGATATAGAAGCGTGGGGGGATCACCAAGACGCTGCACAGACCAGCGGGGGTTTACAAGGACGTGTGGACAGTGAGATAACAGCTATGTTCTGGACATTTGGTTAACGCTTTAAGGACTGAGCACATTATAGACCATTACAGCTCGCCTAGACTTTTTTTTCTAGCCATAAAAATCATGTTAAAGGAGGTATCAGCTTGTACTTTTGCCTCTTTGCACACAACTACCTCCATTTTGCACCTTTATCCATCCTTATTTGTCCTTTGATGCATCACATAAGTGTAATACCAGTTTAAGTAGAAGAAAAATATAAAAATGAATGTACTTTTGAGTAAGTTTTATGCAGGAAAACGATGAAAAAACACTTTAAGATACAGATCTGAACAATAATCAAGATTGTACTTAGGGTTAGGTTTTTACAGCCCTTCTTATTTAAAAAAAAAAAAAAAAAAGTCAGGCGTTTATGCAGCTAACACATTGATTTTGTTATATTTTTTGGAATGTCTACTAAAGAATATCTGACATTCTGCAGCTTATGAGTGTGTAATCTTTAGTAAAATATCCTTTCTAGAAATTTCTCTCCTTTCAAGAAAGAAGTAAATCAGAAATTCTTTTTTTTTAATCATCTGTGCAATATAATATACAATAATTAACAAAATGAAGGGATTTCAATGTGTTTCACGGCTCTGATTCAGGCGGAGTGTGGTTAAGGACACTTCTTATCGGTTCGAGGGTTGTAAAACACTCACCTTGTTTAACTCTGCTTAAAGTTTCTTCATGTGTAACGCCGTGTAGACCAGAAGAAAACCCGCCTCACAAACACACACATGGAGAGACGCTATAAAAACTGTCCATGATCTAGAAGGGATCATCAGGAAGAAGTAGCTTTTTTCTGCACATTTCATGCACCTTCGCTAGGATCATTGGATCATTTCAGCTCTGGAACTGCCAATTTCTACTGAAACTACCACTTCATGACATCACAAGGTGGAACAGAGCATTTTGAGCTTTGGAGATGTAGACAGACTAATACCCAAAAGTCACTGACACTTTTAAATCTTCAGTAGCTCCTATAATTCTTAAGTTAAACTCACCAAATTGTAGCAGTAGATAAACTGAACTTTCCGAGAGTTTTGGCAATATAAACGGTTATAATTGTTCACTTACACTTGAACTTATCACTACTTAAACTAGGGGAAGTAAAAATGACATAATTGTTAAAAATAATCTTTTTTAAGTGTCCACCATTTTCAGTTTGTCTCTGAACAGCCTGATCCAACACACTTTACAGAACATTTAAATCATTTCTGGGCTTATGTCTCTTATTTGATCCTCGATGTCACGTTTTAAGTCGATTATTGTCTGAGGTTTATTCACAAACACCTTTTCTTTAAGATAGAACCACAGGAAGAAATCAGGACGAGTCAGGTCTGTGGAGATCACATACTGCCCCCTGTCTGTGAAAAACACTTATTATTCCTTTAATTTACTCTTGGGGCATCTCTGGTATTAAAATGTGGACGGTAACACCTCTGGGTTTGTGAATTTGACCCATGTGACTCAGAGTCCCACTGTACAATGAGGGTTCGTTCCTCGGTGCTGTATTTGCTCAGATTAATGTGGGAAGAGTCGTTCTAAAAGCTCTGAAAAAATAAAAGAAAAATATTTAGAAACAAAATAGTTATGAATTTTTTTCAGCTGTCAGTGACTTTTGGGCCACCCTGTACTAAAGCGTTACTTGAATGAAACAAAACACAACTCCCGCTCTGTTTTTGAGGAGGTAACAGCTTTAGAACGTGACTTGCAGCTCATAAGAGTCAGAGTTTTGCGTAAAATGGGACCTTTAAGGACACCTAGGCGCGTTTAACAAAATGTGCTCCTTCTAATCCCTTAATCCGACGAGCTCACGCTGCTTCATTGTATTTCGAAATAGTAAATGGCAAATGGAACAGTAGAATTATGGTCTTTAGAACATTCTGAATGAAAAGGATCTGAGTGAATCTTTTATGCTATTACATATTTAATGCTTCAGTTTCCAGTAATATCGGCGTTTTCACAGCGCACACATATACACCAGATCAAAATGGAGTTAAACTATTCTGTGTTATCTGAGACGATCAGGACGGTTTTTCCTCTGACCAGCCGTGGAAGAAGGACTCAGTTTTGTTACTTAAGTACAAAAAAACAGTTAAGTAAAAGCAATAGTATCACAGGAAAAAATCTAGTTAAGTACCTGTTTAAAAATGTACTTAAAGAGTATTTTGCGAAAACTTTGAGGTCTAATAAAGCTTTAAACGTGGAGATATTTGTATATTTTTACTACAAATGTGTTCATATAAACCCTCAGTAGGTCTCAAACTATAATAAAAAATACTTTTACTTTTCTTTTCCTAAATATATTGGAGTAAAAAGTACAGATACTGCTCTGACAAGTCGAGAAATATGAGTAAAAACCACAGACTCGTCCAAGAGAAACTGCTGCCAATGACACAGAATCAGTTACAAACATTTTTATGAGAGAATAAATCATAATTAAAACGAAGATCTTTTTAAAAACTCACATCTTAGCCAAAATATTACATTAATGCCCCATAGACACTTCCAAAGCCCTGCGGCGTTCAAAGTTCTCTCCTCTCCTGTGCTTCCCGTGTTGCATATTAATTTCTCCTCCGTCTCCTCCAGTGCTGAGTGTGCTCGCTTCTTCTCTCTCGTTGTTTCTGAACACTCCCCAAACATCTGAAACGTGTCTTTGTGTCTGTGTCTTATCTGGATGTGTTAGCCTTTTGTTTTTGATCATCGCTGCTTTGTTTCCACTCTGCTTCTCCTCCTCTCAGCCTCGTTTCTACCTGCCGCCTCAGTCGCTCCCTCCAGATTACCCGGCGTGAGCGTACCTGCACCTACATCTGCTGTTCATCATTTGTCGGCGTCTGTATTGAAGTGCGGGGGTGGAAGTTGTGCTTTTTTTTTTTTTTTTTCTGATGAAACCAGATAAAAGAAATGCATTTAAATGACGGGAGAGCGCGGCGTGGCTAGCCCCAGAGCCTCCTGATATGTTAATGCACTAAACACATTCTGGCTGATTCAATGGAGTAATCCTGTATTTTCAACCCGAGTTACATGTTAGCGGACTCGTTTATCCATGTTTGTATCAAAATGAGCCTCCGCAATAAGATTTTGGATTGATAGACATTGGGATTGAGAAGGGAACATGTAAAACAGACAAATAAAGAGTCAAAAAGGAAAAACTCTCAATTTATGGTCAGTTTAGGTCACTATAGACTGTGTAAAGAACGGCTAGCAGTTATAGCGGCTAATTTAGAGAAGAGATGTATGTTTGTAGGAGTATCATAGCAACCAAAGAGCCAATCAGGAGCGAGGTTGTTGAAGGTAATGCCCCTTCCCACCTACAACACTGGTTTAACAGGGAGCGGGCGCTTAGCAACGCTGTCAATCAAACCTGTTGCTAACGCTAACAGGAGCGACCTCGGGAAAGAAGGCGCCTGATTTGAAAATAAACTCAAAATAAAAATAAAAAAATCAAAAAGAACTCAAAATAACTAAAAAAACAAACAAAAACTCAAAATAACAAAAAAACTTAAAACACAACAAAAAAAACTTAAAATAACTAAAAAATATCTAAATAAACTCAAAATGACAAAAAAAAAACGCTCAAAATAACAAAAAAAATAAATAAATGAACCCCAGGATCATGTAGAGGGTTAATACGAACATTTAAGATCAAAATGAGTCTGACAGCAGCAGGTACAGAGAGAGGGGACATGGTTTTTCAATAGAAAGTGAATTGAAGTCAGAGTTAATGGAGCTGGAAGTGCGCCCATGATCACTTTCTATTTGGAACGCAGTGGCTAGCAGGTTAGCTATGTCCCTTTACTACTCTACAGCTATGGTTGGGTAATGACCAAAAGGACGAGACATAGTCGGTTAAAGAGTTTTCGCTTCAGGGTGGCTGGACGCTCCCTTAGAGATCGGGTGAGGAGCTCAGTCACACGGGAGGAGCTCGGAGTAGAGCCGCTGTTCCTCCACGTGGCTCGGGCGTCTGTTCTGGATACCCCCTGAACACCTCCGAGCATGTCCCACCAGGAGGAGGCCCCGGGGAAGACCCAGGACACACTGGAGGGACTCTGGGCTGACCTGGGTCCAACCGGAGGACTAAAGGACATGTCTGGGGTGAGGGAAGTTCGAGAGACGATGCTTAGTCTCCCTGTGAAAATGTGCGGACGTTTGAACAAATTAAGTGTGATTGTAATATTATTCTTGGTACTAGAACACTTTGTCCAGACATAATGGGTCCATTTCGTCTGATTACGAAAAGCATTCACCCAAAAGCCTGGACTGAACTTAAACGGTCTGTTATCTAAACTGCAGCGTTGGCTTTAAATTTTGATGTATCGTGCACTGTCTCACTTTGCCCTTTGACCCTCAGATGATGGAAAACCGATTGTCGATGCAGAGGAGGCCGGTGAGGAACCCTCCAGGAGACAAAGGCCTGATAAAGACCAGCACCTACATCGTGCCCTGCTTCCTCTTTGTCGAGGTCAGTTTCCGCTCTTTCCTTTTTATTCTCTGTGGCTGATTGCTCCTGAGAGTAATGGAACGAATTACTGTTGTTTTGTACCTGACCTTATCTGGACATTACTCTCACTTATGCCATTTACAAGAGTTACTTTCAAGATTAATGTGGTCAGACGGGTCAGTCCGTGTAGGTCTTTTCCTCAGTTTGAGTTTTTATTTCTCTCCACAGGAATCCTCCATTATTCTTTATTAAAGTGGTTAAATGGAGCTGGGGACTGTATGCTCTGTGCTCAATGAATGCAGAACTTTTGATTACATTATAAATCAGTATTTTCATTTGCATAAATAGCCCTAAGTGAAAACACAGCGAGGGCTTGAATATTAAGAGACTGAATGTATCAACTGGTCAGATAAAGTGTGAAAACAAGGCTCAGCAAAGGGGGAGATGCATTTATAATGTTTTTATGTCTTTACACTCGTGGATCACATGTTTTTGGAGGTTTTTTGGTTTGTTTTTTGGTCCCTAATATTTCAAAACCTGCTCCTGGTACAAAACGTTATGCTTTTAAAATGAAAATGATGAAAGATGAGTTGCTTCAGTTTGAGTGTTTTTTTGGGATGGAACGATATCAAAATTTAGACTCACGCTTATTGTGACCAAAATAATCACGATTAACGATATTATCATGATCATTATTAAACCAAGGCAGCATAATGTCCTCATATGTGGACACCAGGACCTTGTAGAGAAAGAAAAAAATCTTGTGGCTGAGAAAACCCAAAATGTGTCCAGGTCCTTGGAGGTTATAGGTTCAGATTCATTCATGACTGTTGTAAAACCAGCTGCAAAATGCTATTCAGCTAGCGATAGCAAAATCGACACAAATTTAACACATACTACATTCAATAGTTTATTTCTCAAGGTGTGTTACTCACGATGGAGATTTTCGGCTTAAGTTTGTCAAACGCTGCAGGATGTTTGTGTCGTACATGTGCCTGTAAGTCGCTCACGCTTAACCTCGGAGTCGCAGCTTTTATTCGTCAGACTCTGCAGGTCGATGGCTCATCTTGTTTGTTTGTTCAAATCAATAATTCCACACGTCAGACTTCACCTTCTTGAGCGGACGATATAAATGCGTCACTGGGCTCCAGATCCACTTCCCACAAGCCACGACATGACTGAGGTGAAGAAGAACCATCCACAAATCACACACAGAACGTTTCACTGCTACGACAGAGGGCCCCCTTGTGGACAAACACCAGAACTAACATTTAAACACTGTATTGAAACTGAAACATGGATCATGATTATTAAAAAACGCCACGAATGATTCATTGCAGACTTTTTTTATCGCAATCAGTGATATTATCTCGTATATTCCTGAGCGTTTGTGCAGTGATCTGGAGGTTGTTAGTTCGACTCCCGCTCCCACAGATGAACGCTGTCGTCGTGTCCTGACCCCTCCTCGCGGCGTGTGAATATGTGAGTGGTCTCTTGATGTAAAGCACTTTGAGAGACTTGAAAGTGGAAAAGCGCCGTGTAAAAATGTGACCATGAGACTTTGAAAATGTTAAATGATGGAACCGACTTTTGTTGTAAAGAAAAGGTCTGTTCACTTTAAAATGGAGGTTAAAAGGAGCCAAAATTCAGTCTGTGAGCTCTGCGTTTTGATAAGTTTGATAAGTGTTTCGTCTGCTGTTCAGAAGACAGGAAGTGAGAGTAAAAGTATCAGGAAAAAATCTACTTCAGTAAAAGTATTAAAGTATTTGTTCAAAAATGGACTTAAAGAGTAAAAAGTATTGATTTTAGATCTAATAAAGCTTCAAATGTGGTGTCTCGCCTCTATCTCTCCTCCATCCTCCTCGGCCTCTCCTTTGTCTCTCCTTTCTGTCTCCTCTGTCTCTCCTCTGTCTCCTCTGTCTCCTCTATCTCCTCCATCTCTCCTCCATCTCTCCTCTGTCTCCTCTGTCTCTCCTCCATCTCTCCTCTGTCTCCTCTGTCTCTCCTCCATCTCTCCTCTGTCTCTCCTCCATCCTCCTCCGTCTCTCCTCTGTCTCTCCTCTGTCTTTCCCAGCTCTCCTTTCTGTCTCCTCTTTGTCTCCTCTGTCTCTCCTCTTTCTCTCCTTTCTGTCTCTTGTCTGTCTCTCCCCTCTCTCTCTCTCTCCTCTATCTCTTCTCTGTCTCTACTCTTTCTCTCCTCTATCTCTTCCATCTCTCTTCCGCCTCTCCTCTGCCTCTCGTCCGTCTCTCCTCTGTCTCTCCTCTCTGTCTCCTCTCTCCTCTTTATCTTCTCTCCATCTCTCCTCTGTCTCTCCTCTCTCCTCTGTCTCCTCTATCTCCTTCATCTCCCCTCTGTTTCTCCTCTGCCTCTCCTCTTCCTCTCCTTTGTCTCCTCTATCTCCTCCATCTCTCCTCCATCTTTCCTTTGCCTCTCCTCTTTCTCTCCTCTATCTCCTCCATCTCCCCTCTGTTTCTCCTGTCTCTCCTCTGTCTCTTCTCTGTCTCTCCTCTCTGTCTCCTCTCTCCTCTTTCTCTTCTCTCCATCTCTCCTCTGCATCTCCTCTGTCTCCTCTATCTCCTCCATCTCTCCTCTGTCTCTCCTCTGTCTCCTCTATCTCCTCCATCTCTCCTCTGTCTCTCCTCTGTCTCCTCTATCTCCTCCATCTCTCCTCTGTCTCTCCTCTGCATCTCCTCTATCTCCTCCATCTCTCCTCTGTCTCTCCTCTGCCTCTCCTCCGTCGTCTCTCCTCTCCTCTGTCTCCTCTATCTCCTCATCTCTCCTCTTTCTCTCCTCTCTGTCTCTCCTCTGTCTCCTGCACCTCCTCCATCTCCCCTCTGTCTCTCCTCTCTCTCTACTTTCTGTCTCTTGTCTGTCTCTCCTCTCTCTCTCCTGTCTGTCTCATCTCTCCTCTGTCTCTCCTCTCCGTCTCCTCCTTCTCTCCTCTGTCTCTCCTCCTTCTCTCCTCTGTCTCCTCTATCTCCTCAGTCTCTCCTCTGCCTCTCCTCTCTCTCTACTTTCTGTCTCTTGTCTGTCTCTCCTCTCTCTCTCCTGTCTGTCTCATCTCTCCTCTGCCTCTCCTCTGTCTCCTCTATCTCCTCCATCTCTCCTCTGTCTCTCCTCTGTCTCCTCCACCTCCTCTGTCTCTCCTCTGCCTCTCCTCTCTCTCTACTTTCTGTCTCTTGTCTGTCTCTCCTCTCTCTCTCCTGTCTGTCTCATCTCTCCTCTGTCTCTCCTCTCCGTCTCCTCCGTCTCTCCTCCATCTCTCCTCTCTGTCTCTCCTCTGTCTCCTCTGTCTCTCCTCTCTCTCTCCTCTCTCTCTCCTGTCTATCTCATCTCTCCTCTGTCTCTCCTCTCCGTCTCCTCCTCCTCTCCTCTGTCTCCTCTATCTCCTCCATCTCTCCCCTGCCTCTCCTCCCTCTCTTTCACATCCCTCGCTCCTGTGTATAACTTCACATGCTTCTCACGGCAGATTACCAACAATGGGAGTCGTTTGGAGAGCCGTGTAAATGAGGTTCTTCTGTTTTCACCCGGCGACTCCCTAAAGAAGTGATTCATTGGCTAATTACCCGAAGACTTTATGAGCTGATAACATTGATCTGATGAGGAGCCTCTCACAATAACCAGACCTTTGTGTGCGCCTCCTTCTCGTCTAAGCCTCCCGCTCCTTTCACGCCTTTGCTCTTCCTTGTAATCCCTAAATGACCTGGTGGATTACTTTTGGCCTCAGCTGTATTTTTAAATTAATTGGCCTAATTAACGAAGGAAACCCAATTAGACCAGGCATCCGCAGACTCTCCCCTCGCCTGCAGCGCCTCTTTAGCTAACTGCACGAACGAGCACCAGAACACGTCTTTTTACCCTCCGTCTGAAACAGGGACGACGGTGAGTTCGCCCGCGGTGCACTTAAATGAAATATTAAGCTTGGTGAATTTTGTTGTGTTAAAATCTGAGAGGGAATTTCAACACGAGAAGTCAAAAGTTCAGGTTTTGCAATAAAAGATGAGACTGTGAGGGAAGGAAAAGAGGCAAAGGCAAAGTGAGTTTATTTGTACAGCACAATTCATCCACAACGTGATTTAAAGTGTTTTACAGAGAAAAGAAAGACAAAGAGCCCAGACAGAAAATCACAAGACAGCAAAAACTTAAATAACCTGGATTAGTCCTGGTTTAGTCCTGGTTTAGTCCTGGTTCAGTCCTGGTTCAGTCCTGGTTTAGTCCTGGTTTAGTCCTGGTTTAGTCCTGGTTTAGTCCTGGTTCAGTCCTGGTTCAGTCCTGGTTTAGTCCCTGGTTTTAGTCCTGGTATAGTCCTGGTTTAGTCCTGGTTTAGTCCTGGTTTAGTCCCGGTTTAGTCCTGTTTTAGTCCCGGTTTAGTCCTGGTCCCGGTTTAGTCCCGGTTTAGTCCTGGTTCAGTCCTGGTTTAGTCCTGGTTCAGTCCTGGTTTAGTCCTGGTTTAGTCCTGGTTTAGTCCTGGTTTAGTCCTGGTTTAGTCCCGGTTTAGTCCTGTTTTAGTCCCGGTTTAGTCCCGGTTTAGTCCCGGTTTAGTCCTGGTTCAGTCCTGGTTTAGTCCTGGTTCAGTCCTGGTTTAGTCCTGGTTTAGTCCTGGTTTAGTCCCGGTTTAGTCCCGGTTTAATCCTGGTTTAATCCCAGTTTAGTCCCGGTTTAGTCCTGGTTTAGTCCTGGTTTAGTCCTGGTTTAGTCCTGGTTTAGCCCTGGTTTAGTCCTGGTTTAGTCCTCAGAGTGTGAGATGTTCTTGTGGCTCTCACATGTGGGAGATGTTCTTTGGTTCATGGAGAGACTTGTTCACACTGAGCTGCTTTAAAGTCTCTGAGCCACAGGAGCCAGAGACACAGGACACATGTGTGAAGTACTTCACCTGAGACAGGACACATGTGTGAAGTACTTCACCTGAGACAGGACACATGTGTGAAGTACTTCCTGGTTCTAGTCAGACTCTCGCAGCAGTGTTCTATCTGGATGCACTGTTCTGTCTTAAGGCTCGTTTGGAGAGGCCAGTGAGACGTTACAGTCGTCTAACCTCCTGGAGACAAATGCAGGATAAGTCTTTTTAAGTCTGGTTTTGACAGTAAACCTTTGATTTTGATGTTTTTAGTTGGTAAAAAGCTGCAGATGTTATTGATCTGATGTTGTTGTTAAAGTTCAAGTCTGAGTCCAGTATTGGCCCTTCATAAGAGGAATAATATTGAAAATTTTGAAACAACTTAAAGGTGCATTGTGTCACTTTTCTCCACTCATCTCCATTATTAATAAGATCTTAATGAAGTAAAAGTAGTAAAGTACTGCACTCAAGTATCTATATGAGCTCCATTAGTCTCCTGAAGCACATTAACACAGGGCTGGATTTCTCCTCATGTTTCACTGTTTCAGAGACTCATCACTGGTTCAGTCTCTTCTGTCTCTTTTGGTTTAGTTCAGTAAAGTCCTGTATCTTTGTTTGATTCACGACGTCTTTAACACAGCCTCAGAGAACACACGAAACACACTGTGCTTCTCTGGAGGAGGAGACTGTTCTTCTCATTTAATCAACAGAAAAACGGAAACGCAACGTGATTAGAAACTTTTATAACCCCCGAGTCCAACTGAACGAGTCTAATTAATGCATCTTATCAGCTGCCTTTGTAACATATGATATTGAAACCACAAAAACTATTCTAAATCTACAATACTATTAAAAAATCACGACAAACAGTAGAAGGAAACACTAAAGTCGTTAGTTTGCATCTGAGTTATTAATTCAACTTTTTAATCGGATTAAATCTGAAAAAATAACAAAAAAAATCGCAGTAGTGCAAAAAAAAAGTTCACTCTGTAAATCCTGACCCCAGAATTACAGTTCCAGGTTTGATTTATAGAACAATGTGCTGATATTCTCCATTTTCACTCGTTTTTTTCCTCATCTGCTGTTTCTATTTCAGCATCGCCATGACGACTGTTATGACAGTTTTAGCTCTTTTACATTTTTTATTGCGGGTCTAAAGCGTCGCAGTATTAACTCCGTCAGCGTCTCCTCCCTCTTCGTACGGGATTCTCTTTGACTCCCTCCTCCTCTCGCTCCGGTCCGGTCTGATCCTCCCTCATCACTCGGGACCCGCCGGAGTAATTACATCCTCTGCACCGCTCTTCAAAATATTCTCTCCATCATCAGGACTCCTCCACTTCTGCTTTAAAGACGCACTTCAAGCCCCGTTTCTTTTTCTGATTATGGCCGTCGCCGTCTGTCGGAAAAGAACGACGAAGGTCTCATGATTGTTTAAGGTTAAAAACTGAGGAGGAGAGAGGAGAGAGGAGGAGGAGCAGGAGACAGAGAAAGGAGAGGAGGAGAGAGAAAGAGGAGAAGAGGACAGATGAGGAAGAGAAGAGGTGGAGAAGAACTTTTAATACAAGATCTCATGATTGTCTAAAAGCTGAACAGAAGAGAGGAGGAGAGAGAAAGAGGAGAGAGGGAGAGGGAGGAGAAAGGGAGAGGAGGAGAGAGGGGGAGAGGGAGGAGTAGGAGAAAGGGAGAGGGGGAGAGAGGAGGAAGAGAAGAGGTGGAGAAGAACTTTTTATACAAGATCTCATGATTGTCTAAAAACTGAACAGAAGAGAGGAGGAGAGAGAAAGAGGAGAGAGGGAGAGGGAGGAGAGAGGAAGAGGAGGAGAGAGGGGGAGAGGGAGGAGACGGAGAAAGGGAGCGGAGGAGAGAGGAGGAAGACAAGAGGTGGAGAAGAACTTTTAATACAAGATCTCATGATTGTCTAAAAAACTGAACAGAAGAGAGGAGGAGAGAGAAAGAGGAGGAGAGAGGGAGAGGGAGGAGAGAGAAAGAGGAGGAGAGAGGGGGAGAGGGAGGAGAAGGAGAAAGGGAGCGGAGGAGAGAGGAGGAAGAGAAGAGGTGGAGAAGAAACTTTTAATACAAGATCTCATGATTGTCTTAAAACTGAACAATAGAGAGGAGGAAATAGGGAGAGGAGAGAGAGAGGGAGGAGGATATGAGAGAGAGAGGGAGAGGAGGAGGAGACGGAGAGAAAGGAGAGCAGCAGAGAGAAAGAGGAGAAGAGGAGAGAGGAGGAAGAGAAGAGGTGGAGAAGAAACTTTTAATACAAGATCTCATGATTGTCTAAAAACTGAACAATAGAGATGTTGTGGCAAATATTACAATTCTCGATGAAAAGTAATCCATTTGCGAGGCTCGGTGAGTATTTGAAATACAGACAAGAGGTTTATTGTTTGTTACAGCAGATACAGACAGGACAGGGCCCAGGCCTGCCCTGGCCACAGACTGGCAGCCTTTCGGCGTCTTCGAGCATCTCCCTCTCCAGTCCCTCTCCAGTCCCCTGAGCATCCCAGCTCTGACTGTTTTATACCAGAATGACAAAGCTACCTACATTTCAAAGCAGAGTGACTTTTGTTTCACACCCATATGATAATGAACTTTTCCACTTAGACAGGTAGAACAACAACGAGTTTCATGAGAGATGGAGACAGAGCTTCACACATGTTAATGTCTAGTCTGGGTCTGGCAGACAGACACAGATCAAATGCATTTAAAGACACAGCATGAATATACTTAAATTTCCATCACACTTCTCCCTTTTGATTATTCATTAATCATACTTCATAAACAATCATTGTCACAAACAGCATGCACAGAAACGTTCATGTTGTGGATCCCAAACACAGTTCATGGAAATGAAGGTCCATTAGTTTGTTGATTGAGATGAGGCAAATTCAACAGTTCATTGTTGTGTTCAGTTTGTCCTTATCCTTTATGATTTGTAGTCAGACGATGAATGCTGTTTTAAACATGATGGTGACGCTGTTCTGTTAAATCTTTCCCATCACCTGTCCTCTGTCCCTTTGTCCTCCTTCTGACCACACATGGCTGTATTCTCCGTCCACACGCAGCTTGGCGTCTCTGGCCACAGCTCGTCTCTGGAGTCGTCCTTCAGCCCATGTGTCGATCTTCAGGGCTGTGTCTGGAGACGAGGAACAGGTCGAGTTCTTTTGATGTCACATGAAAAGAAGGTGAATGGCTGAATTTTTCTGAAGTTTTACTCCAGTGACATTGAAACAGAAGGATGGATTTGATGATGCAGGTCTGATTCTGCCCAGAAGAAGAACGTGTGTCTTTCTGCTCAGAAGGTGTTTTTGGTTCAGGTCCATCTGTGTGTGTTGGTTCTGTGGTTCTTTGTCTTGAAGGGCGTTGTCAGGTTACAGGTCTTGTAGTTAATGGAAAACTAAATGATAACACCTGTTTTATCACAATTCAATTTTGAAAAACTAAAACTCATTTTGTAATATCCCCCCTTTGACACATTTATATATGTGTGTATATATATACATGTGTCAATTTTGTTCTGAGCTGCATCTCTGCTGTAAGAGAAAACTTTGGTTAAATTGTAATTTTTAAAGAAGAATTTTGTGAATCACACTGTTATTGGTTAGTTGTTAGTGTTGTTAGTGTGTGATTATTTCATAGGAATGTGTAAAGAAAAAGAAGAGAAATTATGCAGCATCCGTATCTCCTGTAACAAAAAAGTTATTAACAAAATCGCAGGCGCATAGTCGTCAAGGATGGTCAAGTCAGTCGAGTCAGTTTTGTGATCACTACCGGCTTTGAATAGGCCTTCATTTTGTTTTGCTGAGAGTTCACAATTGAGGAGGGTTTTTGTACCCAGCTGGACTTTTCTGAGGACTGCATGTCATTAAACTCACTGCAGTGGTGAGGCAAAAAACATATAAAAAAAAAAAGAAATATAAAGAAACAAAGAATTGTAGAAAATGAGTGGATCAGTTGAAACTGCATCCTGTCATTTTCTTGTTGACACTGTTCACAGTGGTTTAACAGTTACACACATATTTTCTGACATTGCACAATTTACATCTCACAGTTTGGCTGATCAGTTCCAAGAACTCACAAACGTACAGTTGACTTCTGGTGTCACACTCTGTACTTAGCCATTTTCTTTCTTTTCTTTTCTTTTTGTCTTTTTTTTTTTTTTTTTTTTTTTTTGTTTTTGCTGTTGTATTTTTCAGTTTTTCTTTCTTTTTTTTTTATTTTTTTTTTTTTTTTTTTTTTTTTTTTTTTTTTTCCACACTTAACATTGTGAGTGAATTAGACCATAATGTTGACATGAAGGAAATTTACATTTGTTTGCATTTTGCAATTACATTATATCTTAATTTTTAGACCCGATGGAGGTGCACTGCTGAATTTACTCTCCCTCATGATAAAAAGTTCACCCGTCCTTGCGCTCCACTACACAGGGGAATCTCACCCTTTTGCCTTTTACCAGTTAGTAACCCTAGATAGGTGTTTCACCTAGTGACTGTTCGCTAAATAGCAGGGACTTCCACCCATTTGACTGTTAACTAGCTAGTTACAACTAGAGAGGAATTTCACCCATGACTGTTTGGTAGTTAGCCGTAATGACCCCTGAACCTCACTCTGGAGAATAAATTCAAGTAGGTCCCAATATTAGATATTATACAAAGCAAAAAGTAGTACAACTAAACCCATGTTGACTTTCAAATGCAGGAGGGTTATGGCGAAGAGGGCACTCCCGTCTCCAATGTCCAGCTTGACAACAGATGAAGCACGGTTCATTGGAAAATCTTCTCTTGTTCTTTCGATTGGGTCTCCTCCCATATTTGCTCTGCTTACATGTTGGCTGATGAGTCTGTAGTTGTCTATGAAATTGTGAATGCAGTTGTGATTTTCATTTTCATGTTGTTGGGTCTTATTGTACATAGTCACAGCTGCCATTTGCAGTTCTTTCTGCATTCTTTCTTGCTTCATTATTTCTTTCTGTTTTAGCTGTTCATATGCATGTGTGGCGTGTCTTTTCAGTTCTGTTAGGCGAGCGCAGCAGCATTCCAGCCAATGCAAGTTTTCTTCACACAGCGGAAGAAATGTCTGTTTTTAGTCCATTAATAAAGTAGTTACACAAATATGTTTCCAAACATCACGAGTCACACCTAAATGATCAGGTCTTGTAAATCCACTGTGGGTGTTGTACACTTCTGTTAAACGTGTGAGAAAAACTCTTCAGGGTCCTCAGTGTCTCTTTGTTTGCAGGATTGGATTTTGTCAGTATCGACAGAGGCAGGAAAGGCTTTTGTGATGGCTGTGCAGATGTTGTTCACAGCTTCTCTATACAAGGCATTGGAGTCATGTTTCCAGTCAACATGGTTGCATCGCAGTTCAGTTTTCTGAAGTTGATCAGCTATTTTGTGCCATTCAGTAGGTTTCATTTTCAGGATCAACACTTTCCTCAGTTCCCTCATTGTAGGTTTGAAATCTTGACAAAAAGTGATAAGTTCTTTAGCAAAAGTCTGACCTGATGCTGTAGGATTGGGCAGATGTTGAGACGCTGCAGATATTTCAGAAGAAATCCATGGATGGAAAACTAATGTTGAACCTTGTGGACTAGAGACTTCAACCATTGGCATAGTGTACATTGTGTCTTCTTCAGCATAGTGGTGTAGTCTGTGAGCAATGGGGTAATTGTCCTGTTGTGATGGAGGTGGTGGAGCCTTGAATTGTGAGAAATGTTTTGTTTCCATCTGTATCTGCACGTGTCCATTACTGTCCTGTGTTGTAGAGTTATATAGTGAAGGATCAGACAGACAGGCTGGATGGGGGTTGTTCAGATCTGGGTCAAACTTCAGTCCAATCAACTGTTGAGACAAAGAACTCTGCGAGTGGGGCAGTTTCAGTTCACACATTTCAGTTGCATCTTCAAAGAGAAGAGGCTTGTGCATCGTTTTTCTCATTTTGACTTCAGCTTCATCTCTCCACATTTTTAAACATTCCTTAAAATTTTCAATGTCTTCTAATTTTTTAATCAAAAAATGTTACTTTTTCTCAGTTCGACTTCAATTTTACATAATTTGTTTTCCAGTGCATGAAAACTTTTCAAACTGAATGCACCAAGTTCTGAAGACCTCTTATCTCCATGTTTTCTTCTAATAAAATCAACAATTGGGCCTCCTGGAGGGGAATACTCCCTTGAAGTTTTGCTCCCCATTTTAGATGTTTTAGCTCTTGTAACTTCCAATAGTCCCAAAATTGAGGAAATCAGGTGTGGGGGAGGGCCATTGTTGTTAGGATTGCATTAGCAGCATGTTGTTAGGGCAGCATGATGATACACACGTGAGATTTTGGAGCCAAAAAGACTGAAAAGTTGTGAGATGAATCAAAAATGGTATAGGATCAGAACTATGGCAGTTGGGTATGTTTAGAGAATTCCAGTTAAGCATTTTGCATTTCCAAAGTACATTGTCCTTTAATTCACCAGTCTTTGTAGATGAAGATTTCCTTTTTCAAATGAAATAGTCTGTATTGCAAAAGCTCACCAAGTAAAACTTGTTCAAATCCAGCGGTGGTGATCCAGGACATAAACACATGTCCATCCATGATCTTCTTTGAAAGCTCCATGCATCAGGACAAAAACCAAAAGGAAGGTAAAATTCCATCTTCACTGTGTTCTGGACGACCACTCGTGGATCCCACTTTTCTGACACCATTATTGTTGTGGAATAAAATTACAATTCTCGATGAAAAGTAATCCATTTGCGAGGCTCGGTGAGTATTTGAAATACAGACAAGAGGTTTATTGTTTGTTACAGCAGATACAGACAGGACAGGGCCCAGGCCTGCCCTGGCCACAGACTCCCAGCCTTTCGGCGTCTTCGAGCATCTCCCTCTCCAGTCCCTCTCCAGTCCCCTGAGCATCCCAGCTCTGACTGTTTTATACCAGAATGACAAAGCTACCTACATTTCAAAGCAGAGTGACTTTTGTTTCACACCCATATGATAATGAACTTTTCCACTTAGACAGGTAGAACAACAACGAGTTTCATGAGAGATGGAGACAGAGCTTCACACATGTTAATGTCTAGTCTGGGGTCTGGCAGACAGACACAGATCAAATGCATTTAAAGACACAGCATGAATATACTTAAATTTCCATCACAAGAGAGGAGGAGAGAGGGAGAGGAGAGAGGGAGAGGGAGGAGAGAGGGGGAGAGGGAGGAGGATAAGAGAGAGGGAGGAGTAGGAGAAAGGGAGAGGGGGAGAGAGGAGGAAGAGAAGAGGTGGAGAAGAACCTTTTATACAAGATCTCATGATTGTCTAAAAACTGAACAGAAGAGAGGAGGAGAGAGAAAGAGGAGCGAGGGAGGAGGAGAAAGGGAGGGAAAGAATAGGAGAGCAGAAGGGACAGGAGAGAGGGAGGGAGATGGAGAGACAGATAGGACAGAGGGAAAGGAGCAGAGAGAAAGATGAAAGGAGAGAGAGAGGGAGGGGGAGAAAGGGAGAGGGAGGAGGAGAAAGGGAGAGGAGAGATGGAAAGACGGGCAGGGGCGAGATGGAGAGAGAAAGAGGAGCGAGGGAGGAGGAGAAAGGGAGGGAAAGAATAGGAGAGCAGAAGGGACAGGAGAGAGGGAGGGAGATGGAGAGACAGAGAGGACAGAGGGAAAGGAGCAGAGAGAAAGATGAAAGGGGAGAGAGAGAGGGAGGAGGAGAAAGGGAGAGGGGAGATGGAAAGACAGGGAGGGGCAAGATGGAGAGATAAAGAGGAGAGGGGGAGGAGGTGAGAGGGAGAGAAAAGGAGGAGAGGACGGGAGAGGGAGGAGAGGAGGAGGGAGAGGGAGGAGTGGAGAGGAGGAGAGAGAGAGAGGAGAGGAGGAGAGAGAAAGAGGAAGGAGGAGAGAGAGGAGTGGAGCAGAGAGAAAGAGGAGAGGCAGGGAGAGGAGGAAACAGAGAGAGGGAGGGAGGAGGAGAGAGAGAGGGAGAGGAGCGAGAAAGAGGAGACAGAAAGAGACGAGGAGCAGAGAAAAAGAGGAGAAGAGATGGAGAGGAAGGGAGAGGAGGAAACAGAGAGAGGGGGAGGAGAGAGAAAAAGCAGAGAGGGAGGAGGAGGAGAGAAAGAGGAGAAGAGAGGGGGAAGAGAAGAGATGGAGAACTTTTCACACAGATCTCATGACTGTCTCTGTGTAAAACCTGAAATAAAGATGGAGGAAAAGTTCTGGTCATTTCTCTGTGAAGCATTTTAACTGTGAGATAAACATTTACACTGCTCCTGTTTGAATGTGTTTAAACCTGTGAACTTCTGTGTTTGCAGCTCTGAAAAACACTCGTCTCTCTGGGTTTTCCCCGGTTTTAACAAAGATAAAAGATCTGCAGCTCTTTCCCGACACGTCTCTTTGCTCTTCGCTGTAACCTCACATTTTACGACTATAATTAGCGCCTCTTGTTTTCTTTTTCTTTGATATCTCTGGCATCGCTTACACCTCAACGACTTCCCTCTGCAGTTAAATAAAGGCCAGTTTCGTTCTTGTTTGTTGCGTCGTGAAGCTGCTCGCTGTGGCGTAGCTCCCCCCGGAGGGCACCAGCGTCTTTGTTGTTACATTAGCATCTCATTAGCCGTTTGTTTTCTTTCCGACTGCCCCTTTCTGCTTCGGTTCTCCTCCTCTGTAATGTTTTGTTGCCAGTTTTTTCGCTTGTCGTTACAACTTCTACATCAGGAATCAGCATCTTTCCATCTCAGCCTCGTCACTCATCGATTATCTCCTTGGCCGGTTTCACTCCGCAGCCTCTTGATTGTTCAGCGAATTTCACTTTTTCCGCATCTAATCATCGTCTCGCTATAAAACACCAAGCACCATCCAGATTTCCATTTTGCAAAACAACGCACACGCTCAAAAGCTGTTAGATTCTTCGTCCTGATGTCTCTTTGTGTCTCTTTCTCGTTTCTGCTGAGAAATCGGTCCGGGGCCCAGCGCAGGCCTGGCTTCAAAGCAGCTCTTTATAAAGTCATTTTGATACAACAGATTTGTGACTTGCTCGAGACACTGGTGGGAGGAGAGCGAGCTTGATCTGGGCCAAACGGGCACACTGTGAAGAGCTGCGCCAAAGCTGACTTACAAAGTACTTACAATGAAGCTTCGGAGAACGCCAAACCCCAAAAGTACTACGAAAGTACTTCTACACATTCGATGGAGAGCGACATTTTGTAGTGCCACAACATTAACGAGGTAGTTAAAGAGAGGCAGTTAAAATCATGTGTTTTATGAGGGGTTTTCAGATTACGGACCTCGTCTCTGTTATTAATGCGTCGTTTACGGCCGACCTCGTGCGCCCCATGTGACACAGTGACATCATCGCTTTCTAGAAACGACTCGTCCATAAACCTTTGTTACTCATTCGTTGTACAAATATTGCACATGTATTTCCATAGATGTAAAAAATCCTGATAAAGTGACATTTTAAGACAGTCAAACCTTTTAATTTACCTTGTTGTGGGCCACATAAAATGGCGTGGCGGGCCAAATTTAGCCCGTGGGCCTTGAGTTTGACACATGTGGTTCAGTTGTTAGAGCGTTTGTCCACTGATCTGGAGGTTGGCGGTTCAAATCTAGCTCTCGACATAAAACAGTATTGGTAGAGCGGTGAGATTGGTTGGCGGTGCGATTCCAGCTCCCACAGATGCACGCTGTGGTTGTGTCCTTGGGCAAGACACTTAAAGGTCTCATATTACATAAAACTGTGAGCTTTAAACCATGTTCTGATGCTGTTTCCTCCTCAAAAACAGACCTGGAGTTGTGTTTTGTTTCATTCACAAACGTTTGAGTAACATTTTATCGTCTATCTACATCCCCAAACCTCAAAACGCTCTGTTCCACCTTGTGATGTCATGAAACAGTAGTTCTTTTCAAGTTAACAGCTACATTTTATCTTTTGTTCAGTAGAGATCGGCAATTTTATGACTGAAATCATCCAAAATTTTCTAGAAATAAAGGTATACGGAGTTTAAAAGCACAGAAGAGCACTTCCTGTATCACCACACGATGACATCACAAGGTGTAACAGAGTGTTTTCAGCCTAAATAAGCAGGGTTTATGTGTTTAACATGTGTGAATGAAACAAAACACAACTCCAGGTCTGTTTTTGAGGAGGTAGCAGCGTTATAACATGACTTAAAGCTAAAAAGAGTCTATTTTGTGTCGTATTGGACCTTTAACTCCACGTTTGCGTCGTGTTGATGCTTCTGCAGTATACCAGTACGTCTTTTGACTTCGCACTGGTCCTAGCTGGATTGAGGACATCTGTCTCCTCATAATTACCCACCATGCCTCAGTTTTGGATGGCCTGTTTTGCTAATCATGTGCTCCCGGTTCTTTGTAGCGTTGCCAAGTGCGTGAACATCAGGAAACAGTTAGCCTGACTGTTGAGAGGATGTGCTGCCTCCAGCTTTACTGTAGCATCACTACCTGAATAATGAAGAGCAGCATCAGATCCTCCTGCTCCTCCTCCTGCTCCTCCTCCTGCTCCTCCTCCTGCTCCTCCTCCTGCTCCTCCTCTCCTCCTGCCTCTCCTCCTGCTCCTGCCCTCCTCCTGCTCCTCCTCCTCTCCTCCTGCTCCTCCTCCTGCTCCTCCTCCTGCTCCTCCTCCCAGGCCCGGACCAAACCGATGGATAATATCGCTTATCGTGATACTAAGGGTCGACAATAATCATTCGTGGGACTCGTTTATCGTGGGGGTTATGTTCTAAAAATAACCCAGGTTAAAATTCATTTTTATTAAACTCCTGCTTTGACCTGCCGTTAAATCTTGTTTATATAAAAGTCACATTTATATATTTCTGCCCTCCGCGTCTCTCACGTAAGGCACATTATGTGACCGCACCCCTAATCACGTGACCCGAGTCCGCCAATCACAGCTCACCGAGGCAGCTGTGAAAAGGTCAGTAACAAACAATTTACAATATTTGCTCTTTTCTGTGTTTTAAGCTTCAACAAACTAAGTAGTTCCACTCTTAACTAGTGATGTCCAAATGAGGCTTCATGGGGCTTTCAACCCTTTAGGACTATTGTGTTGGAATTTGGTTCATTACTTGAAGCTTCACTGATATGAACGTGAGTGTCCTCTGCTGGCGCATTGATTGTACTGCAGCCATACAAAAGGTAGATGGCGCTGCAAGTGTGCACATGGAGTTTCGATGTATTTGTGCACTTTTGTTATAAAGTTACCAGCGTTGGTAACTTTTACTCTGTATTGTATGTATGTTTGCCAATAAAGACAATAATTTCCCCCTCTTGAGGATCAATAAATTATATATTTCTAAATAAAACTGAAGCACACTTCAGTTCATGTGTTGCTTTTCCTTCTTGCTCCATCCTACCAATATGTAGATGGTTCACTTAACTGTCATCCACCAATGTTAAAAACATGAAGAATGAAATGTTGTCCTCAGCTCAGCATGAAGTGAGTCTATGGGCTTAAGGTGCTTAGGTGAACTGGGGTGCTTGTGCATTTTTATTTAAAAACAACAGTTTCTCCTGGTTCCTGGTTGGTTCCATTGCAAAGCAGTAAGAAAGTAAACCGACAGAACTACGAACACTAATCAAATCCATCCAACTGGTATTGACCAGATAGGCAACACATCGCATTGTTTCAGCCATTTTAAACACAACTGAGACCTGCCAGATTTTCAAAGCTCCGCCCATTGAACCAAACCAGTCGCTGATTCAGTCTGAATGAAGCAGTGAATTGGGTCAAACGTCATCAGTCACGTGACTTGAAGCGAGCTCCGGAGCAGCGCTTCAGAAAAAAACCCTGCCGAGTTTTGGGGCGTGGTTCGAAGCCCCGTGTCAGAGGGAACATCACTACTCTCAACATTGTAGAGCTGACCTCCGGTCCGTGGAAAAAAACAAAACAAAAAAAAAAAAACCTCCGGTCCGTGGGGAGTCCGTTTGCCGCCAGCATGCGCTGTTAAACTGAGGAATTGGTGAGTTGATTGAATGTAAAGTGCCGCTAGCATCCGATGCTAAGCTAACTAGTTTAGCATTAGCATGCGCGGGCTAACGTTGTTTTCTTGGTTGTGCTTATTGTAAAACACATTGAATGCCTTTTTGGAGCATTTAGCACTGTGTTATTCAATGTTTATGCCGGTAATTTAAGACATTTATTGCCAAATGTTTATTTTGAATGTATTTATGTGAAAACCTGCGAGGTAACACTGCAGCTATGAGCTACAGCCACAGCACCTTGTTCAGATTATTTATTTGCAATTAAGCAAACTGCTAAAGTATTTTGTGTACACAATGGAACTGAACACTAACTCAGCTAAGGTTAATTACTTTAGACATTTGATTTTTATTTAATTAAGTCACTTATTTAGTCCTGTTTGTTCAAATACAGGCCAGGTGTTCTTGATCACGATGTTGAGCTAAGACCAGAACCTACAGCTTCATCACCTCCGGGTCTGGTAGGAGGCTGACACAGCCTGCCCCCCCCACTCTTTCTATCGTTCGCTGACTTTTACTATAAGCAAAGCCAATGGACACTATTCTAACGAACAATACGAATGGAAACTATGCAAAGAACTCATACTCTCAAATACTGAAAAGTCAGTAATGTGGTAAGTAAAGTGGACACCACCTGTACAGATTACCTCTTTTCATTTTTTTCCCTTTTGTTGCAACCAACTCATCTCAACCAACTAGAACTTAAAGTGCACTTACCTATCACATCTTACCAGTTCTAATCTGCAGACTGTAAATATTACTATTTTGTGTTTTGCCATTTTTGTTTCTGTAAATATTATTTTGTAATATAATTCACTATAACATATGGTACCAGCACCAAACATAATTCCTGCCTCCTGTCTCTTACCTACACCAGCTCCAGCAGGCGAATCTCAGTCTTCTGATCTCAGTCAAACTCAGCCCAATTCACACAATAACTTTTCTTTTTATTAATAATTAATTAATAAATATAAGTTGGCACTCAAATACATGCTACACGCAACAGGTGAAATCCGCGAAGTATCAGCTTTATTTTTTTCAATTATTATTTATTTTTTAAGGCTGTAAAACCCCTCATCACACACTTGCACACTATACACTTTATACATTAAAACTTGTCCTGCGATGGTTAGCATCTTCCTCGACCTTCTGCATCACTGCAGACGCTGATCCACCTGTCAATCTCACGCTCCATCCTTCCTTCACTCGTAAACTTTAGACGGGCTGTTTCCACGAACATGGTAAAAATAAACCCCTCAAATCGTACGAAAAGTACTTTTACTTTTCAGTCCTGTTCAAAACCGTAGTGGAGTAGAAATTAGAGTCTGCGCTCGAATGTAGTGAAGTAAAAGTAAAAAGTATACACTGTAAAATGTACTTAAGTAGAATTTATAGGTATCTGTACATTACTTAAGTACAGCCTTTTACTACTACAAATGATTTAAGTGAAGGTGGAGTTTTAAAACACAGTGAGGAACTTCCTGTATCACCACATGACATCACGAGGTGGAACAGAGTGTAATACAGGCCGTTTACATCCATTATTTTATTACAATCGACACTTATTTAGCGACATTTATCACATTAGCCTCTGCTTTACTCAGAACACGTGAAGCTCATTATACCTCACATATTGTAATTCTCTCGTTCTTTTCATTCGCTCTTGAATTCACTGCGTTTCACCGATTTTCCATTTCCTCTTCAGAGAAATGAGTCTCGTCTTCACGTCTTAATCCCTTTCCTTCTAATCAGCAGATTGCATTGTTAATGTTTCAATAGATGTAATATCTCTGCTCACGTCTCCAGCCTCTCGGAGCTTTCTCGTAATAAACACTTAATGACGTCTTAAACAGCTCGTGCTTCCTGAAGCAGCTCTTAAACTTCATCAGATCGTCTCATTTTCACGTTACACAGACATTTATCTGCACTGTCTGTATCTCATCAGCCTAGAACACAAATCTGTTCACTATTTACACTCAGAGGTGGAAGAGGTGCTCCATTTTGTCACTTAAACCTGCAATGCGTAACATTTCTGCGTGTCCACAGTGAAGATTAAACCTGTATAACAAGGGAGACAACACTACGCTATGTTACAGTTCAGATCTGTGGAGAGTCGTCCCTTTTCACAGGACATGGAAATAGCTGTAATGAGTAAACGGTGGTCATGAAGGGATGGACATGGTCAGAAACAATGTTCAGGTAGCCCGTGGCATTTAAACGATGCCCAGTTGGCACTAAGGGACCTAAAGTGTGCCAAGAAAACATCCACCACACCATTACACCACCACCACCACCTGCACAGTGTAACAAGGCATGATGGATCCATGTTCTCATTCTGTTTACGCCACATTCTGACTCTACCATTTGAATGTCTCAACACAAACCAGGCAACATTTTTCCAGTCTTCAACTGTCCAATTTTGTTGAGCTCGTGCAAATTGTAGCCTTTTTTTCCTATTTGTAGTGGAGATGAGTGGTACCCGGTGGGGTCTTCTGCTGTTGTAGCCCATCCGCCTCAGGGTTGTGCGTGTTGTGGCTTCACAAATGCTTTGCTGCATTCCTCGGTAGTAACAAGTGTTTATTTCAGTCAACGTTGCTCTTCTATCAGCTTGAATCACTCGGCCCGTTCTCCTTTTCCCTTTTCACACCATTCTTTGTAAACCCTAGTAATGGTTGTGTGTGAAAATCCCAGTAACTGAGCAGATTGTGAAATACTCAGGCCGGCCCGTCTGGCACCAACAACCATGCCACGCTCAAAACTGCTTAAATCACCTTCTTTCCGATTCTGACATTCAGTTTGGAGTTCAGGAGATTGTCTTGACCAGGACCACACCCCTAAATGCACTGAAGCAACTGCCATGTGATTGGTTGAACAGGTTTTCCTAATAATCCTTTAGGTGAGTGTATGTGAAATTATTAAAATATATAACTTCATATCTTCACCACACGAGGGCGCTCTAGACTTGTACCAGTGTCTACTCCTCCTGAACCACTGAACATTTAAAACTTCAACTTTACGCTAATTTGAAAAAACATATGAGAAACACTGAACAAAAACTTATTATAGCTTGACTTTAAAGATGAAATGTCTGTTCTTGGTCTCGGATTTTGCAAAATAAATTTTCCCAAAAATGCAACTTATGTTTTTTTCTTCATTATTTTGCATTTTTTGGCTGGTGCGACTTATCCTCCAGAGCGACGCATAGTTTCCAGTTCACTTAAAGCACATTTCACATATTTTTAAGTCAGTAAAAAGTAAAGTAAAGTAGTTTCAGTGCAGTTAGCGCCTCCTTCAGACAGATATACGTCAGTGTCCAGCAGGAATCTGACCAGAACTGAAGAAGCGGCGAAACGTCTTCACTCCGACGACTTTTTGTACAGACTTTATAATTGTCTTTTACTTTGGATCAGACCTGGACGACTGAGGGGTCACACACAGACAGTAAAAAGTCAAAGTACATTTTTTCCTACCTGTTTTTATTTGTATATTTTAGTTTTGCTCAAATAATGAAATTAAAATAAACCCTCAGCCTTTTCAGCAGCTCGCAGACAGTAACACTCATGGATCGGTAAATTTGTGAGTATAAATAGGTCGTCTTTCCTACATTCATGACAGATAAGTTTTATTTTTTTCTTCCTGTTCTATGCGTTAAGGAGGTTTGGCTAAATAAGAGTTAAACCTAAAACCTGAAGACGAAAACCCCTTTCGGTCTGTAGAATAAATCATTATAACACGATTAATATTTACACTAAAAGAAAATTAACTAATGCAGAAAAATAATTTTACTTTTCAGTCCTTTTCCAAAATGTGGTGGCGTTGAAAGTACAGATACTGCTCTCAAATGTAGTCAAATAATTCAAATTTGCACTTAAATATCATATTTTACTACTTTCACTTCATTACGCTCACTCTCTAAATGTGTTCTATGCGTCTAATTAAAAAGTTCTTTCCCATTTTAGCACAAACAGTCAAACAGAGCAGACACAATAGGAGTTTTGCCCTCATTATGTCGATGAGGCAGTGAACAGCACCTGTCTGTCTGTCTGCGATCTCTCACTCCGGCTCTGGAGAGTTTTTTTTAATGTGTTCGCTGCTTCCTGCACAGACAAAGAGTCATCATTTCATCAGGCGGATAGCACCGAAGTCTGGGCTCTGGGTTCAAATCGTCACGCTACAGTGGTTCCTCATTTATCGTGGGGGTTATGTTATAAAGATAAAATAAATCCGCAAAGTTTCAGCTTTATTTTTTATAATTATTCTATGTTTCTTGTCTGTGAAACCCCTCACCACACACTTTATACACTTTTCTCACACAGGCATTAACATTTTCTCACATTTCTCTCTCAAAGTTCAAACCTTCGTCGGTGCCTTTGTCGGTGCAGAACGTTTCATCGACATTGTGGGTTTGTCGGGGAGAAAACTTGCAAACATACAGCACTTCAGAGTCACACTGCGATCCAACATTTATGTAATTTGTCTGACACATTCTGTACTGTACAGGAGACACGGAGGAGACTGACGGACAACTGGTCTACAGTCCCTCAGCAATCAGGACACAGAACACAATGATCTACAGTTCCTCAGCCAATCAGGACATAAAACACAATGAAATATTCTGAAACATGACCCGCTCATCGCTGCGTTCCAAACAGGAAGTGAGCATGGGGGCGCTTCCGGCTCCATCGAAAACTGTGTCTCCTCCTCTGTAACTGCTGCTGTCAGACTTTGTCATTTTGGTCTTAAATGTTCATATTAATCTGCTTTATGTAATCCTGGGGTTCATTTTTTTTTTTTTTTTTTTTATGTTATTTTGAGTTTTGTTGTTTTTTTGACGTTTTAATTCATTTATTTATGTATTTATTTTAGCTTTTTGAGTTTTTTTTATACTTTTTTTTCTTCATTTTTTAAGTTATATTAAGTTTATTTTAATTTTTTTGTTATTCTGAGTTCATTTTTAAATTTTTTTTTGTTATTTTCAGTTTTTTTTTGTTTTTTTTTTGTTTTTCTTGTCTTTAGTTATTTTGAGTTTATTTATTTTGTAATACTACTGAGTTTATTTATTTATTTTTTGTTATTTTGAGGTTTTTGGGGTTTTTTTTTTTTTTAGCTATTTTGAGTTTTTCTTTTTTTTTTTTTGTTATTTTGAGGTTTTTGTTTTGTTTTTTTTTTTTGTTTTTTTTGTTTTTTGAAAACTGTGTCCCCTCTCTCTGTACCTGCTGCTGTCAGACTCGTCATTTTGGTCTTAAATGTTCGTATTAACCCTCTACATGATCCTGGGGTTTTTATTTCACTATTGTGTCCGTAACGCAAGATTAATGACGTTAAAAAGCGACAAATCAGTGAGCGTTAACAACAGGTTTGATTGACAGCGTTGCTAAGCGCTCGACTCCTGCTAAACAGCGTTTAGAAGGGCGTTTCCTTCTACACCTTCGCTCCGGATTGGCTCTTTGGTTGCTATGATACTCGCCATTATAACTGCTCTAGCCTCGATGAGCTATGGGCAAACACTGTGCTCGACGTCACTTCTTTACACAGTCTTTGTTACAGATTGTGTGAGGGGCCCCTCTCAGCACGGGGCCCCGGGTAAAAAGCGCTCTTTACCCCCCCCTCAGTCCGACGCCCCTGCCTTTAATGGCCTTTTATATCTATATTTCATGTGGCAGTAGATATGTGAGCTCGTTTTGTGTGTGGGTTGAGACGCTTTCAGCATAATTTTCTTGGTATATGAATCATATTAATTACCCATAATTGCGCAGCTAATGACTTAATGATTTAATTGAATTTCAGAACAGAAGTGACGATTAGACACACTTTTGTCTGAGCATGAAAAAGACTCACCGTGGAGCCAAACATCTTTCATCTTCCTTTACATCCACAGGCTACAGCACGTTTATCGGGGTGATCGTGGATTATATAAATGGACATAGCTAACCTGCTAGCCGCCGCATTCCAAACAGGAAGTTTCCAGCTCCATCGACTCTGGCTCCAATTCACTTTCTATTGAAAAACTCACCCTTCTCTCTGTACCTGCTGCTGTCAGACTCGTCATTTTGGTCTTAACTCTCTACATAATCCTTGTCCTTCTTTCCCTGAAGTTGCTCCTGTTAGCATTAGCAACAGGTTTGATTGACAGCATTGCTAAGCACCTTCTCCTTGCTAAACCAGCGATGTGGGCGGGAAGAGGCGTTACTTTCAACAGCCTCGCTCCTGATTGGCTCATTGGTTGCTATGATACTGAAAGCTGTGGGTGACGTCACACTCGCTTAGTTTTCTTCTTTAAACAGTCACAGCAAAACGCCTCAACAAAAAGATCCCAAGTTTGATTCCCGGGAAAGTGCTGCGACTGTCTTCTGCTATTGTGGTTCGTCGACTTAAAACAAGCACAATAGACTTACTGTTTATCTAGGAAGCAATGACCAAATTTAGATCTGGAGAGAGAACAGATTTGGGTGTTCATACAACTGCAGTCTCTGAAGAATGGGTCAAATGCATTTTTTTTTTTTTATCGAGGGCCACAGACTGTGATCAGTGCAGTGTGCAAAGTGATGTTTGAGGATATAGTGGTAGAAATAGTTTAATTTGCTGTTAAAAGTTCTGCTTATGATCAATTGGGCCGGTTCAGCAGGAGATCTGGGGGCCAATAAAAACTGGTCTGAGGGCCACATTTGGTCCTTGGGCCGTAGTTTGGACAATCCCTCACTAGATAAGACCAGTGCAGGTATAAACACAAGGGCATTCACTTATTTACGGGTTTGTATCTATAATGTTCTGGGTGGGTCATAGAATCGCAGATCTGTGGACATATTTATACTTTGCGCCTCATGTCATCAACATTCTGTGGGGGTGTGAATCTAATCTGAGGCACTGCTCTGTCTGCAGCTCTGTTAGACTTTAATCTAAGCCTCATTTCAACACGATGTGAGCAGAAAGAACTGACTTAGCTGCAGCTACAAAGTGCGAGCTTAAACAATTCTCTCTCAAATGACATTACAGTAAAAGCTAGCTAGCATTAGCCAACAGTTTTTAGCTCAAAATCAAGCACATAAACAGGACCATGAACGCTCGGCTTGATCACAGAACTCTTAAATCTTAAAGCGAATGTGTGTGTGTGAATGTGTGTAATTTCAGTACCTTGAATGTGGAAAAACACTATATAAAAATTTGACATCATGTGTGTCATCATGGTAATTGCTGAACATTCCGCCAGACACATACATGTAGCACCTCCCCAGTGAGATGTCAATGCAAAATACCAGTAGTGATTTGAAAAGATGGTTGTCACGCTGGACAGTTTGTGTGTGGTTTGTGTCTCTCTGTAGTTCTAATCTCTGACACTTGTGCATCATTATGTACTTATGCATATTATATTAGATTTTTCATTTTAAATCATCTAAAACAACTTAATATAAGAAGCTGCGGTGCCCAATGGGACCTGATGTCGCTGTAAACTAAAAAATCACTAGCGAGTAGCAGATTTCTTGCTCAAACCTGCACGAATCACTCCAAATACAACTTTCGTGAAGGTAAATGAGAAGAAACAACTATAACATGTTTAAAAGCTCTGAAAAGTCGATTTTACATAATACGCCTGATTTAAAAAGCAATCATCCATTAGTTATATCTGACCTTTTACTCCATACATCCTCATTTCAAATCACACTTCAAAATGTCACCCCTAATTGCATAACAGCGAGGAAGCGACGGCGTTATGTCACATTATCAGTATGAGTTGTACGATGGAAACGACTCTCACTTTGAACAGACTGAAACAGATGTAACAAGATCAAATATATAAACTGTAAGAAAGAATGAAGCAGCGGGGAGTAAATGAGGCATGACGGCGGGCGTGGGCTCGGGAAGATCCACAGATTTACATTTGAATTTGTGATAAAGAGATGCTGATCAAATCCACCCACTGCGCAGACAGTGTGAGAGAAAGAGTGAGGGTGAGAGGGGTGAGGGTGAGGGGAGTGAGAGTGAGGGGAGTGAGAGTGAGGGGAGTGAGGGTGAGAGGAGTGAGGGTGAGAGGGGTGAGGGGAGTGAGAGTGAGGGGAGTGAGGGTGAGGGGAGTGAGGGTGAGGGGAGTGAGAGTGAGGGGAGTGAGGGTGAGGGGAGTGAGAGTGAGGGTGAGAGTGAGGGGAGTGAGGGTGACGGGAGTGAGTGTGGGGAGTGAGGGTGAGGGGAGTGAGAATGACGGGAGTGAGTGAGGGAGTGGGAGTGAGGGTGAGGGGAGTGAGTGGAGTGAGAATGAGGGGGTGTGGGGGTGAGGGGAGTAAGAATGACGGGAGTTAGGGTGAGAGGAGTGAGAGGCATGAGGGTGAAGGGAGTGAGAATGAGGGGAGTGAGAGTTTAAAGGCGTGTGAGTTTAAGTGCGTATGAGTGAGGGGCGTGTGTGGGTGGGGCCATGTTTGTGTGGGTGGGGCTATGTTTGTGTGGGTGGGGCCATGTTTGTGTGGGTGGGGCTATGTTTGTGTGGGTGGGGCCATGTTTGTGTGGGCTGGGTCTGGGAGAAGCATCCTCTCCTTCCTCTTTGTGATGAAGGTTTTCTCCTGATTAGTGATGTGATTTTGTGAAAGAGCCGGCTCCTTTGAACGATTCTTTACTGTTAATGGTTGAATCTTATTTTTTTGAAAGAACCAAATCTTTTTCTTTCTAATTTATTTGCATTTTGATACTGATTAACTCTGAACCAGCTCAGAATCAGCACAGAAGCAGAGCAGGCGACATGATTTGAGCATAAACAAAACATATTTGGCATCATAATAACAGGTTTTATAAAAGTCCAAGATTGTGCAAAACTGACTCATGGAAAAGTGAGTTTATTTGTACAGCACAAAGTGATTCAAAGAGTTTTACAGAATAAGAAAGACATTCAAATCACAAACTGGTTTAGTCCTGGTTTAGACCTGGTTTAGACCTGGTTTAGTCCTGTTTTAGACCTGGTTTAGTCCTGGTTTAGTCCTGGTTTAGACCTGGTTTAGACCTGGTTTAGACCTGGTTTAGACCTGGTTTAGTCCTGGTTTAGACCTGGTTTAGTCCTGGTTTAGACCTGGTTTAGTCCTGGTTTAGTCCTGGTTTAGGTCTTGTTTTAGTCCTGGTTTAGTCCTGGTTTAGTCTTGGTTTAATCCTGGTTTAGTCCTGGTTTTGTCCTGGTTTAGACCTGGTTTAGTCTTGGTTTAGTCCTGGTTTAGTCCTGGTTTAATCCTGGTTTAGTCCTGGTTTTGTCCTGGTTTAGACCTGGTTTAGTCCTGGTTTCGTCCTGGTTTCGGTCTTGTTTTAGTCCTGGTTTAGTTTAAAAACACAGTGAAGCACTTCCTGTATTACCACACGATGACATCACAAGGTGGAACAGAGTGTTTTCAGTTTGAGAGAAGAACTCAGTCTAAATCTGCAGATTGTTGTGTTAAACATGTGAGAAGGAAACAAAAACACAACTCCAGGTCTGTGTGTGACGAGGAAACACATCAGAAAATAGCATAAAATGGGAGATTTAAATATTTTTTATATTTTAAAAGCGTAAACACACTTCCACTCTCACTTTGAACCATTTTAAATCCACGTCTAAGCCTCGGTCTCGGTCGTCTCTCTGTGTGATCAGTTTGTTGTTAAAATGAGTTCTCACATCGGCGTCTGTCACACAAACAAACAGTCAAAGAGCCAGTCTTTTGAACGGCTCTTTGAAAAGAACCGATCACAAGATTCGGACGCCTTAAAGGAGCCGAAAGTCTCATCACGGCTCCTGATCTCACCACGTTACTCCCTCAGATCTCCTCAGTCTCAGCCCTCGTTCTGTCTACACATTTAGACCTGGTTTAGACCTGGTTTAGTCCTGGTTTAGTCCTGGTTTAGGCCTGGTTTAGACCTGGTTTAGTCCTGGTTTAGGCCCGGTTTAGACCTGGTTTAGACCTGGTTTAGTCCTGGTTTAGTCCTGGTTTAGTCCTGGTTTAGACCTGGTTTAGTCCTGGTTTAGTCCTGGTTTAGACCTGGTTTAGTTCTGGTTTAGTTCTGGTTTAGTCCTGGTTTAGTCCTGGTTTAGACCTGGTTTAGTTCTGGTTTAGTCCTGGTTTAGACCTGGTTTAGTTCTGGTTTAGTCCTGGTTTAGACCTGGTTTAGACCTGGTTTAGTCCTGGTTTAGTCCTGGTTTAGTCCTGGTTTAGTCCTGGTTTAGACCTGGTTTAGACCTGGTTTAGTCTTAAAGAAGTCCAAAGTCCCTCACTTTTCCTGATCTCAGTCTTTTTCTCTCTCAGATCTCCTCTGTTTGTCTCTTCTCTCGTTCCGTCTCTCTCATTTTGTTCTGTCCCTCTCGTTTTGTTCTGTCTCTCGTTTTTGTTCTGTCCTCGTTTTGTTCATTTATTTCTGATCTGCTCTGGTTCTTTCTCTGATACGTCTCGCTCTTATTACCTCGTGTCTTTACCTTTTGTCGTCCCTGGGCTGTTATTAGCGCCGTACTCGATTCACTCGTCCATCTGTTCTTTTCTGTCAGGAATAATCCAATTTGTGAGTTGCAGTACTGCGTGTGGACAGCAGGAGGCAGTCAAAGCCATTTATTGAGTGGTGGATCTTCTTCTTTTTGGTGATTAGTTTGAAATGTGCAGTGAGAATGAATGAAACACAGAACATTTCTCATTTTTTCTTACTTTTTTCATATTTTTTAGATTCACCAGAGTCTTTTTTTACAAGAACACATCAGTCTGAGCAGTTTTACATTTTTTTCAAATCTGTTACAGTTTTTGGCCGTAGACAATCATGAGGTTTCTTCTCCACCTCTTCACTTTCCCCTCTCTCCTCCTCTCTTCTTTCTCTGTCCTCTGTCTTCCTTCCTCCTTCTCTCCTCCTCTGCTCTTTGTCTTTCCTCCTCCCTCTCTCATTCCCACGCTCCTCTTATCTCGCTATCTCGTCCTCTCCCTTTTTCCTCTTTCTCTCTGCTCCTGTCTCCTCCTTTTTCTCTTTTCCTTTGTCTTGCCCTCTCTCTCTTCCTCTCCTCTTTCCGTCTCCTTCTCTTCTCTCTCTCCTTCTTTCCTCTTCCTCTCCTCTGTCTCCTCCTCCCTCCCTCACTCCCTCTCTCCTCTTCTATTCTTTCCCCTCTCTCTCCTCCTCCCTCCCTCTCTCCTCCTCTCTCTTCTCTCCCTCTCTCCTCATCTACTCTTTCTCTCTGTCTCCTCCTCTCCTCTTTTCTCTCTGCTCCTCTCCTCTCTGTCTCCTCCTCTTTCTCATGTTTCCTCTCTCTTTCCTCTCTCCTCTCCTCTTTCTCTCTCCTCCTCCCTCCCTTTCCTCCTCCTCTTCTCTCCCTCCCCCCCTCTTCTCCTCTTTCTCTCTCTCCTCTTCTCTCTTTCTCCTTCTTTACTCTTCCTCTCCTCTCTTTCTCCTCCTCCTCCTCTCTCCTCTTCTCCTCTTTCTCTTTCCTTCTCTTCTCTCTCTCTCCTTCTTTACTCCTCTCCTCCTCTCTCCCCCTCTCCTCTCTCCTCCTCTCTCTCTCTCTGTCTCCTCTCTCCCCCTCTCCTCTCCTTTCTCCTTTTTCTCTCTCTCCTCCTCTTCTCTCTCTCTCCCTCTCTATTCTTCCTCTCCTCTCTGTCTCCTCTCTCCCCCTCTCCTCTCCTCTTCTCTTTCTCTCTCCTCTTCTCTCTCTCTCTTCTTTACTCTTCCTCTCCTCTCTGTCTCCTCTCTCTCTCCTCCTCTCCTCTCCTCTTCTCCTCTTTCTCTCCTCTTCTCTCTCTCCCTCTCTACTCTTCCTCTCTGTCTCCTCTCTCTCTCCCCCTCTCCTCTCCTCCTCTCCTCCCTCTTTCTCAAGTAAAAGTAAAAATATCACATAAAAGTATTTAAGTACCTCCCATTTTACACATTTGAAATTCCTCCAGAGCCGTCGACACGGGGCGCGGGGGTCACATGACCACCTCGCCACTCGCCGCTCACCATCTCGCTCTGAGGTCGTCTTTTAGGCCCTTGTGCTCGCTCTGCTCCTGCTCCTCGTGAGAAAAGAGGAACAGCGACGCCCTCGGAGACGCACAGCACAGACATTATTCTAACTCCTGAGTGTTTTATTTCACATTCAGCCTCGTCTCCATAAAAACTCAAACCGTCCTTCTGCTCCTCTCACGTCGGCGTCGGTTTGAAGAGCAGAGATTGGCGTTTTAAGCGGCGATTTCACGGCGCCGCCTCCTGTTTAGTCGAGCAGGTCGTCTTTAATTAATCTGATGAGATAAACGACTGTCGTGAAGAAGGGATGAGGCAGTTAGACGTGTTTTTGTCGGCCGTGCTCCCTCTGAGGCTTTTTAAACTGAGCATTTTTGTCTCGTTATTATTAACCTCATTGCGGAAGTTGCCGTGGGCGACGCCATCGTCTTTCGGGATCTCGACAGGAAACACGTTCTACAGGGACCACAGAGCCGTTTTAAAGAGCGATCAACCACAGACGGTGTAAAGAAGTGACTGAGTGAGCGCGGCGTCAGCTCCAGTCGAGGTCGGAGCAGTTACAGCGGCGAATTTGGAGTCAGTTTCCATATTTGAGCGTCCGTGAGTGTCATAGCAACCAAAGAGCCAATCAGGAGTGAGGATGGTGAAGATAAAGCCCCTTCCCGAGCGAACACCTAGCAACGCTGTCAATCAAACCTGTTGCTAACGCTAGGAGTGACCTCAGAGAAAGAAGACGCCTGATTCGTCTGTTATTAATGTTCATATCTTGATTTATTGACACAGTAGCGAAATTAAAAAATCATTATTATGCATTTTTTGGCTGCTGAGTTACAGACCGGAAAATACGATACTCAATTTTATTAGTAACGATCAGACCAGAGCAAAAAAACTAAAGTTAAGCACAACATGAAAAAAAAGACTTAAGTAAAAGTTTAAAAATGTACTTAAAGAGTAAAACGTAAAAGTATTTCACACACTAAGTAAAACACACATAACTACAATTTATACTTAAGTGCAGTACTTTACTACTTTTACTTACTTTTTAAAAAATGTTCATATGTTGATAAAAAAAAAACCTCAAAATAACTAAAAGAAAAAACCCCACAAAACTCAAAATAACAAAAAATACATAAATAAACTCAAAATAACTAAGAAAAAAACCAACAAAAAAAACTGAAAATAACAAAAAAAAAAAAAAAAAAAAAAAATCAAAAATGAACTCAGAATAACAAAAAAATAAAAAATAAATAAACTTAATATAACTTAAAAAATAAGGGGGAAAAAAGTATACATCAAGTCAAAAAAGCTAAAATAAATAAATTCATTAATTCATTAAAAACTCAAAATAACGAACAAAAAATGAACCCAGGATCACGTAAAGCAGATTAATACGAACATTTAAGACCAAAATGACGAGTCTGACAGCAGCAGGTACAGAGAGAGGAGACACAGTTTTTCAATAGAAAGTGAATTGGAGCCAGAGTCGATGGACCTGGAAGTGCGCTCATGACCACTTCCTGTTAGGAACGTGGCGGCTAGCAGGTTAGCTACAGCCATTTACATAAACCGTCTATGAAATCAACCTACTTTATGTCACATTTTTGCGGTGAAACGTTTCTCAAATTCTCCAGTGAAATGAAATAAATGAAGCTGAGTTTGGAGCGTTTAGAGGAATAAGTGGACGGGGTGGAATAAGGTTAATAATAATGGACTGTGCAGTTCGTTGAGGTCACGCTTCAGAGATTTCGGGTCAGTCGATGTCCCATTTTGGTCAATAAACTGGTGTAATAAGACGATTTACTGGACAAAGTTGACCCAGACCATGTCGAAATATTGATTTTGTGCATTTTCAAAGCTGTTCTGTTGTTAATTTAAGTGATAATTAACAATTACAAGATCACTTTTTACCCTACGCTGTCTGTGTTTAAAGGAAACACGTTATATTTTCAGTCTGTGCCCTGGTATCGGTTGATATCGAGTCATTTAAAGATACTTAAACGCCCATGTTACGCTGTACACTGTTGTTTTCTCATCACAAACTGAACTCCAGGTCTGTTTTTGAGGAGGAAACAGCATTTTAACACGACTTAAACCTCACGAGAGTCAGTTTTGTGTAATATAAGACCTTTAAACCCAAAGTATCGACATCAGTATCTAAAAAAAGCTGGATCCCGCTTCGCCGCTGCATCTTTATTACGAATAACTTGAGGCCAGTTACATCGAGCTGAACTGCCGTGTCTTCTAAATGTAAAAGGACACATAATCCCACCCCGGGTCTCATTATTCAAGCAGCTGTGAGGTTCCTCCCCCGTGAAACCGCTCCAAAGATGACATCAGGACACCCACCTTTTTGACCCTGCGTGACCCCCGTACAGCTCCAGCTCGTCAGATGAGCCCCCCCGCTGTCCCCTCGTCCACGACCGCTCTGCTTTCCAAACAATCTCCAATGCAAATGAAGGGACCAAGGTGACCCGCGCCGCCTGTGCCTCTTCGCTCGTTTGCAGCAACTCGAAGCAGGTTTGACCTTTATGAATATTTTGATAAAACGTCGCTGTAGTGCAGGAAATTGGATATTAGCTCGTGAGGAAGTCCCGGAAAAGTGAAGATGAGTGTAGTAACAGCGTCCATCCATCCACTTTTCTTCAGATTTTTCCGAGGTCGGGTTGTGGAAATGTTAAATCGTGATGAGGGATGGGACGATTAACAGTAATATCATTTATTGGGATAAAAATGGGACATAAAAGTGAACATTTTTCACTTTCTGGAGCACTTTGACAAACAAAAGAAGAGGCAAATATAGTATGTTACCTGATCCCCTACACTCTCCTTTATTTTTATTAAATTATTTCTATTTATTTTATTTCATTTTATTATTATTTGTTTTTTGTATTATTTATGCATTTATTTATATTTATTTATTTATGCATTTATTTATTTATATTTAAATTGTAAATATTTATTTTATTTATTACTTATTATTTTTCTTTTTTTCCAATTTTTTTCTGATATTGATAACACGTATATAAGGTTTGGTTTTTTTTAAACAACTTTTACGCTGAAAAACTTCAGTAAAAAGATCATTTTTAAAAAAATGGTATACAAAAATTGTTCTTAGAGACATTTCATATAAATGTGATAATCGCCAACAAAGATAATCACGTTTATTTGACCAGAATGTGCAGAACAAAGCTAGAACAGATGTTTAAAGGTCCTACATTACACAAAATGGACTTTTCATGAGCTTTAATTCATGTAAAATACTGATAATATAGCCTTTTTAAACATGGAATTTATTCATAATATTAAAATTATAATTATTTATATCCAGAACATTTTAAAACTGTCAGCCACTTTACTCATTAGTGCAGTCAGTGGAGTAACAGTTTGTAAAGATAAATGCACCGTTTAAAACATTTTACATAAGTAGAAATAAAATCAAACATACCTGTGACAAACATATAAATAAGTAAATAAATATAAATAAATATAGATATAAATAAATAACTAAAAATAAATAAATAAAAATAAATAAATAAATAAATACTATGAATACTAATACATTAAATAATAACTAATTAAAGGAGGCACACTGGCTCCTGTAACATGAGAACAGGGACATGGCGGCTCATTTTCGTGGCATTCAGGACCATGTAACAATACAAAACTAACTGAAAACAATTTACAATCCAAATTAAACTTACAAAATGTAGAATGAGCGCTCCAAAATACATTCGTTACATATGAAAATACTGTTCGATCAACATGTGTGCTTGTGTTTGTGCTAACAGTAAATCATTTCTATAAAACATATTATTTTCTGCCTCAACAGAACTTACCTTCTGCAGCTTCCAACATGCGACTGAGAAAATAAAACACACGGGAGCAACGCACACTTCTGGTTTTTCAAAATAAAACGTCAAAATGAACATATAAATTCAAATGAAACGTAATACACAAACAGGACATAGTAATAAGAACATTTTTAACTCGTTACAAATAATACACATAATCAGCAAATACTAACAATTCTGGGCCCCCTAAGACTCTGGGGGCCCAGGACAAACAGACCTCTTTGTTGCCCCCTGTCGACGCCCCTGCTCGTGACTCGTTACTTCCCTTTTCCTCCATTATTTCCTCTGTTTTATTCACGTCGACACTGACAGTGACATAAATCCACGCTCACATTTTAATGCCGCCGCTGTAGTTAACCGAGATCAAAATGACAGGCGCATTCTCTCAGCTCTTGTCTTCAAATGTTGGTTTAAACTTTGATGACGACGGTTGTTCATGTTGAATTCCCTCGCTCTAGCCACCCACTGTTTCCACACCTCCCTCCCTCCGTCCTCCCTCTCTCTCTACCTCCCTCATGCCTTCTGTATAGGACTGCAGCGTTGGATGATGGCGAGAACGGTTCAACCAGTGTCAGAGTTCCCTCATGCCCACAGGAGCTAAACTGCTAACACGCAGACGCCCACATACTAGGCCCATGTGCGAGGAAACAAACATGGAGGCAGCTTCATGTCCTTGGCCTATTTACAGGACTCTGCATTACTCTGTGTGGAACTGTAAGTGTCATATTTTCCCGCTTTTTTTAGTTTTAGCTCTGTTAAATCAAACCTATTCTACAAAATTGACTTTCCAGAAATTTGAGCCATGTTATAGTCGTTTATACTCAACATTTACTCACTCAAAGTTGCATTTAGAGTGATTCATGTTGGTGTAATCCAGTGCTTCTTTTGCCGTACTAGAAGAAAGTGTAATTGCACATCCACTACAGTAGGTGGCAGTTGCGTCATTACAGTAAACTGCCTCTGTCCCTCGAAGACGACGAATGAGAGGCAGGAACCACGGGGATTTTCTCAGTCGCTTATTCAATGCGTCAAAGAAAAAAAAAGGATGGATATGTAAAATAGAGGTAGTTGCGTGAAAAAATGCAGTATATTCTGACACTTCCTTTAACATGATTTTTATGGATAAATTAATTAAAGTCTAGGTGAGATATTCTGGTCTATAGTGAGCTCAGTCCTGAAAGGGTGAAGTACTTACAACCATTTTATAGACAAATTGTACTATTATAGTTGCAGCGGAGAGTAGGGAGGGTTTTTCTTCTTCACAGGGGGGGCACAACAGAAAATAATGGAAAAGCACTGGTCTAATCTTTAATCGCTTATTTTGAAGACGCCATTTTGCAGATGAACCTCCGTTTTCACCTCCACCTATGACCCACGCACTTCTTTTTCCAGTTTTATTCTCTTAACCTGTGATACTCGTAGGATTTGGCAGCGTCGTGTCATCATTTTGGTACAAATGGAAAAAAAAATTGCTACTTGCTAGTGTGATGTGCAGTTCTCCTTTAGGGGGCGCCAACAGCTACACTGCGCTTTGTTGTGATGATGTTTACAGCGACGTCAGTTCCCAGCGAACAACTTTTATTTTTTCTTCTTTTATTAAGTCGTTTTAGATGAATATCACAATGTAAAATGTACAAATTTCAACGTAACAATTTACAGATGTCAGGGATTATACATTTATCTTTATTTATACCAGGAGAAACCTCTTTTTCATGGACGCCCTGTTTAAAATACAAAAAAACAAACTGAACAAACAAGTCCATATACATTAACATTAAAACAAACATTAAAAACGGTTTAATATTATAACTATAGAGCAAAAACAAGCACAATTCGTCTGATTTAATAAAAATTACAGACGCTAATGAGTTAAATGTGTTACTGTAGATCCAGGGATGCCATATATTAAAGATGCACTATGTAACTTTTCTGGTGGAGGTTCTGGAGTTAATGATATCTGCGTACAGGACAGAGAGCGGCTTGGCTGGGTTGCAGTGAGAAACCCGTAAAAAACGAAGGCTGAGGCAGAAATTGGTCCACTTTTTTTAATTTTCAGCTTTCTTCCCAAGTGTAGAACAAAAGTGGAAGAGCGAAACAGCGCACAGGAGGATGTCTGCTTCTGGTGTCGCCATCGTCAACCGAGTCTACGGGACACGTCTCCTCTAATAGTTTCCAGCAGCTGAATGTGATGTAGCTCTGTGCTGCCCTCCACTGGTGGGCAGATGAGTTGTGCTCAGTTATTTGATTGTGACGTTATCCACCCAAATCTCTCCTACAAAGTCCTTTCATTCTCTTCCTCGCTCATATCCTCTTGATCAAACTCTCCTCAAAGTAAGACGAGGCCATCCTCTTTAAAACAATCCACCTGCAGAATCTTTCTGCCGCGTCGATAATAATAAAAATCTTCCGTCATTTTGTTTTTGAGAGCTGAAAACCACAACCACAACTAGAAAACACTCCAGTATTACGCAAAATAGGTTCTTGCGAGCTTTAAGTCACGTTATAATGCTGTTACCTCCTCAAAAACACACTCGGAGTGATCAGTCTGTGTGTTTAGTCTCCAAAGCTCAAAACGCTCTGTTCCACCTTGTGATGTCATGAAGTGGTCGTTTTCAAGTTAACGCCTACCTTTTGTTTAGTAGAGATTGGAAATTTAAGGTCTGAAATCGCTGAAATCGTCCAAATGATTCTAGAAATTAAGGTGTGTGGAGTTAAAAAACACAGCGAAGCACTTCCTGTATTACTACATGATGACATCACAAGGTGGAACAGAGAAGTACACAGCCTAAATCTGCAGGGTTTGTGTGTTAAACATGTGCGAATCAAACAAAACACAACTCCAGGTCTGTTTGTGACGAGGAAACATTAGAACATAGATCAGAAAACAGCGTAACACGGCGCTTTAATGTCCACAGACTTGTTTTTCATTCTTTTCATTTTCTTGAACTGTTTGAGGAGCTTCGGCAGGCGAGACATGCTCAGTCACTCGTCGCTAGATCCAGCTTGATGAGACCTGTCACAAAGGACGCATTTGGGCTCTACCTCATCGTCCAACGCACTTTTTTTCCAAACAAAATGAAGCAACAAGCCCAACAGCGTCAAGCGTAATGGGTCCTCCTCAAACGATCTCGCGCCAGAACAAACATGATCCAGATACATCGATCAGGCGAATCTCCACGGCTCTTTCTGTCTCAAAATCTCAAGTTTTCTTAGTCCTGACACTCGCACGCTGGAGATTACGCCCGTTTTTGGTTTCTCCCTCCACTTTGTCAAGAGGAAAGCGTTTCACTCCTCGACTTAAGCGCTTTTTCTTTCTGCTTTTTCTATGCAAAATTAACAACGAGATGACTTCGGGTGTGTTTCGCGGACCTCACATTCGCCTTGGTGTCCTTTATGGAGCGATGGAGCTGGTGTCGGTCACTACGCAGCCCCTGATCCGAGCTGACAGCCAACATCCCGGCAACAAACGGGACAATACTTTGACTGACACTTGACTCAAATCTTTGCTTTTCCTTTTTCTTTTTGTGCTCCACGTCTTTGCAAACTTTAAATTCGCTCTCCGATGACTCAGATTCCTGCTCCGGCAGCGTTTCCAGTTGCATTGCCCTCAGCGTCTTCTCGACAAACGATAAAAGTTTTTCAGTAAATTTAAAAGTAATACAGATGTTTGCAAATCTTATTTATCTGCAAATTGACCCGTAAGTGTTATAAAGTCCAAAGTGAATGAAATCAAAGGGCTGTTCGTTACAAAATATGGACATGGAGACAGCAGATGACTTCACCAGGCCAAGTTACAGGTCTGATCTGTGGAGAGACGACCCCATGAACAGTAACGATGCATATAATTGATCAAATGTTCCACAGTATGGCTTTAAACTTTTCTAAGTGTGACCGTACTTAGGAGCTCCATTTTCAGTGGTCTTTTATGTCAGCTGTCACTCTCTTACTCTCTCATAGCAACCAAAGAGCCAATCCGGAGCGAGGCTGTTGAAGGTAACACCCCTTCCCATCCACAGGGTTCGGGCACTTAGCAACACTGTCATTCAAACCTGTTGCTAACGCTAGCAGGAGCGACCTCGGGGAAAGGAGGACCTGATTTGTCTGTTATTAATGTTCATATGTTGATTTACAGACACAATAGTGATATAAAAACCTCAGGATCATGTAGAGGGTTAATACAAACATTCTGCGTCCTGATTGGCTGAGGGACTGTAGACCATTGTGTTCTGCGTCCTGATTGGCTGAGGGACTGTAGACCATTGTGTTCTGCGTCCTGATTGGCTGAGGGACTGTAGACCATTGTGTTCTGCGTCCTGATTGGCTGAGGGGACTGTAGACCATTGTGTTCTGCGTCCTGATTGGCTGAGGGACTGTAGACCATTGTGTTCTGCGTCCTGATTGGCTGAGGGACTGTAGACCATTGTCCATCAGTCTCCTCCGTGTCTCCCGTACAGTACAGAATGTGTCAGACAAATTTACATAAATGTTGGATCGCAGTGTGACTCTGAAGTGCTGTATGTTTGCAAGTTTTCTCCCCGACAAAGGCACCGACGAAGGTTTGAACTTTGAGAGAGAAATGTGAGAAAATGTTAATGCCTGTGTGAGAAAAGTGTATAAAGTGTGTGGTGAGGGGTTTGACAGACAAGAAACATATAGAAAAATTGTTTAAAAAAAAAAATAATAAAGCTGATACTTCATAGATTTCGCCCATTGTGGGTTATTTTTAGAACGTGACCAGGGACCACTGTACACCTATGAAACTGTGAAAAACAAGTTAAAATTAAAGCCGCAAGCGGCATCGAACGGCCCTCGCGGGCCGCGCTTCGCACTCGGCCGACCGGGCACTCCCTGTAGGTGGCACTGACCCATTAGTTGCCTCTGTTTTATTGTGGCTTTAAGCTGCATGTGTCACCAAATAAAGTCAAAAGACACTGGGAGCTCTGATGCACAAAATGCACCAACATGGGTTTTTCCAGGCATCGCCATGGCAACACCGTGCAAAATACAAACTTGGCACCTTGGACTTTTTTGATGGGGATGATGTAAAGAATCACTGTGGCAAATTTCACGGTCTTCCTTAAAGGTAATAAGTCGTTAGAAGACTTTGAAATGTCCGAAAATGTGTAAATTTTCCCATTAGGATTACATGGGGTTTTCCGCGCATCGCCATGGCAACAGAGTGAAAAATATGACATGGGTGTGATTGACTTTTTTGCTCAGGATGATATGATGAGTCATTGTGCCAAATTTCACTTAATTCCATGAAACTAATGTTTTTCTCATGAATGGGGAATTTTCGCAGCATTCCCATTAGGATAACATGGGCACTTTGGCGCATCGTCATGGCAACACGGTACAAAAAACGACATGGGTGTGATTGACTTTATTGATCGGGATGACGGAATGTAATTTTGTGTGAAATTTCGTAACATTTGGGAAAACAAAATTTTGGGCTCTCCATGCAAATGTATTTGTTGTTCTGTAGGGGGCGCTATTGCACCAAATGTTTTTGTTTCATAATTAGCAGGTCTAGGCCAGAAAGTTTTACAACTGATTCGAATTTGAGCTCAATCGGACTTTTTATGCGCAAACGGGAGCAAATTTTGACATTTAAAAATAGCAAAAATTCCGATGGAATTTTGCGGCTTCGCCGCACGGAAAACCGTTATACGTATCAACGTAAATTGGATAACTTTTGATGCCCCACTTGTCTAGATGATGTCCAGTGATTTTCAGCCCTGCAGGTGAAGCGCCTTCAGAGGAGTTGACGAAAATGCGACGTCAACGAAAATGCTGTCTCGGCATTTCGGAATTTTCAATCCAAGTTCAATCCGGTTTGTCAGGGGGCGTGGCCATAATAATATTTTTTGTTTGGCATCACTTGAAGAATGTGTGTACCGAATTTGGTGGTTCTACGACAAAGTTGACGTCGAGGCGTCTCCCATTGACGAATGTATTTTGACTTTTGTAGGTGGCGCTGTCGCGCCGTTTTTGTATGCCCAATAATGCACCATATAAAAAAATAAATTTTTCGCCACTTCTGAATTTTGGGCAAATTTGGTGAGTTTTCGAATATGTTCAGGGGGTCAAATTCCTGCTCAAAGAGCAGAAGAATAAATAAAAAAAAAAAAAAAAAAATAATTAAAGCCGCAAGCGGCATCGAACGGCCCTCGCGGGCCGCGCTTCGCACTCGGCCGACCGGGCACTCTCTATAGGTGGCGCTGATTCATCACTTGCCTCTGTTTTATTGTGGCTTTGAGCTGCATTTGTAACCAAACAAAGGCAAAAGACATTGGGAACACTGGTGCACAAAATGCACCAACATGGGGTTTTCCAGGCATCGCCATGGCAACACCGTGCAAAATACAAAGTTGGCACCTTGGACTTTTTTGACGGGGATGATGTAAAGAATCAAGGTGCCAAATCTCACAATCGTCATTGAAGGTTTGAAGTCGTTATAAGACTTTGAAATGTCCAAAAATGTGTAAATTTTCCCATTAGGATAACATGGGGTGTTTCGCGCATCGCCATGGCAACAGAGTGAAAAATCTGGCATAGGTGTAATTGACTTTTTGGATCGGGATGACATGAAGAGTCATTCTGCCAAATTTCACTTAATTCCATGAAACTAATGTTTTTCTCATGAATGGGAAATTTTCGGAGCATTCCCATTAGGATAACATGGGTTAGGGTTAGGGTTAGGGTTAGTGCGCTTCGCGCACAAGTTCGGCAAGACAGTTAGCAACGATGAGTGCCTGGGCTTCGCCCAGGCACTCATCGTTGCGGAAGCAATAGGCCCTACGCCCTGTAGGGGCTCGGGCCTAACTAACTTATTTAAAAAAGCAACTAGCGATATATTGCTAAAAAATATATAGACTATAGACGATAATACTGAAACTAATTTATGACACAAAAAACAAGAATTATCCCCCGAAAAAACGACTCTAAATGTACGATATGATTTAAAAAAGAAAAATTATTAAAAGTTCTTGACTAGAAAAAGTCTTCACGATTAAGATTGATCCCCAAAAACAACGAACTTGTCTCAATTCTCGATCTGATCTCAGGTGGTGTGTTTGGCAATGATTTTTTTTTACAGCTTAAGTAAAAAATTAAAATAAACCACATGAGCAAAGCAAAAAACAAGTTCCATCGTGCTCTTTTATACATAAACTCACTGCATTTAGAATAATTTCCTTTTGTAAGTTACTCCATTCACAGGTTTCTTTAAAATATCGTCTGCGGGCCTGTTTAAACTTTTCACTTTGCATTGCTTCGCGGCTGATCTTTCGCTTTGTCGGTTTTAATGCATTCGATTAAGGAGCCAAGTTGCCACGGGAACGAGCTTATCAATTATTCCTTTTTGCAATTCATATAGGGAATCAGACTCGCTAATGGAGTCCGGGAAGCACGGGGAAAGAGCCGATCTGACGGCGGAGCGGGTTTAAATTGGGTCAGCGTTTACTACGGTCGCTGCCTGCTGCCATTATTGTCCCTCTTCACTTCGCACGACGCCGAAACGTGGCACCGGCGTCTCCGCTTTCCTCGCTGCCGCCTGGATCAAGTGGCACTCCCGAACACGCTGGAGGAGCTGTTTGCACGACGTGTCTGCCATCTGCCGCCATTAAGCCTTTTATGTTGGGCTGTAAAGCACTCACTCTTGACTTTTAATGTTAATGAAAGTGATTAACTAAAATGAGTTGAAAGTGAGTGCTCGGAGAACGACCGAAGACGGGAGAAGAGGTTAATGTTAGCTTGAGCGGCGTGTAAACTTGCTCTGATGTGCCTACAAAACATTTGACCTTGGGCGTTACAGGCAGCGATTTGATTTGAGTATTAATTCAAATGTATTTCGTCCTGTATTCTGACTATTTTGAATACTTTTACACCGAGTTGCATGATGTTATAGTGAAAAAACCATGAGATATAATTACAAACAGCTTTATTTTTACTGAATTGTTTGTTTTGCATTAACTTACATCTAATTAGACGCGAAAAATCACTCACACTGCAAGATCTGTGTGTTTTTTCTCAATAATGCTGCGCAAGTTAACTAGAAAATGAAATGATTACCACCACATAAAAGAGGAACTGCGCCGAAAAATACAGCTACTCAAAAACTAAGTACAGTATTTCCCGGAGTATAAGTTGCACCAGCCAAAAAATGCATAATAATGAAGAAAAAAACATATATTTCACATTTAATTGCATCTGAGTATAAGTCGCCCTGGAATATAAGCCAAAAAATGCATAAAAATTAAGAAAAAAAACATATTTCACTTATAAATCACATCTGAGTATAAGTCAGCGCTGAATATAAGCCAAAAAATGCATAAAAATGAAGAAAAAAACATATATGTCACATTTAATCATATCTGAGTATAAGTTGCCGCTGAATATAAGCCAAAAAAAATGCATAAAAATGAAGAAAAAAAACTATTTCACATATAAATCACATCTGAGTATAAGTCGCACCAGCCAAAAAATGCATAAAAAAATAGAAAAAAACATATTTCACATATAAATCGCATCTGATTATAAGTCGCCCTGGAATATAAGCCAAAAAATGCAAAATAATGAAGAAAAAAAACTATTTCACATAAAATAATAAAACATAATTGAGTGTTCAGTATCTCTGTATGAACAAACATTTGAAACGGCTCAAAGTTCTACAATCTTTAATATTTTCATCTAACCTGTTCCACACATTTACTCCAGTAGCTGAAATAAAGTGCTGTTTTATTTGTTCTAACCCTTATTTTTTATTTATTTTTTAATTATAAACACTATCTCTATTTTTAAACACATCTTGAATATGAAATTATAATTGTTTATTTTTAATTTTATGTTCTATAATCTACCACGTCCTTGAATTTCATTGTATTTTTCTGGATAAAAGTGAAAAATGATTCTAGTGAAGGTGTGTGGAGTTTAAAAACACAGTGGAGCACTTCCTGTATCACCACATGATGACATCACAAGGTGGAACAGAGTGTTTTCCGCTTAAAGTTTGTGTGTGGAAGGAAACTAAACGTAACTTCAGGTGTCCTGGTTCAGTCCTGGTTTAGTCCTGGTTTAATCCTGGTTCAGTCCTGGTTTAGACCTGGTTTAATCCTGGTTTAGTCCTGGTTTAGTCCTGGTTTAGTCCAGGTTTAGTCCTGGTTCAGTCCTGGTTTAGTCCTTGTTTAGTCCCGCTTTAGTCCCGCTTTAGTCCCGCTTTAGTCCCGCTTTAGTCCCGCTTTAGTCCCGCTTTAGTCCCGCTTTAGACCCGGTTTAGACCCGGTTCAGTCCTGGTTTAGTCCTGGTTCAGTCCTGGTTTAGTCCTGGTTTAGTCCTGGTTTAGTCCTGGTTTAGTCCTGGTTTAGTCCTGGTTCACTAACTCCAGGTGTGTTTGTGATAAAAAAAACGTTTTAACACAGACAAAGCTTTAAATCTTTCTTCAAATTATCTTTTTTTTGGACTTTTTAAACCTGGTGGAGCAGAAATAAGTGCAGATTTGTGCTTTTATGTGTAAAATCGTTCATATTTTCCCAGTTTATTTGTTGTTTTTCAGCTGCACTCATGCGTTTATTCCACATTTGTGTTTCGGTCTGAAGGTCATATTTCACGCTCTGCTTAATCTGTTGTGAATGACTCCTCAAATCTGATTGGCCGGCTCTATTTTGAGACTTCGCTAACCAAATCCGCTGTTCTTTTTTACCCCATCTGCGTCTCTGGTCCTCCCACATCCTCCTCCTCCCTCCTTTCCTCTCTCCTCTCCCCGTCGTACTGTGATTTCTCTGATTGTTTCCTCCTACTCTGCGAATAGACGAGGCTCTTTTACCCCTTCATCCTGTCTTTTTCTTTCCCCCCCCTTCTTTCTCCTTCCATCTCTCTCTTTCTCTCTCACTTCCCTTCATCCTCTTCCCTCTCGCCACACACTTTACACATTTCATTTTTTCGCTTCGTGGAAATGGAACTCACTGCTGTGTTTTTATGATTTTTATGAACACTCTTTGCCGTTTTTTGCCTCTTTCTAAAGCTGTGCTCAATATGTTTTATTTCCAGCTCGTCATCATGGCAGGGACTGTACTGTTGGCGTACTACTTCGAATACACAGACACTTTCCCCGTCCACGTCCAAGGATTTTTTTGCTTCGACAAATCCTACTCGAAGCCATACCCCGGACCCGAGGACAACAGCAGAGCGCCGCCGGTGTTGGTTTACTCCTTGGTGACGGCCATCCCCACTGTGACCGTAAGTGCAAACTTCGCCTCCACAGGTGCCCACCGCAACACGCCACCACGCCACCACCACGACGCTCCACGAGGAACGTCTTACATTCACGATGACTTCATGTTCCTGTGGGTTTTTGCGTCGCGGTGGAAAAAGCGGCGGCGGCGGATGGGGGGGTTGTTATAAATCGCTGTCAGGGATGTGTAGGTGTGCATCCTCGTGGTCCTCGCTGCTCACTGTTTGTGTGGATGTGGCGTAACCATGGAGACGGACACTATATTTGTCCTCCGCCGAAGCAGCCGTCGCAGATAAGCAGGCGAGATAGCGAGCGGGAGCGAGTCTGCGTTCAGCCGCTTCTGTTGAGTCGTTTCCATTGTGATCTGTGAGTGTTTTGTCGCAGCAGTTTGAAGATCACACCAACTCTTGTTTTATTAAAAGGTGATAATTGGAAAAATATTGGCTATACATGTATATTTTCTTGTTTTTTTGTGAGTAAACTCTTAATATAAGCCTTAGTACAGCCTTACGCATTTGTGACATAGTTGAGTTTCATTATTACATCATTTTAAAGGTCCTATATTATGCAAAATTGACTCTTGTAGCTTTAATCCATGTTCTAACACCGTTTCCTCCTCCAAAACAGACCTGGAGTTGCGTTTTGCTTCATTCACACATGCTCGAGTAACATTTGTCTACATTTCCAAACCTCAAAACGCTCTGTTCCACCTTGTGATGTCACGAAGTGGTAGTTTTCAAGTAGTTTTCAGCTCATTTTTACCTTTTGTTCAGTAGAAATTGGCAGTTCCAGTGGGTGAAATGATCCAAATGATTGTAGCAAAGGTGTGTGGAGTTTAAAAAACACAGTAGAGCAGAGTGTTTTTTATCGCCACATGATGACATCAAGGTGTGGAACAGGGTGTTTTCAGCTTGAGAAAAACACCTCCTGCCTAAAAAATGCAGGATTATTGTGTTAAACATGTGTGAATGAAACAAAAAAACACAACTCCAGGTGTGTTTGTGACGAGGAAACAGCAGTAGTGTAATATGAGCTCTTTAAATGATAAACCTCGGTGTAATTATAGCTTGAATACATGTTTTTCTCTTCTTATTTTTTTCTTTTGAGTGATATGATCCACTCTAGTTACTCTGGCTTAGGACCGGCATCAAACGACCCCAGCCCGAGTGATTTATTGCCCGCACGGCTCAAGAACATCACTTTCTCTGCTCCTTGAGTCGCTGTAGATGCATGGTGGTGGTTGTAGCCTCGTTCTGGTTTTGGACTCCTCTGAGTTATGAAATATGTGGGCTGTGGGCATAAGAAAAGTGCTGCAGAGTGGGAGCAGTGGGCCGTGCTTTGCCTCAAGTGATAAGTGTGTTTTTTAAGTCACAGCATCTGCGTTTTCTTCCACCTTGACTTGTTTTCTACAGGTTTAGCTTGAGAAATATCCCTCTCCGGTCGTTGTTCAATGTGCGCTCCTGCTCTGATGTTTCAAAAGTTTATAGGAAGAATAAACCAACTCTGAGGTTATCGTTTAGAAATATTCTGATGCTGTGATGTTACTGCAATATTAAGTGAGGATTTCTACATCACAGGTCAAACATTAACATGGATTTAAACATTGTCGAGGCCAGTCTCACATCTTCAGGAAAAAACTGATGATTCAGGTTTAGTCCTGGTTTAATCCCGTTTTAGTCCCGGTTTAGTCCCGGTTTAGTCCCGGTTTAGTCCCGGTTTAGATCTGGTTTAGTCCCTGTTTAGTCCTGCTTTAGTCCCGGTTTAGTCCTGCTTTAGTCCTGCTTTAGTCCTGGTTTAGTCCTGGTTTAGTCCTGGTTTAGTCCCGGTTTAGTCCCTGTTTAGTCCTGCTTTAGTCCTAGTTTAGTCCCGCTTTAGTCCCGGTTTAGTCCCGGTTTAGTCCCGGTTTAGTCCCGGTTTAGTCCCTGTTTAGTCCCGGTTTAGTCCCTGTTTAGTCCCGGTTTAGTCCTGCTTTTGTCACGGTTTTGTCACGGTTTTGTCACGGTTTAGTCACGGTTTAGTCACGGTTTAGTCACGGTTTAGTCACGGTTTAGTCCCGCTTTAGTCCCGCTTTAGTCCCGCTTTAGTCCCTGTTTAGTCCTTGTTTAGTCCCGCTTTAGTCCCGCTTTAGTCCCGGTTTAGTCCCTGTTTAGTCCTTGTTTAGTCCCGGTTTAGTCCCTGTTTAGTCCTGCTTTAGTCCTAGTTTAGTCCTGCTTTAGTCCTGCTTTAGTCCCGCTTTAGTCCCGCTTTAGTCCCGATTTAGTCCCGCTTTAGTCCCGCTTTAGTCCCGCTTTAGTCCCGCATTAGTCCTAATTTAGTCCCGGTTTAGTCTCGGTTTAGTCCCGGTTTAGTCCCGGTTTAGTCCCGGTTTAGTCCTCATAGTGTGATATGGTTCATGCGGCTCTCACATGTTGGAGATCGTGTCGTTTCAGAGCAGTCGGCTCCTTTTCAGGTCGTTGTGTGTAAGTTTTGAAGTTTTTCTTTACATCTGATCTTTTTACTGCTGCAGTTAAACTTCTCGTTCTCTCTGGCGTCGCTCGTTGGCTTGACGCTTTGTGACAGCTGTCCACTGTTGGAAGCGAGGACAGAAGTAGCTGCGTCTCCGCACTGACTCAGACACAGTCGGTCTCGTGAGCAGCTCGTCGACTCGGTGGTGACAGTGGAAAAATCTAAGTCCATGTCCATCACCATCATGAATGAATTCGATGCAACTGTAGCTGTAAATTCTTAAATATAATGATAACAAATTATAATATTGAAACTACTTAATGCCTCTCACACAGTAACAATAAAGCAGAAATAAAAACACTATTGAAATCATTAAAAGGCCTGAGCTGCAGTTGATTTAAGTGATTTTTAGCCACAGAAGTCACAGATTTAAGCCTTAACAGCTCAAATATGATCGTCCCACAACAAAAGTAACAAAAATCTCCCCATCATCACTAAGAAAATGTGCACAAATATAGTTCCAGCTTTTATTTACTGAACGATAAGTCGATGTAGTGATTCTTGTGACAGACCTGCTGCTGTCCTGACCTCTGACTGTGTTATTTACGGAGTCTGACTTCTCCTCCTCCCTCGCACATCTGGTCCCTCGTTACAAATAGTTAACAAAAGAGAAACATCATCACGCGAGTCCTAATCAGACGCAGTCTTCGGAGCTGTCAAATATTTAACATTCTCGACCTGAACGAGTTTTCGTGTTGATCAAGTCACGGGTCCAGTCATCCAGTCTATCATTGCCTCTTCAATCCTCGCGGGACGTCACAGCGCCACCTACTGCATTACGACAAAACCAATGTGCAGTAAGATGCTGCGGAACATGGAAAACAGAGCAAAACTCATCAGTTTGGTCTGTCTCTGTTTGCTGCTATGTAAATGATCCTTATAAAAAAACTAAATTTAAAACGTTCTTAATCGTCTATTCATTCAGTTCAATTCAATTTTATTTATCCAGCACATTTAAAATACAACTTAAGCTGCTCAAAGTGGCAGTAAAATAATAAAACCCCAAGATAATGTGTGGCTACAATTAAATGCCAGGGAGAAGAGGTTGCAAATATAAAAAATATATATATTTTTTACACTTACAAATACTGTTTTCCAACTTTGTCATTTTACACAAATCTGAAAATGAAGGTTTCACAAGTTTTGTGACATTCGTTGCGGCGAGTTTGTCTCAAAAAGATTCATAAATGCAGCGTTTATAAACTGTAAAGGAGCAGATAGCATGAATTCAGTTGTACATCGAGGTAAATTGCGTAGATACGAACACACAATTCAACATTTACAACTGTACGTTCATGTTTTAATCTCGTCTTAAACTGCTCTTCATGACGCTTTCTAAACTGGAGCATTATGAGGTCCTAATAATGGGTGATATAAATATGAACTGGCTGAAAAAAAACAAAAAAACTGATGTAACAGTCTGACTTTCTCACAAATCATTTCGATTCCGACCCTAGAAATGTTAATAAAGACACACGCTTTTATGTAATCTTAAACAAACCACATAATTATGAGACAAATGGTGTTTTCTCGCTTTATTTTAGTGACCACTGTCCCATCGGGTTTATTCAAAATGCAAAAGTTAAAAAGATGAGAAGATCGTATAAAGATTTCAACGACCAAACCTTGTGTCAGTGATATCGCTGTAACATCATCATTCCCCGACACTTATATACTCTTTTTTATTAATGCATTTGATGAAACTGCAGAAAAGAAAAAAATGACAATGACAAACTAACAATCCTTGGTTCAACTCAGAAATTGTAAGTTTAATTAGAGAAAGAAATGCTGCGAGAAAACTTTGAAATGTGGAATTTTTCATTAAAAAGAAATAGCTCTTTATCAACAGTTAGAAAAGCAAAGTCAGAACCTAGAATTCAGACATTAACAACCCATATTTTATTAGATTCAGCTGTTGTAAATGTTAAAGAGGAAATATGTGAGGCTTTTAATAGACGTTTTATCTCTGTATGTGACGTTTTGGGTCATAATGTTGGTCCTTCTGATCTTGATAATGTTCATTCTGAGCCTCAGTCACGTTTTCTCTTTAAAACCTTTCACTTACAGGGAGGTTTTAGATGCTCGCCGCTCCATAGATCAAAACAAGTCCACGGGAGCTTCATCAAAACTAAAAACGTAAATCATTTCTGGCCTCGTCTTGGAAAAGTTTCAAAAAAGTTATTTGCAAATCAAGTTACAAGTGAGTCGTAGCCAATAGGTTGAAATAAAATGCTCTAACTTTGTGTAAAGGAGTACCCCAAGGCTCAATTTTGGGCCCGATACTTTTTACTTTATGCTCTTCGCTCCATAGATCCAAAAAAATCCACAGGAGCTGATGATCTTGATCCTAAACTTCTATTATCAGCTGCAACATATTTAATTCAACCTGGATTATTTCTTTATTTATCAATTTATCAAGGAGATGGGAAGAAGAAATAACAGTCGTTTGGCCATCGCCGTCTGTCAGAAGAACAACACTGTATAAATGTATTTATAAAACGTATTTAAAAGGGACTACGGCGATAGAACTTTTAATACAAGAACTTTTAATACAAGATCTCATGATGGTCTACGGCTAAAACTGAAATGAGAAAAAAAGCTTTTGGTTATTTCTCTTCCCACAAATGGAATAAATTTGAAGCACATGTAAAACTGGATCGATTGCACTTTAATCACGTGGAGATGAACATTTATAATCGTGTTTTAATGTTTTAAATGGAGCTGCGCAGTTGTATTTTGTTTCTTTTTGTGGTATTGTTCTGGATCCTAACACGACGCTGAAAAAGAGACTGATAACTCTCACTGCTCCTCCTGTAAAATGAAATGGAGAAAAAAATGTAGGTTTGAGTTGTGGGAATTTCTTACAGCACAGCGAGAAGTGAGAGTGAAGACTTCTGAGACAAAACGTCTTTTTTGAGTTTGATTCTGCGGCAGGAGGAGACGGTCTAACAGAATCACAGTGGTTCAGAGCCGCTCTGATTCAGTGGGGATGAGATTATAGAGAAGAGAGCGGATTATTGTTGGGAGAGAGATGAGTCTGACCCAGTAAACGAAACCAAACACTCTCAGATCATCACCACGGAGCCAAACTAATAAATATTTAACTTATAACGAAAGAATCAAGGTTAAACAACAGTTACATGAGATTTTCGTTACTAATACTAATATCAAAATTCATTTAGATAAGTCTCGATACTGAAAAAAACACATAACTCGATGCAATTTGACCTTTTCTGACCAGTTTCATCTTGAGTTTTATCACAGCTCGTGTTAATAATAAACAAATACGTATTTTCCGGACAAAAAGTCGCTCTGGAGTATAAGTCGCACCAGCTAAAAACGGTACAAGATGCAGAATTCAGCCTCTACTTTAAACCTTTAGCTCCACTTATTCACTCAGCCCTTTGTTTCATAACAGGCAAGGAATTTATACTCATCACTGTTCATTTATTTATGTATTTATTTATTTATTTATTGATGTATATATTATTTTTCCATTTATTTATTCATTTATTTATGCATTCATTTATTTATTTATGTATTTATTTATTTTATTTTTTCATTTATTTATTCATTTATTTATGTATTAATTAATTTATTTATTCATTCATTTATTTTATTTCCATTTATTTATGTATTAATTTATACATTTATTCATTTATTTATTAATGTATTCATTTATTTATATATTTATTCATTTATTTATTTTGAGCACATGTATGAGGTTCACTTAAAGCACATTTCTCGATACTGATAAAAACACATAACTCGATGCAATTTGACATTTTCTGACCAGTTTCATCTTGAGTTTTAGCACAGCTCATGTTAATAATAAATAAATAAATACATATTTTCCAGACTATAAGTCGCTCTGGAGTCGCACCAGCTAAAAATGCAAAATAATGAAAAAAAAAATATCGGTTCCTCTGCTAAATTATGCAAAAAAGCGACTTATAGCCTAGAAAATACGACGGTACTTGGATGTGAGACCTGTTCCTCACTCGTCTCGTCTGGGCCTGGTTCAGACTCAGGGCATGTCTTAATACGATACACTTCAAAATACTGTTCAAAGTACTGTTTAAAGTACTGTTTAAAGTACTGTTCAAAGTAAAATGGACACTGACATAGTGACAGTTTTATTTTAAATTCTTTATTATTTCACAGAAGAAGAGTTCGTTGTACAAACAGCTTTATTCACGGCCGATCTCCATGGAAACGCAGGAAACACACGGCACATTTTCAGTCGTACTCGTCAGTGAAATGGGCCTCGTCACACCGGAAGTTCCATAAGTGCCCGTCAAATACAACCATGGAATTAGGACACGCCCCCATCACCTGTGCCTCTGCTCTTCTTCTGTCAGGCCAAAGCTGACACACTGACAAACAGCAGTTGACGTAGATACCACCTAGTGGTGACATGTGAGAATACAACAGGCTGGTCAGTCTAATCACAGATGTTAGTTTCAACTTATTTAATCTGAGAATGAGGGAGACAAAAGCATCTGTGTTTATTGAGGTAAATGAAGTTCAGGACACCGATCTGAAGCACTGGTCACGTCCCTCGTGGATAAATGAGCGAGTCACTGGCGGTTGTCCAGGGTGTATCCCGTCTTTGCGCCACATTATCTGGGATAGGCTCCGGCCGTCTGTGACCCCCGTTACAGAAGGTGATGATTCAAATCGCTGCAATATCCTGAGACAAACTGACTGTGCTGCTGAATTTCTGGCGTTTTTCTGTGGGATTTTTTTTAGCAGAATACGACAGAACATCAAACAAACAGTGATGCTAATATGAGTCATGTTTTTCAGCAAACAATCGCGCACATTAAATCAGAAAATCAGCGTCGTTGAGGTTGGATTTGGCCCAGTACGAGCGTGGCACAGAGGAAGTCAGAGCTGCTGTGTGGTACTCGGTGTGAATGCTGTAAGTTTGGGAGCTCGGGTGAAGGTTGGAGCGTGGGTGGATGTCGGTAGTGCGCTCGCTGTGGAGGTGTGAGCGGGTTAGTGTGTGAGAATAGAATCGAGTGATGTAGATGAAGCCTGTAGACTCCCAAGTCATCTGACACAGTTTTTACTGTATAGATCCAGAAATACACACGATTTTTCATAATATTTAACGACGACAATTAGAGTTAATGTAAATATAGTATAGCTATGGTACTACTACTACTACTACTTTATGATTTGGCTCAGTCCTGGTTTAGTCCTAGTTTAGTCCTGGTTTAGACCTGATTCAGTCCTGGTTTAGACCTGGTTTAGTCCTAGTTTAGTCGTACTTTAGTCCTGATTTAGACTTGGTTTAGTCCTGGTTTAGTCTCGGTTTAGACCCGGTTTAGTCTCGGTTTAGTCCTGGTTTAGTCTCGGTTTTGTCCCGGTTTAGACCTGGTTTAGTCTCGGTTTAGTCCTGGTTTAGTCTCGGTTTAGTCCCGGTTTAGACCCGGTTTAGTCTCGGTTTAGTCCTGGTTTAGTCCTGGTTTAGTCTCGGTTTAGTCCCGGTTTAGACCCGGTTTAGTCTTGGTTTAGTCCTGGTTTAGTCTCGGTTTAGTCCCGGTTTAGACCCGGTTTAGTCTCGGTTTAGTCCCGGTTTAGTCCCGGTTTAGACCCGGTTTAGTCCTGGTTTAGTCCTGGTTTAGTCCTGGTTTAGTCCTGGTTTAGTCCTTTTTTTAGTCCTGGTTTAGTCTCGGTTTAGTTCTGGTTTAGTCCTGCTTTAGTCCCGGTTTAGACCCGGTTTAGTCTCGGTTTAGTCCTGGTTTAGTCCCGGTTTAGACCCGGTTTAGTCTCGGTTTAGTCCCGGTTTAGTCCTGGTTTAGTCTCGGTTTAGACCTGGTTTAGTCCTGGTTTAGTCCTGGTTTAGTCCTGGTTTAGTCTTGGTTTAGTCCCGGTCTAGACCCAGTTTAGTCCCGGTTTAGTCTCGGTTTAGTCTCGGTTTAGACCCGGTTTAGTCTCGGTTTAGTCCTGGTTTAGTCCCGGTTTAGTCCTGGTTTAGTCTCGGTTGTGTTATGTAACTGTTAGTCCTGTCTCTTCACTGTATCGATGATGTAAAGTGATTTGAGCGACTTGAAGGTGGAAAAGTGCTGGATAAAACTGTGATTCTTTATGTTTAGAGGTTTATATTTATCGTGTGGACTTTTATATTTGCATTAAAAGGAACATCTTGGTTGTTTTTCTGTTCTACGACGAGGTTTGAGCAGTAGACAGGTGGATTTTGAACTTCTCTGACTCATTATAAACACAAACTGACTTAAGTGTTTATTAATTGCAGTTCATATTATGTAACGATGTTGTACATTTAGAATACTTTTTGGAGGATAATTCTGCTTTATGGTTTGGTTTCTATATTATCATTTATCAGCGATATATCGTACTTTTTTAGTTTTTCTGGGGTTTCAGATTTTAGACTGTGATGATGTCATTCTGCCAGATGGGGGCGCAAGAGCCAGTTTTCCCTGTTGATTACATTGTATTTTGCCGTGAAATATCTAAAAGGTGAATTTACGGACGTTGAACCTGATCATTTCCATCAGTGACCTGCTGAATTACAACAAAAATCTGCATTTTAACACTATTGACTTAAGCCGAGAGGAGCTCAGTCACATCTGAAACCACAGACTATAAATCCACTCCCTGGTCAAAAAAAAAATCGCCACCTGGATTTAACTAAGCAAAAGGGTCCGAGCCTGTAGGTACGAGTCAGGTCTATTTTCATCCACAGTCTGTGCTCGAAGAATGAGGTCAGCTGACACCTGAATATACTGAATGACCAGATGTTTTCTTCCCTGATGCTCGGGCATATTCCAAGATGATAAAGCAGGATTCATGGGGCTCAAATAGTGACAGAGGTTCAGGAGAATCATTTTCACCAGAGTCCAGACCTTAACCCCACTGAGAATCTTTGAAGCTTTGTGCAGCGTCAGACTCGACCATCATCAGTGCAACATCTGCAAGAAAAATGAATGCCACACTGGATGGAAATAAATCTTGTGACACTGCAGAAGCGGAATCGAAACAATGCCACAGTGAATGTGAAGACGGAACAACCGAATATTAGAGTGTGACCTTTTTTTTGTGGCGGCGACTTTCTTTTTTGGCCAGGCAGTTTATAAATGGACAAAGCTAACCTGCTAGCTGCCACGTTCCAAATAGAAAGTGAGCATGGGCACTCTTCCAGCTCCATCGACTCTTAAATGTTCGTATTAACCCTCTACATGATCCTGGGGTTTTTATTTCACGTCTGTGTTTGTAAATCAACATATGAACATTAATAACAAATCAGGTCCTTCTTTCCCCGAGGTCGCTCCTGTTAGCGTTAGCAACAGGTTTGATTGACTAAGCGCTCACACCCTCCCAAACCAGAGATGTGGCCGGGAAGGGGCACTACTTTCAACAACCTCGCTCCTGATTGGCTCTTTGGGTTGCTATGATTCTCACGGTCAGAACTTTTGCTCCAAATTCGCCGTTATACCTGCTCAAGCTGATGTTCGATATCATTATTGAATCGGTTACAACTTTTCAGGGATCCATAACGTGTTGTAGAGCTGAGAGTGTTTTATTTCTGTATAGATGTGCGTCCTCTGCTCACAGTGAGACTTTGAGCTCTCATGTTTGTGCTCGTTCTCGTTCTGCGCTGGGCCAAATCGCTGGATCAAATGGTAATTGCAGACTCAAGCACAGTGTGAACCATTACAACACTTCTGCCACAGCCTCAGGAGAACGCCACGAGAGTCTGTTTATAGAACAAGTGACATTTTGACTGTGGTGCCTTTCACTGTCTATTTATGCAGATAACTGAAATAATGCTAAATCTTGAGTTTGCCCCGGAGGAATCTGTCTAATGCAGTTGAGTATATGCGTTTGAGAAGTGTACACGCTGTGACTGTGGTGTGAGTAACAGCGACTGTTTGGATAAGAGCACAATCAGGCAAAAGCCAAAAGAAACTGATTACAGACGGATTACATAACTAAATGTTTTCAGTTTGTTTTAAATCTTGGAGAGAAACTCGCACGTAAAGCCAACGGGTCAGTATTAAGAAGACTGTTGTTTAATCTACATGAAAACTCTCTGATTCTCTCTGATTTATGTTACAAATAATAAGAAATGACAGGTAACACCTCGCCCCCTCCCTCCTTTATTTTACTTATTTAGTTTTTTATTTCATTTAATAACACTGTCCCTCCTCGTCTCAAACAAACACAGAAGCTGAGTCGCTGATAGAAGCAGGTAGACGGTGATTCTCTCCTCTGACCTGACCTTTTAATGTTAGAAAAGTCCTTTAAGGGAGTCGCCTGTCAGCACTGAGTCACACATGGAGCTTATACGGCCATTTTTGACACATATTTGAGGACTTTAAATGTGGAAATGTGCATGGTTTGATTGTAAATGACTGGATACTTAAGTGTGTTTTAATTATTTGTAAGGCCGCAGATGGAAACAAGCTTTAGCTGAACCTGGTGTAAAGCCAATAAACTAAACTGGTCGAAAAGACGGGGTCACACTCAGCCCTGTGTGTAGAACAGAGCGAGTAGATGTGTTGTACAAATGTGTTGGAGACGTATCGATCTCACAGCTGCGTCCTCGCCCCTATAGACCCTCCCACCGCACAGTCGCTAAGGAACTGTTGTGGAAATAAGACAAAGAGTTTATTTCTTGCGGAGAAGTAAATCCGACAGCGTCTCTCCCTGATGTCAGAGCCTGAATGATGGAAATCACCAGGTTTATATAGTTTGAGATGAACCAAAGTAAAGATGTGACACTCGTCCTGAGGTCAGACGAGCTCCTGGAGGATTCATGAGCTGGATCACCTCAAGATGTAACGTGTAGAGTTAATATCTGTGTAAACCCTCAGTCGTCCAGGTCTGATCCACGGCAAAAGATGAAGTTTAAATCTGTCACTGGACAAATCGTTGTAGGAGTGAAGACGTTTCTCTGCTCGTCCAAGTCGCTTCTTCAGTTCTGGTCAGATTTCTGCTGGACGCTGCCTTATATCTGTCTGAAGGGAGGAGCTAACTACACTGAAACTAAACATCTATTGTCTCTAATTTCAGCTGGAGCTACCCTATTCAGCCCTTAACGACCCTGATATTGTTCTCATTGTACTGGGTCTGAGGATGGAGTTGTACATGGAGGAGAGATTATGTCTCAGGCTCCTGTTTAAGGAAGGATTCTCTTTCCTAACAAAAACAGCTTCTCTTCTTTTCTCTGGCTCAGATTTGAACTTCACCATCTTCAGAGGAGGTGAGTGTCTTTGAGATGGAGATGTACAGCAGACTGGGGTCCTGAGGAATGGTTTGAGACGAGGAGTTAAAGAAGGTATTTTTGTTAGGAAAGAGAATCCTTCCTTAAACAGGAGCTTTAGACACCACCTCTCCCTCAACTCCATCCTCAGACACAAAACAAAAAGAACAATATCAGGGTCGTTTAGGGCTGAATATGGTAGTTTCAGCTGAAACTGGAGACGATAGATGTTTAGTTTCAGTGTCGTTAGCTCCTCCCTTCAGACAGATATAAGGCAGTGTCCAGCAGAAATCTGACCAGAACCGAAGAATCAGCGAAACATCTTCACTCCTACAACCATTTGTCCAGTTACAGATTTTAACTTCGTCTTTTGGTGTGTGGAGTTGAAACAATGCAAGGTGTGATTCATTTCAAGGGAGAGAGATCTCAAAGCCTGGATCAAACCTGGACTAAACCTGGACTGAACTGGAACTAAACCCGGACTAAACCCGGACTAAACCCGGACTAAACCAGGTCTAAACCTGGACCAAACCTGGACCAAACCTGGACCAAACCGGATCTAAACCTGGACCGAACTGGGACCCAAACCTGGACTAAACCTGGACTAAACCAGAACTAAACCGAGACTAAACCTGGACCAAACCTGGACTAAACCAGAACTAAACCGAGACTAAACCTGGACCAAACCTGGACTAGCGGCACAGGCTCATGGCTGATTGAACTTTGATATGAGAACTTTTCATACAAGATCTTATGATGGTTTAAAAACTTCACAAAAATTAACACATTTCAAGGACGTTTAAAACTGGATATATCACTTTAATAATGTGAGATAAACATTTATAATCGCACCTGCTCCTGTTTTGAATGTTTTAAATGGATCTATGCAGTTATGTGCTTTGTTTGTTAGTTTTTTTCTGTATTTTAACAAGCCGCTCCCTGTTTAAATAAAGATAATGAAACTGAAAGAAGAGGCAAATCTACCAAGTTTCAAAGACGTAGTTTGAGTCGTACTTTGACTCGTTCTGTAGTTTTTTTGTTTCATTCACATGTTTAACACACAAAAAAAACCCCTCCAGATTTAGGCTGAGTTCTTCTCTCAAACTGAAAACACACTGTTCCCCCTTGTGATGTCATCGTGTGGTGATACAGGAAGTGCTCCACTGTGATTTTAAACTCCAAACACCTTCATTTCTAGAGTCATTTTGCGTCATTTCCAATCTCTTCTGAACTTAAAGCTCATAAGAGTCTATTTTGCGTAATCTAGGACCTTTAAGCTTTAAACTAGAACCAAAAAACTCAAACTAGAAGCTAAAAATCAAACTCTAAAGCTGCGTTGGACTGATTATCACCTCCAGTCGCTGTAGCGGTTCTTTCTCAGACTAATAATCGCTTGTATCTGTGTGGTTATCCAGGCATGGTTTAATACACGGATTTCTCTACAAAACTTCTTGCCTTCTCGTCTAAATTTGCCCTCTTTTGTTACACTAATCACAGTTGTCATTTGCAACAAAAAACTCAGAAGAAATCTCACGCACTCGAGAACATTCACAGCGTTCAAGCCCAACCATAGACTCGGTTATTATAGACAATCTCGTATCTATAATCGTTTTATTCACCAGCAGGAACACGGCGTCCCAATAACAGACAGTTCATGCAAATGGGGCAGGAGTTTACAGAGTGAAACCTCGGGGCTTTTTTTCATGAATAATGGAGCTCCATATGACGGACAATAAGAGCAGTTTAACTTTTGGCAAAATGTACGAAAAAGTTTTCTCCTTTTACGCTATAATTCACACAAACAAATGTCATAAACAGCCCTGAGCGGCCAATTAAAATGCTGCCAAACAAAACGCAGTGTGCTCAGTTTTGCAAAACGACTGATGATTATATAGAATGAAGAATGAACGCAGCGGAAGAGGGAGAAGAGGAGAGTCACATTCAGGGGTAAACAACGATAAGGGCAATGTGTCGATAAACGGTTAAAATGGTCAGATTTTTCCCAGCGTCAGGGCACTTCAAGCACTTTAAGAGGTGAGATCCACTGACACACAGGTTGGCGGTGCGATTCCAGCTCCCAGACACTTAACCCTCCTCTCGCTCAGTGTCTGTGTGCACTGGTGCATGAATGAGTCAGTGTTTGAATGAATGAATGAAGTGTATTTGAGCAGGTACGAGAAAGAAAGAAAGTGAACGATCACAAACACATTTATCATATATAAGATTGTCGTAACCAGGCAGACAGAGGGACCAAAAACGGCGTAACTCCAGAAGTCTTTACAGTGTTTATTTAGTTCATAAATCCACAGGTGCTCGGGTTTGTGGGTGCGTATCCGAGTCCAGGGGAAAACACACAAGTGCGGGAACGAGACAATCAGGATACAGTACCAGTGCAGGAGCGAGAATCCGGAGCAGGTCCAAGGCGGGGTCTGGAGAAGAGCAAAAATCCAAGTGAACAGGATACACAAAATAACGAGCAAACAAAGCCAGACAGGAGTATTCACGTATGCACGCGGGCGTTCTGTCTCCGAGTGAATGCTTCCAGTCCATCTTATACCCATGGCAGGTGGAGGTAATCTCATTGACGAGGTGCAGGTGCGAGTGGGAGGGACTGGAAGCTCCGCCCGGCTCCGGATTCAGCAGGTGAGGGAGGGAGAGAGCGACACCGGACGACAGCGGACAGGGATCAGGACACAGAGCTCAAAAGGAGTGAGCAGAAGTAGATACTTATATGAGCTTACCTCCGACTTTATCTACAACAAAAGTAGTTTATTACTGACAGAAGCGTAAAAAAGACAAAAAACCCAAAACATAATCATAATAAGAGTGAAGAATCCTCATACAAACAATAGATGCACCAGCTGCTTGTACCGTTTCTTAATTAAATCACATCACAGAACTTGTTACCAAACCATAGGTGAGTTTTCATAGTTTCGACTGTTTTAGTTTAGTTTTTAGAAACATTTACCTTGTTCATTCTTTTAAAGTTTACTAATGAGACGCTGCATTTTAAGCTTTCATCTAGTTCATTCCACAGGTCAACTCCACGTCGAGTCATGAACTTTTCAGGGTCGTACGAATGTTTCTTAAAGTTCATTTGACCCTCAGGTTATGTGTATTATCTCTGTTTAGGAACATGTTCTGGAGATCATTTGGGAGAAGATTGTAACGTGCTTTGTACATAATTTGCAGTAAAAAGCTCTATAAAAATGTGACCGTTACCATTTTTATCATTTACCACGCTGATCACACTAGATTTATTTGAATTCGTCCCAAAAAAGTAATGACAGAACAGTGGGCGTGGAGAAAATAGGGATTAATCGGCAAAATTATCTTGAATATAAGGGTTTAAAGATGAGTTGTTAAACATGTCTGTGTGAGTAATCCCTTTCTCTTTCTGTCTTTATTCTTTATTTGTCAGGGATCATGTACGAATTCATTAATTTTGCAGAAGAAAAAGATGATTTGTACCAGAATTAGCTGCTGCTGCGTTCCCTCTGCAGGTGAACACACATTAAAACACACATTTTATTACAATTACATTATAAAACTAACAGTTCATCATTAACTTTAGTAGAAAAATACAATAAAATGTCCCCATGTCCAGTATATGATGTTTCCTACAGTCCAAACACATCATTCTGTGCAGGTTTTTACAGACAGAACAGAACAAATTAACTAAATTGATGTGGATGCATGTGAGTTTTTCAAATTTCTAGTAAAATTATTCAAATCTACGAAATTTCAGACTGAGCTGATTCTGTGTCTGATGGTTTGGAAAGAAAAGGCGACTGGGCAAATGCCGAGGATCTGATTGGAGCTATGTCGTTTTTTTTCACAGATCGAGTGAATCAGGGAGATTGTTCGGAGTTTGATCCATAGTTAAAGAAAAATTCTAATCTGTAACTGGACAAAAAGTTGTAGGAGTGAAGACGTTTGGCTGCTTCTTCAGTTCTGGTCAGATTCCTGCTGGACACTGACTTATATCTGTCTGAAGGAGGCGCTAACTGCACTTAATAATCGTTCAGGCCCTTAATAGACGCTCTCACACCTGTTAGCATACTGGCTAACGCTATTGTTTTCCTTGTTTAGCTTTAGGTCTGAGGATGGAGTTATCGACAGGAGATAAATGACGTCTAAGGCCTCCACTCCTGTTCAAAGATGGATTATTTTTCCTCACAAAAATTGCTTCTTTAACTGATTTCTCAAACCGTTTGAAATGGTGTTAGCTTCAATGTCGTTAGCCGCTTCCTTCAGACAGATATAAGACAGTGTCCAGCTTCACTCCTACAACGTTTTGTCCAGTTGAACGATTTTACTTTTACACAAACTTGCACAAATCACTCCAAACAGAACTTCAGAGCGTAAATGAGAAGGAAACAGGAAAATATAACATCTATTTTGCTGAATAATTTAAAGGTAAATCACTATTCGTCTATGTCTTAGCAACAAATCCGATAGTTTGGGTATCGTGGAAGTTAGAGAAATCCCAGAATTCAAACGAAGGTGATGATCTCAGAGCGCGAGAGCATTTTAGATTCATATCCTGAAAGCAAAATGGTAAAAAAATGTCGGTTTATGTTTGCTGTAACCTAGTTTTCTCCTCCACAAAGACCCGGAAAAAGCCACTTGGCCACAGTGAAGCCGGGCATAAAGGCTGGATCAGACACAGAGTAGGAGATGGATGGAGCGTGTGTGGGTGATGCTGATGAGAGTGAAGCAGCGAGATCGCCATGGTAACCAGCATCCTTCCCAGTGTTTGTGTGTGTGTGAAGAGGAGTAACGTCATGTCAACACGATGTTTGAGTAAGGAGGCTTCTTTAGGAGACATTAGAAGAGGCTTAAAGTGTAAATATTGAATTAGCAGGTACTGTACTCAGCTCATGTCGCTCTGAAGATAAGTATATGAGGCCAAACATTAATCTAGTCACTTCTGTGGGCGTAAATGTACACACTATTTTCAGATTTGCACACTCCCTCTTACGCTCGTGTTGCTTTTTATATTTTGGTGACATTTTGTAGCGTGTTTTCAGTAATACCAGGGTGTGCAGAGTGACTTAAACAGGATGCCCTTCCTTCAGCGGTAGTGTTTCCAGGGTTTTCCTCATCGACACTGGTAATACTAAGAAAATACTTTAAATGCTAATCCTCGCAAAAGGTCAAACATAAAGAAATTAATACGTCCTACATTCTTAAAAGGCTCATGTTTTAAGATGCTATTTTGTGATCTGTGTTATTAAAATGTTGTTTCCTCATTAAAACAGACCACAGACAACACACAAACCCTCCATATTTAGGCTGAGTTCTTCTCTCAAACTGAAAACACTCTGTTCCACCTTGTGATGTCATCATGTGGCGATACAGGAAGTGCTCCACTGTGTTTTTAAACTCCACACACCTTCACTAGAATCATTTGGATCATTTCAACCCTGGAGTTTCCAATCGTCACTAAACTAATGGTAAAAGGAGCCGTTTACTTAAAAACTACCACTTTGTGACATCACAAGGTGGAACAGAGCGTTTTGAGCTTTGGAAATGTAGACAGGCTAAACTTTTTTTTGCGATTAAAAAAAAAAAAAATGTATTGTAACAAAATTAAGATAATAAAAATAAGATACACATTTTATTTATTTTTTTTTTTCATGTATTTATTTATTTTTATTTTTTATTCATTCATTTATTTATTCATTTATTCATGTATTTATTTATTTATTAGTATTATTTTAATTTTTATTCAAAGCCCCCTTACAGTTACTCAGTTTACCTACTAAGTATATTTATGTAAAAAAAAAAAAAATGTCTTTCACTCATAAGTTATTGAACCTTGTTTTTTTGAGACTATCCAGTTCTAATAAGGTTTTACTCCATAATGTGATAGTTTTTCTTTTGGCTCCTTGCATTTTAGCTCCTGATAATTCCACGTTAATAATAAAACGATGTTAGATCAGTAGTTTTTTCGCTGCTGTTAAACCTGCCAGTAGACAGACTAATAATAAAGAGTTAAATAAAACACAACTCCAGGTCTGTTTTTTGAGGATTTAACAGCATTAAAACATGACTTAAAGCTACACGAGTCCATTTTGCGATTTCGTAGTAAGGTGGAACTTATCATTCTGGCCTGTTCCGTTTGAAAAGCTGATCTTTCCTGACCTTCCTTTAACAATCCTTGTCACCGTCTGTCAGACACCTCGGGACGGCGTGCACGAAAAGGCAGAAGTCACCTGTTCTGAGCGGCTGTCAGCTCGTCACAACGGGAGCTGAATGAACAAGCCAATTAAAGCGTACTCAACCCGCGGAGCTTCTGCTGTCGCTCTCACACAAACACCTTCGTCTCTATTCACATCGTAACCTTTCAGTTTCACTGTGGCGGCGGCGGGGTGAAGAGGTGGGACTCCAGGCGTGCTGCGAGGAAGCGTTTTGACAGAGTGTTTTCTGTGCACATGGATTGGACTATGAGTATTTAGACACAGAGCAAATTTTGAAGCTCAACATAGACGGTATATATAAATGGACAACGCTAACCTGCTAGCTCTAAACAGGAAGTGAGCATGGGCGCACTTCCTGCTCCATCAAATTACTTTAATAATATCTTGGTCAGTATTTGTAGGTGTTTTTCTGTTCTATGGTAAGATTTGAGATGCAGTAGAGTCAAATAAATAATGTTTATGACTCGTTTTAGATGTAAACTAACAACTAAACTCCTTCATTTTCCTTTTTTTAATGACCAGTACTGCATGTGTGACCAGTCCTGCTAATAAGACCAATACCAGGCTAATCTTTCTGCACTTTATGCTGAAAATATAAGTAAATGATCCAGTTTATGGACAGTTCATGTTCGCTCTGGCACCAGAAGCTGTTTGATCATAAAGCCTTCTGCACACCATCTCCCAGCTCTGCTCTGGTGCGGTCTTCACGAGACTTTAAAAAAAACTGTTTGAGTGACATGAAAAAGATTGAATTCTAGTCATTCTTCTAGTGTAAAAGCAGCACAGTGATCCCACGTAGAACATTCTGCAGCTGTGTCAGGAGTAAAGTCTCGTTTCACTTACACTGGGTCACAATGTCGACCTTTGTGTTTTATTTTGTCTAAAGTAGATTTCCTTAAAACAAGTGCTGTGTGTTACACTGTGCACGCTCAAAATCTGATTAATATCACACTTTTGGAGTTACAGCTGTCTCTCACTATATCGCAGGTCATCTTTCTCAGTCTCAACCATTTTGTTCTGCGTCCTGATTGGCTGAGGGACTGTAGACCATTGTGTTCTGCGTCCTGATTGGCTGAGGGACTGTAGACCATTGTGTTCTGCGTCCTGATTGGCTGAGGGACTGTAGACCATTGTCCATCAGTCTCCTCCGTGTCTCCTGTACAGTACAGAATGTGTCAGACAAATTTACATAAATGTTGGATCAGTGTGACTCTGAAGTGCTGTATGTTTGCAAGTTTTCTCCCCGACAAAACCCACAATGTCGATGAAACGTTCTGCACCGACGAAGGTTTGAACTTTGTTTAAACAAGAGAGAAATGTGAGAAAATGTTAATGTCTGTGTGAGAAAAGTGTATAAAGTGTGTGGTGAGGAGTTTTACAGCTGAAAAACATATAGAATAATTGTTAAAAAAAAGCTGATACTATGTGGATTTCGTCTATTGCGGGTTATTTTTAGAACATCACCTCCGAGATAAACGAGGGACCACTGTATAAGTCATAAAATTACATGTAAAAAGCAAATCTCGACCTCATTTCTTTCTGTTCTTGGTCCCTTTCATAGCAGTTTACATGTCATTAAACTCATCGTAAATGTCCAGAAATCACATTTTGGTCCGTGTGAACAAAGCCACTGACAACTATTTATCATTCAAGCAGATCTATTCTGCAACATGGACTTTTCAGAGCTTTTAACCATGTCGTAGTTGTTTCCTTCTCATTGATTCTCTCGAAGTTGTTTTGAGAGTGATTCATGTTTGAGCAATCTTTAAACGCTTATTTTCAAGGCGCCGTTTTGCCGATCGAGCCCTGTTTTCACTTACTCCCTCAAAAATCTGCTGCCTGCTAGTAGTAACAGGGAAGTCAACACACTTATTTCTTTTATGGAGTTGTTTTAGATGAATATTGCGATTTAAGATGTGAAAATTATAACAAAATGACGCTTCCTCACCAGGATCTGCTCCAGGATCTTGATTGGACGGTACTACACCACACATACTTTACATACATTACTATTATCTCGGTGATTACACATGTTTAGTCATTTTGAGCGTTCCATACATAGACATCACCCTGCCTCGTCTTGACATCTCTGACAGCATTATTAATACACGATTCCCAGCATGCACCATTTTTCTTTGGGCTCTGACAGAGATTTTTTCTTTTAATAATAGCGAGTGGGTAATAAGTTTCGAGAGCAGCCCACCAGTGGAATTATGAAGAGGCAGTGTATTCTACAGCAGCCACTCGCTCTGCCATTTCGCCTCCAGCAACAAGCTAACAACTCTGTGGCTGCCCAACATGACGATATATGACCTCTCTGACACGCAACCCGCTCTGGAGAGGAAACCAAACCACCTCCAAGTCAGGACGGATATTAATGTGCTTTAAAATAAATACATTTAACTTGTCAGGGAGCAGTCATACTTGGTTTGGTCCTGAGTCCCTGATGCAGACTTAGTCCGGTCCTACTCTGGTCCTGATTTGAGTCTCTGATGCCAACGTGGTACTGTCCTATTCTGGTCCTGGTTTGAGGCCCTGATGCGGACTTGGTTTGGTCCTATTCTGGTCTTGGTTTAGTCCTTGATGCGGACTTGGTTTGGTCCTATTCTGGTCCTGGTTTAGTCCCTGATGCGGACTTTGTTTGGTCCTATTCTGGTCCTGGTCTCGTCCCTGATGCCAACTCGGTTTGGCCTTTTCTGGTCCTGGTTTAGTCTGTGCTGTAGATTTGGTTTGGTCCTTTTTTGGTCTTGGTTTAGTCCCTGATGCAGACTTGGTTTGGCCTTTTCTGGTCCTGGTTTAGACCTTGATGCAGACTTAATTTGGTCCTATTCTGGTCCTGGTTTAGTCCCTGACGTCGAATTGGTTTGGTCCTTTTCTGGTCCTGGTTTGAGTCCATCATGCCAACTTGGTGTGGTCCAGTTCTGGTCCTAGCTTAGTCCTTGATGCAGACTTGGTTTGGTCCTTTCACGGTCCTGGCTTAGTCCCTGCAGACTTGATGTGGTCCCAGGATTCCTCCCTGGATGAAGGGCCAATTCTGGGCCCCTAAAACCCTGGGGACCTGGGACAACAGACCTGTTTGTCCCCCGTCTGCTCCTCTGGTGGCATCTTCTGAAACCCATGGATGTGAAGTTGCTGTTAGTACTTTAGTCCGTGCCGTAGTACTGCTTGTGTCAGCCTGTCAGTTGGTGGATCTTGTGCTCGATGCATTTTACATGAGCTCGTAACCTACATCTTTCCAAGCTCATGTCAGCATGGGGCCCCGATCAAAACACGGGGATATACCGCTGTTTATGGACGACTGTGTCATGTCACTGTCAAAACCGGATCAATCTACTTTAAAAGCCTCATTTTACGCTGTTTTTTCATCTATTTTAATTTTCTAATGTTGTTTCCTCATCATAAACAGACCTGGAGTTGTGTTTTTTTGTTTCATTCACACATGTTTAACCCACAAACAAACCTGCACATTTAGAGTGCTTCTCTCAAACTGAAAACACACTGTTCCACCTTGTGATGTCATCATGTGGCGATACAGGAAGTGCTCTACTGTTTTTTTTTTAAGTCCACCCACCTTCACTAGAATCATCTGGATGATTTTAGCCCTGGAACTGACAATCTCCACTGAACTAAAGGTAAAAGGAGCTGTTAACGAAAAGACTACAGCTTCATGACATCACAAGGTGGAACAGAGCATTTTGAGCTTTGGAGATGTTTACAGACTAATAATAAAGTGTGACTCAAACATGTGTAAATGAAACAAAACTCAACTCCAGGTCTGTTTTTAGGAGGTAATGGTATTATAACATGACTTGAAGCTACAAGAGTCAAAAAATGTAGATCAGAGGTGCCCAAACTCATATTTTGAAAAATATTCGACATGTAGGGCCACAGTAGATTATTCAGATGATGCATTTTCATAGTTTTGACTTCATACTTTAACTAAGACTAAGCTTAAAATATTAATATTAGGTCTGTATGACAATGAAATGTGATGATATTCAGGTTATGTTGGTAGATTTACTCAAATTTACCATAAAAGTACTGATTATGATCAATTGGGCAAATTCAACTGAAGTTCTGAGGGCCATTATAAATTGGTCTGAGGGCCGCATTTGGCCCCCGGGCCATAGTTTGGACACCCCTGATCTCGATGCATGGAGTGAGTTTTGGGAGTGATGGGGCAGCCTGGTCTGTATAATCTGCCTTTTCACTGATGAAGATGCTGTTTACTGTCACTTCTCTGTGCACACTGGAGTTTTTTCATGAGATCCTAACATTTATTTTTTAGCTTTTGCCAGAGCCACGCCCCTTTTAGTCCAGTGCACAGATCCATGTCTTTAACTAAACAAGAATGTCTTTAGTCAGACTGTGACCCGTTCACCTTCAGTAGTGGAAGAAGTAGCATATTTTCTGGACTATAAGTCGCTCTGGAGAATAAGTCGCACCAGCCAGAAATGTTAAATAATGAACAACAGGCTGAATATCAGTACATCAGGCTAATGCTAACGTCACACATTTATATTTATTCAGCTGAAGCACAGACAGAACTGAACACGTGTCTGGTTTGTTAACGTCAGATATTAACAGTTAATCACAAACTAAAGCAGAAAAAACAAGTTTACTCTGGATCTCATGAAGCACCACTCAGATTTTATTTTAAGGCGTTTTTGTTCAGTCTTTATCAGATGTTTTTTAAATTACCGTAATGTTGAAATTTAAATGTTCAGTGGTTCAGGAGGAGTAGACACTGGTACAAGTCTAGAGCGCCCTCGTGTGGTGAAGACGTGAAGTTACATATTTGAATCATTTCACATATAAGTCGCATCTGAGTATAAGTCACACCCCCGACAAACATACTCTGGAAAGTACAGTACTCAGTTTTGTTACTTAAGTAAAAGTACAGATACTGGAGCAAAGAAATACTCGAGTATTTGTTTAAATTTGTACTTTAAGCGTGAAAAGTAAAAGTATTTCAGTACATTTTGACGTCTAATAACGCTTCAAATGTGGTGATTTTGATTCAGATTTGTGCTGTTCAACAGAAACAATCAGATCAGGTTTTTTTAAGCTGTTTTTATTTGTATTTTTTTTGTTTGCGCAAAGAAAAAATAAACCTTCAGTGTTTTCAGCAGGTCTCAAACAAGAATAAAACATAATATTAACAATAAAAAAGTAGAAAGTTCAGATTCTGTGGAGGGAAGGACTCGGAGTGTTTTACAGAGATGGGATTTGAAGGGTGGGTTTAATACATCTTGATTCATTCTTTTTAAGGGCAAAGAACCGAGAGAAAAACTGATTTAAAGAGACGGAAAGACAGTCGTCAGACCTCAGATAAATGCACTCTCTTTCCCCTTCGCAGATCCTGATCGGGGAGGTGACCAGCTTCTTTGTGAAGTCGGACGGGGCTCAGGAGAAGACCATCGTGACCGCAGACTGCTGCTACTTTAACCCCCTGCTGCGGCGGATCGTGCGTTTTCTAGGTCAGTCCTCGTCCTCAGCGTCGAACACGATGGACTCGACCGCGGTTTGAGACTCAAAAACAGTTATTTAAAGCTCACCTCGGGTTATTTCTCTCTCACGTTTAGGATCTGCAGCTTGAAAGAGGAAAAATACATTATACAAACTGATTATTATTATTTTGACCAATCACACTGAGGGAAACATAAAAGGCCCATGTTACACTCCACCTTGTGATGTCATCGTGTGGTAATACATAAACAGGAAGTGCTCCACTGTGGTTTTCTTTGTTTCTGTATTTATTTAATACAAGACATTCATAGACGACATAGTGACAAATACAGTAGTGCGTGATTTTGTAGGGGTAAAGTGGAGGCGGCAAAGTACTAGTGATTCATAAATGAGAAAAGAAGGTGTAGAGAAATATAGATGGGTAAAAATAAATTAATAAAAAAAACAAAAAAAAAAAAACACACTTTAACATAGAAAACAGAAAAAAATATAATATATAAAAGAGAAGGGAAAAAATATATATATATAATGATTAAATAAAATAATAATAATAATAATAATAATAATAATAATAATAATAATAATAATAATAGTTTAGAAGCCACTTTTAACACAGAAAAAAATAAATATATAACAGAAGGGAAACAAAATAAATTAAGTAATAAAAAAAATAATAATAATAATAAATACATACATAAATTAATACATAAATAATAATAATAATAGTTTAGGAGCCATTATTAACACATAAAACACAGAAAAAATTAAATATATAACAGAAGGGAAACAACATCAATCAATCAATCAATAAAAATAAAAAAAATCTGTATAGTTGAGTGAATTCAGTTGTTTTGTAAAAAGTATACGACTGATTTACAGTTTGGGGGGATTTTCTGTTGTTCTATGGTGCTCCACTGTGTTTTTAAACTCCACACACCTTCACTAGAATCATTTGGATCATTTCAGACCTGGAATTTCCAATCTCAACTAAAGGTAAAAGGAGCTGTGAACGTGAAAACTACCACTTCATGACATCACAAGGTGGAACAGAGCATTTTGAGCTTTAGAGATGTAACAGACTAAAATAAAGTGTTACTCCAGGTGTGTTTGAGGAGGTAACAGCATTAGAACATGGATTAAAGCTACAAGAGTCAGTTTTGTGTAATATATACTGGGCTTAACCGTGTTTGGAGGCAAATATTGACACTAACGATACATTAAAAATAAAGAAAATGTGCTGCTGTTTGTCCTGGAGTTGGAGAAGCAGTTGTTTAAACATCTCTTTTGGTTTTATATTTTGTAATTATGTTCACTGTTATTGTCTTTTTTGCCTTATATAGTGTGGTCTTTTCTGGGGCTTTTAAGGAAACGATCGATTTCAATTCAGTGCATTTTTGTAAAGTCCAAACTCACAGCAGCAGACGTCTCTTAGAGCTGAATAAGATCATCGATTTAACCAAAAGAAAATCCAACAGGGAAACAGACACGGGTCAATAACAGACAGATTAACATTCATAGAAAACAAGCAAATGTTGTCCCAGAGCGCCCCCTGTCCTCAGACCCCCCTACTGCAGGAACAACTTAAACAAACCTAAAAGAGAGAAGGAAAAACTACAAATCTATTCTCATGGACTAATCCAGGACTAAAACAGGACTAATCCAGGACTAAAACAGGACTAAACCAGGACTAAAACAGGACTAAAACAGGACTAAAACAGGACTAAAACAGGACTAAAACAGGACTAAACCAGGACTAAAACAGGACTAAACCAGGACTAAACCAGGACTAAACCAGGACTAAACCAGGACTAAGCCAGGACTAAACCGGGACTAAAACGGGACTAAACCGGGACTAAACCGGGACTAAAGCGGGACTAAAGCAGGACTAAAGCAGGACTAAAGCAGGACTAAAGCAGGACTAAACCAGGACTAAACCAGGACTAAAACAGGACTAAACCAGGACTAAACCAGGACTAAACCAGGACTAAAACAGGACTAAACCAGGACTAAACCAGGACTAAAACAGGACTAAACCAGGACTAAACCAGGACTAAACCAGGTCTAAACCAGGACTAAACCAGGACTAAACCAGGTCTAAACCAGGTCTAAACCAGGACTGACTCAAATCCATTTGCAGATAAAGTTCAAGTCTGTAGAGCCAGAGTCCACATAAACAAACCTTTCTGTTGTGAAGTGGCTCGCCTCTTCACAGATCTGGCCTGTATCTTCTAATGTTTAATGCCAAACCTCCTCTAATGTGAACAGAGATTATTATTTGACAAATAAAAATAGAAGAAAACAACGTTATTTTGTTGAAATGACGTTTAAAGTATCAGAAAAACCCAGTGTGATGTCGTTAATATGAGACTCTAAAATAAAACTCGACTTCCTGCAATTTTCAGCATGTTTTTCAACTTTTTTCCTCACAAACTGCTTCTTGACTGTTGTAAAACTGTAATTTAATTTTACAACAGGTTTTATCCCTCCAAATTACGTCCAAATCAGAGACTCATCCAAACTCTTTCAGATGTTTGCTGTGACTAACCAAAGCTCCTCTCCTCCAGGCGTCTACTCTTTTGGCCTTTTCACCACCACCATCTTTGCCAATGCGGGTCAGGTGGTCACCGGAAACCAAACCCCACACTTCCTGACCACCTGCAGGCCGAATTACACGGCTCTGGGTTGCCAGTCTCCTCTGCAGTATATCAGCGAGCGACGGGCGTGCACCGGAAACCCCTACCTGGTGGCATCCGCACGCAAGTCCTTCCCCTCCAAAGACGCGGCGCTCAGCTTCTACTCGGCCATTTACACAGTAGTAAGTAAGCACACATTCAAATACAGGTGTGTGTTCTGCGTCCTGATTGGCTGAGGGACTGTAGACCATTGTGTTCTGCGTCCTGATTGGCTGAGGGACTGTAGACCATTGTGTTCTGCGTCCTGATTGGCTGAGGGACTGTAGACCATTGTGTTCTGCGTCCTGATTGGCTGAGGGACTGTAGACCATTGTGTTCTGCGTCCTGATTGGCTGAGGGACTGTAGACCATTGTGTTTCTGCGTCCTGATTGGCTGAGGGACTGTAGACCATTGTGTTCTGCGTCCTAATTGGCTGAGGGACTGTAGACCATTGTGTTCTGCGTCCTGATTGGCTGAGGGACTGTAGACCATTGTCCATCAGTCTCCTCCGTGTCTCCTGTACAGCACAGAATGTGTCAGACAAATTTACATAAATGTTGGATCAGTGTGACTCTGAAGTGCTGTATGTTTGCAAGTTTTCTCCCCGACAAAACCCACAATGTCGATGAAACGTTCTGCACCGACAAAGGCACCGACGAAGGTTTGAACTTTGAGAGAAATGTGATTGGTTTAGTCCTGGTTTAGTCCTGGTTTAGTCCTGGTTTAGTTCTGGTTTAGTCCTGGTTTAGTTCATGTTTAGTCCTGGTTTAGTCCTGGTTTAGTCCTGGTTTAGTCCTGGTTTAGTTCTGGTTTAGTCCTGGTTTAGTTCATGTTTAGTCCTGGTTTAGTTCATGTTTAGTCCTGGTTTAGTCCTGGTTTAGTTCATGTTTAGTCCTGGTTTAGTCCTGGTTTAGTCCTGGTTTAGTTCATGTTTAGTCCTGGTTTAGTTCTGGTTTAGTCCTGGTTTAGTTCATGTTTAGTCCTGGTTTAGTTCATGTTTAGTCCTGGTTTAGTCCTGGTTTAGTTCATGTTTAGTTCATGTTTAGTCCTGGTTTAGTCCTGGTTTAGTCCTGATTAGTGCTGGTTTATTACCGGTTTAGTCCATATTTAGTCTTGATAACCAAAAATGTTAATGCCTGTGTGAGTAAGTGTATAAAGTGTGTGGTGAGGGGTTTTACAGACAAGAAACATATAGAAAAATTGCTAAAAATAAAGTTGACACTTGACAGATTATTTTTAGAACATAATCCCTGAGATAAACGAGGGACCACTGTCTTGTCCATTTTATGATGACTTTATAAATCCTTTATTTGATGAGATGTTCTCCTGGTGCTCTGAGATGTTCTGGTGTAATGACGACGACAAGAGGAAATGGTTGTTTCATTCTGATGTTTATAAGATGTTATTTCTCTGTAAAGCCTGGAAGAAGCGGCAGAAGAGTTTGTTTAAATGAGTCACACATCTGGCAACTGGCCTCTTGTATTTTATTGTATTTTGTTAGTTGTGTCTTATAAATCCATTAAAGGGCTCAGGATTTTTTATATAAGGCACAATAATAAAATAGATTCATTCATTCCTTTCCATATTTGGAGGTCTGGCCGCGGTATCATAGCAACCAAAGAGCCAATCAGGAGCGAGGCTGTTGAAGGTAACGCCTCTTCCCATCCGCACCACTGGTTTAACTCGGACAGGTGAAATAAAAACCCCAGGATCATGTAAAGTGGGTTAATACGAACATTTAAGACCAAAATGAGGCGTCTGGGTGACAGTTTTTCAATGTAAAGTGAATTGGAGTCCATGCTCACTTCCTAGTCCCAGTTTATCCATGTCCTGTATATAAACCGTGTACAGTTATAACTCTGCTCTTGTATTTTCAGATGTATGTGACTCTGGCTTTTCGGACCAAAGGGACCCGTCTGTCAAAGCCGACACTGTGTTTGGTGCTGCTGTCGCTGGCTGTCCTCGTCGGGGTCGTGAGGGTCACTGAACACAGAAACCACTGGAACGATGTCCTGGCTGGATTTATAACCGGAGGAGCCATAGCGGCATTTTTGGTAAAGTAAATCTATCGAAAGACATAGTTTATTTCCATTTTATTGTTTTTAAAGGTTCTATATTACGCAAAAGTGAGATTTTAGTCATGTTCTGATGCTGTTTCCTTCTGAAAAACAGACCTGGAGTTGCGTTTTGTTTCATTCGCACATGTTTGAGTAACTTTATTATTAGTTAAAGCTCAAAATGCTCTGTTCCACCTTGTGATGTCATCAAGTGGTAGTTTTTTTTTTAAGTTAACAGCTCCTTTTACATTTATTTTAGTAGAAATTGACAATTCCAGAGCTGAAATGATCCAAATTATTATAAAAATGAATGTGTGTGAAGTTTAAAAACACAGCGGAGCACTTCCTGTTTTACCATGTGACATCACAAGGTGGAACAGAGTGTTTGAGCAAAGAGCGAAGTGGGTTGAACATGTGTGAATGAAACAAAACCCAACTCCAGGTCTGAAAACACTAGAACAGATCAGAAAACAGTGTAATATGATTTTCTTATTGTTATTCCACCCCTGTCCACCAGGTGTCATGCGTGATCAACTACTTTAAACAGACTCAGACGGCGTCACAAGCCACATCAGCTCCCCAGAGACCAGAACCCCCCAGTGGGATCCCCCTCCTCAGCCTGCCCCGTGTGGAGAGTCCACTCGAAAAGTTAAGTGGCCTCCAGGTAAGGGGAGGGATGCCATATGAAAAACTGGACAGGCTACATAGACTGTACCATTAGGTAAACCAAAAGTATATTTCTGTCCATCATTTATGTGTCGTCGTGCGTCCTCCATCTTGTCCCCGTCTGTGTGGAAGTCCTGGGTGTAATTTCCTGGCTGACGATGTCTCTCCCGTGTCTCTCGCAGGCTCCAGGGTTACCGTATTCTGAGATCACATGACCCTCAGCCAAACCCGAGCCCCGCCCCCCCCGACGTTCTTCTTCCCTCAAGACGTTGCCTCACCAGCGCAGTCTAGACCTGCCCCTCGAGTGCCCCCACCCGTGCCCCGCCCACCCGGAAGGACGACACCCGCTGCGACGAGTCAAGTCCACGATGGTGTGAGCGATTCCCCCCCGAAAAAACTGAACTGTGAAACTTAAGGATACAAACATGGCGGCGCCGGGTGAAAACTCGTGTCCAGGCCGAAGTTACGAAGCAATACTGTGTCTCTTTCTAGTTCTTTTCTACTAAGACTCGGCTTTGAAATATATTTAAGATGGTGACGACTTGTTAAAACTCTGAAATCTACACGAGCCGGATCACATCTGCGGCTCGCCTCAAACGACTCTGTAACTCAGGACTCGATCCACACAGACAGAGAGATGCACTTTGGTAGATTAAAGCACAGGGGACGTACGGCTGTAAACTATTTCACACGTGGGTCGAATCTTTTGCTTTGGTGTAAATCGATTCAAGTATTTATGTTCGTGAGAGACGGCGATTCCACGTTTTTGTGGCACAGGTTCTTTCGCTGCTAAAGTGAAACACGCCAGGTTTGTATCGACTCGACAAACTTTAATCTCAGATATTATAAATGTCTCTGTCCTTGTCCTGTTCAGAAAGTTCATTTATCACTGTCCCGAGCGCAGCGGTGGAAGGAGCAGGTCTGGTACTCGATACTGGAGTGGAAAAATACTCAAGTACAAGTAAAAGTATCACCTGGAAAAAACGACTGAGGTAAAAGTATTAAAGTACCTGTTTAAAAATGGACTGAAAGAGGGAAAAGTAAAAGTATTTCACGCAACAAAAACTATTAAATCAGTATTTTTTATTCGCTCAAATCATCCATCCATCCATTTTCTTTCTCTTACCCGGGGGTAGAGTCTAAGCGGGGACTCCCAGACTTCCCTCACCCCAGACATGTCTCACCCTCCATCCTTCGCTCACTCGAGAACAAGACCCCAAGATACTTAAACTTTCCACTTGAGGCAAAGTCTCTCCACCCACCAGGAGAGGGCGCCACCTTTTTCCAGTCGAGAGCCATGACCTTGGATTTCTGCTCAAATTAAAGTTGCTAAATTAACCCCTCAGACTAAAAAAATACTTTTACTTTTCCTGTTCAAAAATGTAGTGGAGTAGAAAGTACAGATACTGCTGTCAGATGTACTCAAGTAAAGTATCCACCTTAAAAATCTACTCAAAATGAATACTTAAGCGCAGTACTTTACTACTTTTACTTCACGTTCCACCACTGCCCGAGTAGTTTCCTGTTTTAGATGCGTTTTATAAAATATACACAACATTTTTATTTTACTTTCCAGATGAAGTTGTATCATAAAATCGGCCTTTTGTTTGATTTTAGACGTAACCGGCCTCTCATTCTCGTCTCTCAGTTTCAGTTGGAGGCGGGGCTTTGTATAGTGTACATTTTCTAGTTTTCTTTACATAAATATATTCACAGTACAATGAGTCTTGTACATGAAACACATACTGTATTTTCTGGAGTATAAGTCGCACCAGCCAAAAAATGCAGAATAATGAAGGAAAAAAACATATTTCACACATATAAATCTGAGTATAAGTCTCAACTCTGGCCAAATTCATGACAAAAAGTGCGACTTATACTCCAGAAAATACGGTAAATCTATGGTTTTACAGGAGTTTATAGAGGAATACTGCATTATGGGACGCAGGGTAAAGGAAACAGCACAGTTTCCTCTCGAGGCCTGTCACGATCACACATTTAGAAGTTTAGACGATAAATAAAGTCTGACACAACAGCCCAAGAGTAGATTTAAGCAGCAAAAACTGTTCTAAAGCTGTAATATTGTGAAAAAAACAAAAATAAACAGCAGAATGAAACACTTTAGACGTCAGACAAGTTTTTAATTCGACTTTTTACGGCTTAAATCTCATGATATTGCCAAAAAATAACCAAAAATGTCCCAGTCGTGCAAAGAAAAAGCACATTTATGGCAAAAATATAGTTTTTCATCTACAGGTTCCCTGGTTTATCGCAGGGGTTAAGTTCCAAAAATAAGTACTTTTTTTTTTTTGTTTTACAATTATTCTCTCTGTTTCTTGTCTGTAAACCCCCTCACCACACACTTTATACACTTTTCTCACACATTCACATTTTCTCACATTTCTCTCTAGTTTAAAGTCTCTCAAAGTTCAAACCTTTGTAGATTTAAAAAAGAAGCGCAGTATTATAACGAAACCAAATACTGTAAATACACTGTACTGGAAATAAAAAAGAACTTTTAGAAATAGGGTAACAAATTTCATTTTAATGATTAACCTAAGAGGTTGGACACATAAGAAATGATTAATAGTGACTCAGGCGTATTTCAGAGTTCCCCTGACTCCGCCTCTTTCTCTGACCCCGCCTCTTCCTCTGACCGCTCCTCTTCCTCTGACTCCGCCTCTTTCTCTGACCCCGCCTCTTCCTCTGACCGCTCCTCTTCCTCTGACTCCGCCTCTTCTTCTCTGATCCTGCCTCTTCCTCTGACCCTGCCTCTTCCTCTGTGACCCCGCCTCTTCCTCTGACTCCACCTCTTCCTCTGACCCCGCCTCTGCCTCTTCCTCTGTGACCCCGCCTCTTCCTCTGACCCTGCCTCTTCCTCTGACCCCGCCTTTTTTTCTGACTTCGCCTCATCCTCTGACTCCGCCTCCTCTTCCTCTGACCCCGCCTTTTCCTCTGACTCCGACTCCTCCTCTGACTCTGCCTCTTCCTCTGTGAGCCCGTCTCTTCCTCTGACCCCGCCTTTTCCTCTCACTCCGCCTCATCCTCTGACTCCGCCTCCTCTTCCTCTGACCGCTCCTCTTCCTTTGACCCCGCCTCTTCGTCCTGGCGTCGCTGTAATGTCCCGTAATGTTCTTTTTCCTGTTTCACTGATCCTCAAAGCTAAATCAGACTCTGCTCTTTTTGCCCCTCGCTCAAACTTATCGCTGCTGTCGTCCTCATGTTATTTTCCTTCTTTATGTGACGAACCGAAGATCCATTTATCCCGTGATGGCGCCCCCTACACGACTCCTCAAATGCGCAACAATAAGTAGAAACCAAAAAAAATGAGCGAAACATGGAGGGAACACTGTAGAGAAGTCGATATGATTGTGATTATCGTGACAGGCCTATAGCGACGACGAGGACGATGACAAAGTGAAGTTCTCGTGTGATTTTTGTGTGTTTGGCTGTGTGCTTCTGGAGAGTTGTGCGTTTGTGATGATGAGTTCACAGTTTGGGAGCTGTTCATTTAACCGATCTCTTATTGTTAAACTGTCCGACGTAGCTGCTATAATAACACCCTGGTGATTGTGTGAGTGCAGGCCTCGCGAGGACCCGTCAGAGGCTCGTTACAGCTCAGAGATTATTATTCAGTTTAGCGATATTGTTATTTTCATGGTTAAATATCTGTTTTGTATTTACTTGACAAAAATAAATCACAATTACCATTTTTCTATCGAGTTGTTTTTGGTAAATGGTCGATTCTCACAGACTTTTAAAGCGATTTTCCCCAGGTTTTCACACACACGCTCATGCACCAGCGTGAGCAAACACCGGGAGAAGTGGGTGAAGCGTCTTGCTCAAGGACACAACGACAGCGTTTATGAGTGGGAGATGGACTCGCAGGAGAGTGGGATTCGAACCACCAACCTGCAGATTTACCAGCTGAATATAAGTCGCTTCTGAGTATCAGTCGCAGCCCCGGACAAACTATGAAAAGAAAAAAAAAAGTGTGATTTACAGTCCAGAAAATACTGTAATTAAAGATTCTTCTGTCCAACGGCGTTTGCGTCACTGGGATCATGTGATAACGGCGTTGCCATGGTTACGTCGGACTCTTAAACAGCCCGTTTGTTCCCAAAATAAAAGCACTTTACATCCTTCACTGTGTGCACTTTAAATCGCACTTACGCTTTAAAAAATAAGACAATTGCACAGAAAAGATTTTTAAAATGTTTGTTTAACTTGTGTGTTTTAGATCAGGAGGCTCAGTGACACTTTAAGCTTTAACTGAGGGAAAAAACAACAAATTTAAAGTTAACAGCTCATAATTAAACTGGAAATGTGCAATACTAGTGCAGTGTGAGTTTAAGAATGTGTTAAGTGTTTGTGTGAGCTGTAATTTGTCATGTTTTTAGTGAAATAGTGTTTTAAAAATGTTTAACGTCTCTCTGTCCTTGTGTCCCGGTGTCAAAAGGGTCCCCAGTGAAACGAGCTCCTTAAAAAGGTTCCGGGGCAGGACCAAGACATTTTAAAGAGTTTAAGGGTTTTAAGTAGATGTGGCGTCTGTTTTTAGGGTTTGTGTGTTTGTATTTATGTATAAAGTTAATTTGATTTATTTATTTGGTTTTATGGAGGTTTAAGAGTTTTAAAAAGCTAATATTCATTTTAAACACCCCTTTTAAATAATAATAGTTTTATCGAGTTAGTGGGACGGTATAAAAGGCGACTGAAACAAACAAAAACATCACTAAAAATTGATATTTATTTATAAAATGTAAAATATAGTGGCATGTAATAAGGAAGTGAAATATTACTAGTAATGAGAATTTAAATATAAAATGGAGTTATTTACCTTCTTTAATTGCTGCATAATTCCATATATGTTATTTCATATATTTGATAACTTCTATATGTAAATAAAATATAGTACAAATAAATAAATAAGATAAAATGTAAAATATAGTGGTATGTAGTAAGGAAGTTAAATATTACTATTATTGTTGTTTGTTTAGTTGCTGTTTTTTTTATTTTTTTGACAAAGCAAAAAAAGCTAATGTTCATTTTAAACGCCTCTTTTGAGTAACACTAGTTGTATCGAATTAGTGGGACGGTCTAAAAGGCGACTGAAACAAAAAAAAAAAAACCAACAAAACACCAAGTTCTGCTTGCTGCTTGATAAATCAAATATTAAATCTAATATAAAACAGCATTTATAGCAAAATATCAGCACTGTTATATGAATTAAAGTTGACTCACACAGATCATCTCGGGGGCCCACACTTTACAGACAGTGTGAGGGGCCCCTCTCTGCATGGGGCCCCTCGAAAACTGCCCTCTTTACCCCCCCTGGTCCGACGCCCCTGCACACAGCAAAGTTCTATAGAATATTTTGGGATTATGTAATAAAGAAGTTAAATAAATCGACTAAATATAAATATTTTTCGACAAAGTGAAAGATGAAAACTCAGAGGGTTTTAATATAAATGAATATATAAAAAATTGAGTTATTTACCCTCTTTAATTGCTGCATTATTCCATATATCTGACTTTCGTATGTATATAAAATGTAGTAAAAATAAAGAAAAAAACTTGTGATATATATTCTAGGAACTCCAGACACAAAAACCCACAAAACTCTTCTAAATCTACAATATTGTTAAATAAAACACGAGTTTGCATCTGTAATGATTCAGACAAGTTATTAATTTGACTGTTAACGACTTAAATTTCATCGTGCAGCCAAAAAATAACCAAAAATGTCCTAATCGTGCAAAGAAAAAGTTCACTCCGTAAATACTGACCCCTAAAATGTAGTTATAAGTGTCAAATATATAGAACGATAAGTTAATGTAGTGATTATTGTGGCAGAACTCTCAATATTTTTTGACAAATAAAGAGTATGAGGATTTGAATATAAAACATATACAAAAATGTAGTTATTTACCTGCTTTAATTGCTGCATAATTCAATAGAAATATAAATAAATAAAAAGATATAATGTAAGATATAGCGGTATGTAGTAAGGAAGGTAAATATAAATTTTTAATTTTTTTTTAATTTTTTTTTGACAAAACAAAGAGTGGTTACTATGAGGATTTAAATATAAAATGGAGTTATTTACCTTCTTTAATTGCTGCATAATCCCATATATCTTACTTCATATATTTGATAACTTCTGTATGTAAATAAAATGTAGTAAAAATAAAGAAAAACACACTTAAACAATAGATTTATTTTAGAAACAGCTGTAATGCACCACAGTGAACACAAGGTGGCAGCATGTTCCCTGTAATGCCCCAGAGCGCCTCAGTCTGACACTTTTCATCACATTAAACTTTATAAAATCACTTTAAGACAATTTCACCTTTTTCTCCTCATCCCCAAACACTTTATTAACCCTTTATTACCTGGATTAACCCTTTCACTCCCTGCTCTCTGCGCTAATTGCCCCCCTCACCCCGCCTCTTCTTCTTCTCTTTTTTTACGTTGTTTCGTGTCGTTCGTGTCGAGGCAGACGCTCTGACTCACGCGCTCAGAGTCACGTGTCTCAGCTACATTATCTGTTCCGGAAATGTCTCGTGGCGCAGCCGGAGCCATTAAAAAAAACTCTGCGCAGTAACGTTTTTAAAAAGCCATTAGAGCCGCACCTGCTTCTGCCTCTGTGTCTCCTCAAGGCTGGAGCACGTCACTCTCCTCCTCACCTCCTCTTCACCTCCTCTTAACACAGACACACACCTCCTCCTCTTCACCTCCTCTGCTCCTCTTCTCCTCCTCTTAACACTGACACACACCTCCTCCTCTTCACCTCCTCTTCTTCTCCTCTTCACATTAGAGCCGCACCTGCTTCTGCCTCTGTGTCTCCTCAAGGCTGGAGCACGTCACTCTCCTCTTCACCTCCTCTTCCCTCCTCTCCTCCTCCTCACCTCCTCTTCTCTCCTCCTCTTCACCTCCTCTTCTCCTCCTCACCTCCTCTTCACCTCCTCTTCTCCTCTTCACCTCCTCCTCACCTCCTCTTCACCTCCTCACCTCCTCTTCACCTCCTCTTAACACTGACACACACCTCCTCCTCTTCACCTCCTCTTCTTCTCCTCTTTACATTAGAGCCGCACCTGCTTCTGCCTCTGTGTCTCCTCAAGGCTGAGCACGTCACTCTCCTCTTCACCTCCTCTTCACCTCCTCTTCTCCTCCTCTGCTCCTCCTCTCCTCCTCTTCACCTCCTCTTAACACAGACACACACCTCCTCCTCTTCACCTCCTCCTCACCTCCTCTGCTCCTCTTCACCTCCTCTTAACACTGACACACACCTCCTCCTCTTCACCTCCTCTTCTTCTCCTCTTCACATTAGAGCCGCACCTGCTTCTACCTCTGTGTCTCCTCAAGGCTGGAGCACGTCACTCTCCTCTTCACCTCCTCTTCTCCTCCTCTTCACCTCTTCTCCTCCTCTTAACACTGACACACACCTCCTCCTCTTCTCCTCCTCTTCACCTCTTCTCCTCCTCTTAACACAGACATGCACCTCCTCCTCTTCACCTCCTCTTCACCTCCTCTTCACCTCCTCTTAATACTGACACACACCTCCTCCTCTTCACCTCCTCTTCACCTCCTCCTCTCCTCTTCACCTTCTCTTAACACTGACACACACCTCCTCCTCTTCACCTCCTCTTCACCTCCTCATTCTCACCTCCTCATCCTCTCCTCTTCACCTCCTCATCCTCTCCTTTTCACCTCCTCTTAACATTGACACACATCTCCTCTTCACCTCCTCATCCTCTCCTCTTCACTTCCTCATCCTCTCCTCTTCACCTCCTCATCCTCTAATCTTCTCCTCTTCACCTCCTCCTCTGCACCTCCTCATCCTCTCCTCTTCTCCTCATCCTCTCCTCTTCTCCTTTGCACCTCCTCATCCTCTCCTCTTCACCTCTGCACCTCCTCATCCTCTCCTCTTCACCTCTTCATCCTCTCCTCTTCACCTCCTCCTCTTCTCCTCTTCACCTCCTCATCCTCTCCTCTTCACCTCCTCCTCTTCTCCTCTTCACCTCCTCATCCTCTCCTCTTCACTTCCTCATCCTCTCCTCTTCACCTCCTCATCCTCTCCTCTTCACCTCCTCATCCTCTCCTCTGCACCTCCTCATCCTCTCCTCATCCTCTCCTCCTCTTCTCCTCTGCACCTCCTCCTCTTCACCTCTTCACCTCCTCCTCTTCTCCTCTTCTCCAGTCACACACTGAATCAGAGACATTTTAAAGAGTAGAATCACCCTCCATTTAATAATTCACGTGCGGTTTTCTAATGTCGTTGGACTTAAACGATCTCCGTCTGGACTCGAGTTATTCTCTCTGCTCCGGGTTCGTTTCATAATCGCGGACGCCACGTCGGGGGCGGAGCTCTGACAGAAGCGTAATTATGCAAAAACGTGACAGCTCCGGGTTGAATCAGGTGAAGTCAGGATCCGGTTTGTGTCGCACCTCGTCACAAACCCGGAGTCTGTTTGTTTCATTCACACATGTTTAACTTACAAGTTTTTCTCTCAGACTCAAAACACTCTGTTCCACCTTGTGATGTCATCATGTGGTGATACAAGGTGGAACAGAGAAAAAAATGGTTTGAGAGAAGTTAAAGAAGCTATTTTTGTTGGGAAACACAACAATAGGGGCCTGAAACATCATCTCTCACAGGTTTATGACTCCATCCTCAGACCCAAAGCAAACAAAAGAAACAGATAGAACAATAGTAGGGCCATTAAAGGTTGAAAAGGGCTTTTTGAAGGTCTGATTTTGAGGAGGAAAACATTAGAACATGACGTAAATCTCACAAGAGTCAGTTTTGCGTCAAACAGGAGATTTAAATGTGAGTCAAATACTGAAATATCGACGTATCAATATATCGTGATGCTAAACTCTGAGATACAGTATCGTTCTCGTGGGCTGCTGTATCGATATATCGCCAAGAGGGTTTACTGGTTTATTTTACGAAATAGTTTTGGTACAAAGCTCTAATTGTGTGAAGGAAACTTGCTAATGTTTGTGTCCTTGAGTCGTCCAGGTCTGATCCACAGCAAAAGACGAAGTTTAAATCCGTCAACTGGACAAATCGTTGTAGGAACAATTCACTCCTACAACGATTTGTCCAGTTGACGGGTTTAAACTTCGTCTTTTGCTGTGGAATCTGTTAATGCGACTGACGTATTACACACAGACACATTTAAAGACGAGTTTCATATTTGGAAATCTGACCACGAGTATCACAGCAACCAAAGAGCCAATCAGAAGCGAGGTTGTTGAAGGTAACGCCCCTTAACTCTTTAGCAACACTGTCAATCAAACCTGTTTAATACCTGGATTTATGCACAAAAGAGCGAAATAAAACCTCCAGGATCATGTAGAGCGGGTTAATGCGTCTGTGTGACTGAATTTAAATCTGTCACTGGACAAATCTTTGTAGGAGTGAAGACATTCGGCCGCTTCTTCAGTTCTGGTCAGATTCCTGCTGGACACTGCCTTGTATCTGTCTGAAGGAGGCGCTAACTGCACTGAAACTGTAAACTGTGAACAGCTATTGTCTCGTTTCAGCCTTAACGACTCTATGAATCCTTTAATGGCCCTACTATTGTTCTTTTTGTTCCTGTTTGTCTTGGATGAGCATCGAAGCGTCTTCACTCCTACAACAATTTGTCCAGTTGACAGATTTTACATTTCGTCTTTTGCTAGTGGCCGTATTTTCCGGACTATAGAGCGCACCTGATTAAAAGCCGCATGCTTTAATTTTTAGAAAAAAAAAAACTTGTACAAGTCGCACCGGATTTTAAGTCTCAGGTATCCCACGTAGTAATATGAAAAATTCGCTCAAAAACGTTCATTTGCGAGGGACTAGTGCAGTTTTGCTTTTTTTTACAGTGTATGCAGGGGCGTGTTCTGCGTCCTGATTGGCTAAAGGAGGTGCCGTGTTCTGCGTCCTGATTGGCTAAAGGAGGTGCTGTGTTCTGCGTCAGCGGTTAAAAAGTAGAAAAAAGTAGCGGCTTGTAGTCTGGAAAATACGGTGAACCTTTTTAGGACCAAAGTGAGGTGTCGTGTTCTGCGTCCTGATTGGCTAAGGAGGTGCTGTGTTCTGCGTCCTGAGGCTAAAGGAGGCGCGTTTCTGCGTCAAGAGTCTGACAGCAGCAGTTACAGAGGGAAGAGCCACGGTTTTTTTCAATAGAAAGTGAACTGGAGCCAGAGTTGAAGGAGCTGGAAGCGTGCACATGATCACTTCCTGTTAAAAACACTGCAGATAGCGGGTCTATGTTTGGGAGAAACACGGCCCTTCTCCTGGATCACTTCTTCTGTATCAACACATGAAACTCATTCGCTTTTTCAGTATCGTAGAGACAAACTAAAGAGCGTTTGATCTCATTTCACCCCGGGCTCTAGTAAAAATACTGTCTGCCACTGTAAATGAGAAATATTGGTGTTCTCCAGGCTGCCGTCTCCTCATTACGCTCTCTGCTCTGCTTCTGACAATTACAAACCCATTAACAGAGCGTGGACAGCACTCAGAGAATCCACAGCTGTTTTCTGACTGACTGAGCCCTGAAATCCACCACCAGAACGCCACGACCAAACCGAAGCATTTTACAGCCCGACCTCCAGAAATCCATCTCCATCCTCGTGGTCAATATATGGACCACGAGAGACGGGATTAGGAGAACCAACAGACGTCTGACATCAGCCCCAGGAAACACGTGAGGTCTGCAAACGAGTGACGACAGGGAACGAGTCGGCTCTTCTGAACAGCTCCTTCACGTGAACTGGATCCGGATCTCATTTTTTAAAAGAATCAAACCTTTTTCTTTCCAGTTTATATACATTTGTACAGTTTATATACATGTGTACAGTTTATATACATGTGTACAGTTTATATACATTTGTACAGTTTATATACATTTGTACAGTTTATATACATTTGTACAGTTTATATACATGTGTACAGTTTATATACATTTGTACTCTGATAAACTCGGAACCAACACAAGAGTCAGCACAGAAGCAGATCAGACTTTTTTTTGTAATTACTTTTTTCTTTTCTTTTTAAATTCTAATTATTATTTTTTTTTATCCTTTTGTCTATTAGGCATGCTTTTGTATTATTATTATTATTATTATTATTATTATTATTATTATATTATTATTTTATTGTTATTATCATTATAAACATCATATATTTACTAATTAAATAATTTATGTATTTTATTATTTTTAATCCCTTGTGTGTTAGGCATGATTTTGTATATTTATTATTATTATTTATTTAATTTTTTTTTTAAAATTCTTTGTCTGTTAGGCATGATTTTGTATATTTATTTATTATTTATTATTATTATTTATTTTATTTATTTGTATCCTTCTTTCTGTTAGGCAAAGCAAAGTTTAGCATTATATTATAATAATATAATAATTTATAATTTATATTTAATATATCTTAATTGCATATTTATTTTATTTTCCTGAATATGCCCATCAAAATGGGATCTTGGGGAAACAAATGGGGAGTGTGGTTTTTAAAAAGGGGTAAAAATATAATCAAACTGTAAGTCACTGCTACTGTTACTGTAACTTGTATAACTGCAGATGAAATCGATATTTATGCACAAAAAATAATAATTATGCACAAAAAATATATTTGGCATCTTAATAACAGTTAGTTTTCAAATTAATATTAATATAGTGCAACATTTTATTAAAACTTTCATAATTCCAAAGGGCAAACACTCTCCCACGTCTGAGCCGGGTTATTTCTCTCTGTGATTAGTTTGCCGTTAAAATGATTTCTCAAATTGGTTTCTGTTACATAAATAAATCTAAAAAGAGCCAGTCTTCTGAACGGCTCTTTAAAACTAACAGATCCAAAAGAGCCGGATCCCACAAAGGAGCCGAAAGTCCCATCTCTGCTGAAAACCCTCACGCTACTAATGACCAACTTGAGGCTCTGTGGCTCTGCACAGTCTTTTATTAGCTCCACAATAGACTGCAACACAAACAATACCACATTTATTATTATAATTGTGCTTCATGAATGTTTTAGAGCAGAGGAAATTAGCAAGTGAATGCAAATAAAACAATTAACAAGGCTCTTTATGAATAAACCCACGGTCCTGCAAATGTTACTGAAAAGCTTTTGTCCATTATAACGTCGTTTATGTTGTGCACATTTCACATAAAGGTAATACGACCACGGTCCCTGAAAACGAGAAAAAACATCATTTATTTTTCATGTGTCTTTACTTCTACAGGACGAGCCAAATGAGACGACCATCATGAGCAAACGGTGGAATACTGGCCCATTTCAGCTCTAGTGTGGACGGTTTTTAGACGTAGACCTTCATGAGATCGTGGATTAAAAGTTTTTGTATCAAAGTTCAACAAACGAGTGCGATATCGAGTCAGTTTTAGTCGTAGTTCTTTATAATTTATGTATTATATCTGCATAAATCATTTGTTTTCTGTAATTCAATGGGATACAAGATTTGTTTCTGTAATAAAATGTTCCGAGATGCTGCATTTTCTGAGATGTTTTTTAAAGATTATGTTTTTATAGATATTTACAGGTTGTGACTCTTTCAATCGATCGACCATTTCGTGTATAAAGATTTGTCGCTTGCGCATCAATTAAATGTTTTATATATTAAAATAAATAATAAACAGCATCTTCTGCAGATAAAAACATGAGGCATTCTCTTAAATTCCAGCCGACTAAAGTATCGGGCCCAAAACTGAGCCTTGGGGTACCCCTGTATACAAAGTTAGAACATTTTATTTAAACCCAGTGGCTACGACTCACTTGTGATTAGATTTGCAAAAAGCTTTTCTAAAATGTTTGCAAGACGAGGCCATTTAGATATTCACCAGAAATGATTTACGTTTTTAGTTTTGGATCAAGCTCTTGTGGATTTTTTTCTATTCTAAAGTGAAAAGTATCGGGCCCAAAATTGAGCCTTGGGGTACCCCTTTACACAAAGATAGAGCATTTTATTTCAAACCTATTGACTACGACTCACTTGTAACTTGATTTGCAAATAACTTTTTAAAAACTTTTCCAAGACGAGGCCAGAAATTATTTACATTTTTAGTTTTGATGAAGCTCCTGTGGACTTGTTTGGATCTGTGGAGCGGCGAGCATTTAAAACCTCCCTGTAAGTGAAAGGTTTTAAAGAGAAAACGTGACTGAGGCTCAGAATGAACATTATCAAGATCAAAAGGACCAACATTATTTTCCAAAACGTCACACGCTGAGATAAAAAACGTCTATTAAAAGCCTCACATATTTCCTCTTTAACATCTACAACAGCTGAATCTAATAAAATATCAGTTGTAAATGTCTGAACACCAGGTTCTGACTGTCCTCCAGAACTTTGTCAGATTTCTGTGACTCTTTGTCAGCGCAGACATGAAATAAGATGTTTTTACCTTTCGAACTGTTGATAAAGATCCATTTCTTTCCTCGAGCGCCGCACGAACCCTTCAGCCAGACGTGAAGCTGGCACATCCGACTAAACGTCACGTCACGGAAACTGGGAGATGGAAATGAACCAGACGTTACGCATCGTTTTCCTGATTTTAGCACCGTGTCTATGAGAGATCTGAAGTCACTTTCCAACACCTCAGACTGGTGTAGTTTAATGTTACTGAAGTGCCTCACAAAATAGTGATCATGAGCGCACTTCCAGCTCTGTCAACTCTGGCTCTAGTTCACTTTCTATTGAAAAACTGTGTCGTCTCTCTGAACCTGCTGCTGTCAGACTCGTCATTTTGGTCTTAAATGTTCGTATTAACCCTCTACATGATCCCGGGGTTTTTATTTCACTATTGTGTCTGTATTTATCATTATATTTTATTATATTATATTTGTCTCCTTTTGTCTGTTAGGCATGATTTTGTGTATTTATTTATTTATTTATTTATTATTATTATTATTTATTTTTATCCTTTTTTTTGTTAGGCATGAGTTTGTGTATTTATTTATTTTTTATTATAGGCATTTTTTTTTTTCTGTTCTGCATGATTTTGTATATTTATTATTATTTAGTTTATTATTATTATTTAATTTATTATTATTATTTTATTAACATTAATAACAGACGAATCAGGCGCCTTTTTCCCGAGGTCGTTCCCGCTAGCGTTAGCAACAGGTTTGATTGACAGCGTTGCTAAGCGTCCACTCGAGGCTAAACCAGTTATGTGAGTAACTTTTGCAAACATCTGGAAAATCTAAAGCACATATTTACCTGAAAATGGGAATCAAACTTAAGAAAGAAAACAACAGCGGTCACAATATCAGAAAACGCTGCAGTAGAATCATGGAAAAATAACAATAATCACGTAATAATAAAATGAAATGACCTTTTACTCTTGAAAATAAACGTCTTGTGCCCTGTTACATCTTTAACCATTGGCCACACTGTCTAATAAATGTGTTTAGACGGTAGTTCCTTGTTTTATAATCATCCCAGAGGCTCCACAAACTGCTACTTGAGGATTTGTTTGGAGATGGATCAGTGTTATACGGTAATAGCATTAAAGTCTTATCGAGCCGGGGCCCAGCAGAGGCAGCGGCGCTTCATCCCGTGGCTTTTTCTCAGAGTTGTATTGTACTTTACAGTTGTGTCCATCCCCATTATAAAGGCGTGAGCCGAGGAGGCGGAGAGCACAAAGACCCTCACAGGGACCATCCTAATAAATATGTAATGCCTGATGTATCTTTTCCACGTTGTAATGATACGAGAGGAGTCATAACAGACGCAAACGCCATGGCAACACCGCGCTCGCCGCTGACTTTGAGCGGTTTTTATGGAGCTCAAAAACATACATATTTAATGAAAATATGAGAGGGTGCACAGGTTTATAGCCCACGGGCATCTAAATTAAATAGTCAAACGGATGTAAATGTCGTCCTCTGGCTGTGTTCACCTCATGGTTTTATTTGGTTAATTTTATTTATTTTTTCTGTTTGTGTTTTTCTGTCTAAGTTAAGCAATCTCTTTGTTATTTTTTTTATTATTATTATTATTATTTTTTTTTTTCAGTATCTAATATGTGTTTAACAAACTCTCACAGTGCCGAATGTGGGTTTTTGAAAAGTCAAACAGATACAAATGTCTTACTCTGGTTAATTTTTAATTTTTTTTTTCCATTTGTTTTTTAAGTTAATCAATCTCTTTGTTTATCATCATCATTATTATTAATTAATTTATTTTTATTTTATTTTAGCAATCCCCCCCAAATAAACACATTTATTAACACATTTTATTATTAAAACACATTATTTTATTTATTTTTGTTTATTTATTTTAGCAATCCCCCCAAATACAAAATAATACAAATTGTTATTATTTTAATTTATTTATTTTACAATTTTTATTATTATTATTGTTATTATTATTTTAATTTTAATTTATTTATTTTTAATTTATTTTATTTTTTTCTTGTTTAATTTCAGCAGTTCCCCTAAAATCCATAAAAACACATTTTATTGTAATCCTGCTGGGACCTGAAGTGTCTCCTGGCTGGACACGGCGAGGTCCGCGCGCCGCAGCTTGAGAACAGCAGCACCGTAGGGCACGCTCTCTCTGGCGACGACGAAGAGAGAGAGGAGAGAGAGGAGCGAGCGAGGAGCGAGAGAGGAAGGAGGAGGAGGAGGGGGGAGAGGTGAGAGGTTGCAGCCCAGTTGCACGGGCGCTGCTGCATCGCTCCATCCTTCCCTCGGAGCTAATGGAAAAAACAAGGAGTGGTTCTGTGGTTCCTCACGAGCAGCAGGAGACGAGCGGGAGAGAAAGGGATGAGGAGGAGGAAGAGGAGGAGGAGGGGGGGCGTTTCCCTGCACGGATCAGTCTCTTCTTACACTGGAGCTGTGTGGAGCATCTTCTCTGGACAGCATCTCACAACAGGCGTAACGGTGAGGTTGTTTTTTGTTTTTTTCCCACATTACTTTCCCTCATTGTTGCGGTGTTTAGAATGTGTTGGTTTCCCTGTAAAGTGCAGAGTTGAGCCTGTGTGCGGGTTCATGACACTGCATGCCTGTGAGCTGCCCGCATGGCTCCTGCTGCCTCTGAAACAGGTTGGTCCTCCTGAATCACGCGCAGGTGCTTTAAGGGCTCGAGGAGGAGTGTGCACGTGCAGGCGTCTCTGTGCATGTCACCAGCCTGCCTCCTTTTGTAACGACAGAGCCACACACTACACTATCTGCCAGCGAAGGGTTAAAGATTCAACCCACACTGGCCTTTCTGAGCCGGCCCTGTCACTGTGGGCAGCGGATGTATTTACAAACAAAGAAAGCTTAATACCCAGGCCTGTCACGTAGGGGACAGGTGCTGCTGCTTATGGAGTTTTACATCGGTGAAGGCTGTGGTTTTTTCAGGACCACGGACAGCGACTCAAACTGCACAGAGTTTCGAAAGGGTGTAAAGACAATACTTGTGAGATAAACCTGCCAAAAATGAGGTTACGACGCCCCTCTTTGCACCTCTGGACAGTTTAAGGCCCTCAAAAGTGCACCGTCTGTTAAGTTTCAAAGTTCTGTGTCGGTCCGTCTCATCTTGAGCTGCTTCAGTTGCTTTGCTGAAGTCGTCCCCAGGTAAAAATGATAGCAGAGATTTAGTATTGCAGGCTTAAGCATAAACATGGTCATAACAGTGGCTTTTAGTTCCAAGCAATTAGGCAGTAATGTGCAGCCGCTTCCTTCCGCTGTCTGCCTGTCTCCAGCTCTGCTCTGTCTTGTCTTTGCCTGGGGCGCAGCTACTTGTGATGTTTTTGTCTCCTCTCCCCGGTCAGGTGCATTAGAAAGGTTGATAAGCTCGCTCGAATCAGACGTAAATATGAAACACAGACCGATTTTCTTTCATTAGGCCTCCCCAGATGGAGCCAGTTTGCGTTCAATCAGGTCTCTTCAGGAAATGGATTTTCCAGATGTCTTTAACCCTCGTTGTGATGTCTGGGGTCTGTGAAAACCCGAGTGCAAATGACAAGAACACAGTGATAATGATACTAGTGAGAGTTTGATCGTTAAATGTGGAAGTGCTGCAGTATAACGCCTCATTGTTAGAGATTCAGTGTCTGGATCCAGCTTCCCATCGATGGTAAAGTGGGCGATATGACATTAAACAAAAACATTAAAATCTCATGTTTTTACAGCTAGTTTTGATTTGCTCACTTTCATTTACGCTCAGGGTCTTTATGTCGCTTTTAAGGAGTAACTATAATCTGTATAAAGATGTGGACTGAGCTAAGTTGTATTTTAGGAATTGTCATAGCAACCAAAGAGCCAATCCAGAGCGAGGATGTTGGAGGTAACGCCCCTTCCCGCCTGCACCGCTCGTTTAGCAGGGAGCGAGCGCTTAGCAATCAAACCTGTTGCTAACGCTAGCAGCAGTGGAGAATTTGGGAAAAGTTTCAGCTCTAAAATCTTATATAAAGTGGTTTAGTTGAGTCAAATGTTCAATATTTACGCTGCAGTGATTTCTGGAGGCTTTAAAACGGCTCTTTAGTCTCTGTACAACTTATTTGCGGATTAATTTGAAGATCAGCAGCTCCAAACTAAATAACACGACCGAAATGACGATGGCGGCGCCCACGATAACTTCAGGAAAAAGGCGAATAGGTTCAAATCTAAAACAGTGAAACAAAAAAAACTGTTTTCAATCCTAAGCTGCGTCTTTACACAATAATTTAAATGAAACTCTCGTGACTTCTGCGGAAAGAAGGCTCTGATTTGTCTCTTATTAATGTTCATGTCTTAATTTACAGACACAATAGTCAAATAAACCCCCAGGATCATGTAGAGGGTTAATACGAACATTTAAGACCAAAATGAGTCTGACAGCAGCAGAGACAGAGAGAGAAGACACAGTTTTTCAATAGAAAGTGAATTGAAGTCAGAGTTGATGGAGCAGGAAGTGCGCACGTGATCACTTCCTGTTTGGAATGAGGTGGCGAGCAGGACAAACACTGACAAATATGAAGAGAAAGTGGGGAAAAAGTGTATTTTTGACAAAATTATGACTCACAATTTGAAAATATCACAAAAAACAGCAGCTTAATTTTGAATCAGCTCTTTTTTTCAGCATTTTTACTTATATATATCTTCTTTTTTTTGTTAAATTTTTGTTTTGGGAAGAACACATATTGTGCAGACACATTTCATCCGGTTCAAAGTCCTTTAAAGGTGCTTTTCAGAGATTTGACATTTTCTTTTGTCCCATTTTGTTAATATTAAAAGAGTAAAAAGGAGAAACAAAACTATTTACAAGAACCGGGAGCTTACAGGAAAAACAAAATGCAATCAAACAGTCTGTATATATGCACTGTACTGTCAAATAATAATAATTCTTCACCCGAAATGGAGAAGTCACAAAAAATCAGCTCTAGTTGGGGTGATAAACTTATAATATTATAGTTTTGATCAGCTCTACATATGACAAATAAGGCCAAATTCTGCAAAAACGCTTATATTTTAACAAAACCAGTGTACTTTCAGACTAAAATGGTATATCTGGAAGGGCATCCGGTGTAAAATAAGTCCTAAACAAGGAGGAACAACACAGGAGAACACACTGTACACAAGATAAAGAAAAAACCCAGTGAACGAGGACACGGCTGACAGAACACTTTGACATTTCTCATCACAACTCTCCCATGTTCTGACTCACACAAAAGTACTAGGACTAAACTTGAAAACATATCCCTCTACTACCTTAATACTTCTTTTAGCGTCCTCAAAACGCTCTCGAGTAGGCGTGTGGATCGTTTTTCAGAGGGTCAAAGCCAGTGACCACAGTATCTACACATGTTCTTTAGCATAAATCTCATATCCTCACCTTACATCCTCCAAACTATCTCCCGTCTCTGGACTATCAGACCCCACACCTCTCACGCCAACCCGCCGCAGAAACACAGCTTCAAATTAGACATTTTCAGACATTTTGAGACATTTTGGTGACATAAAACAGACATGGGTCCATTCCAATGTTGTATTTGCGAAGAGTCCAACAGAGGGATGTATTTTTATCCTGGATCTCTGACACCTACCTACATCTCTTCACAGCTCGTGGCGAGAACAGAAGACATGTCCACATGAGTTCCCATCATCAACGCCGCCTCAGACACGGACAGCTGAGGATTGGAGGGACCGCTCGTATATATAGGTAATGAGCCAGACGAAGTGGCAGGATCTTGTGTGATTCCCTTGTCTGTTTTTTGGCTATTAACGATGACAGTTTGGAAGAAAGAGAAAAGTGGGGGATTGGGGGATTGTGATTGCAGAAGGAAGGAAGAGCGTTTGGATAGATAAACACGCCGGGGAGAAGGTTAAACACGGGGCTAAGGGGAGGCAGGAAGGGAAGAAGCTGGAGGGATCGGCGTGATTAGAGCGAAAAGGTTAAAAGCACGAAAACTAGGAAGGAGGAGGAGCTGCCCAGAGGGAGCTGTCCGTGGTGCTGATCCTGCTCCTGTAAACTAACCCCACGTATTGTTTTCACCTCTGTTTTTCTCCCCCAATAATTCTCAGCGTTCTGCTTCACTGCTGATTGACAACTACTGTGTCTCTAATTGGCAAGTGCAGATAGGGAAGAGCCAAGGTTTATTCTCTGTGGGATGGACATGGGAAGACAGAAAGAAGTCTGTGTGCTGCTGAGGAGGAGGAGGAGAACCAGGGAGGCTTTCAGTGGTGGAGGAGACAAAGATAGTGAGAAAAAACACAAGATGATGTTGAATATAGGCAAAGACGACAGGCTGAACATCTGTTTGGTAATGCCGCTCTCCCCTCTGAGCGCTTGTAACACACTCTGATTCCTATTTGATAATTGGTGAACCGGGATTCTCCCTCAGCTCCCTGGATAAACGATTGCTTGATACGCTGAGAGCGAAAGGACCGGTAGGCTTTTGGCAGCAGCGTGGCGTGTTTACTCAGCTCGGTTCAGGTAAGCACGAGTCGCAGGCTGCCCGTGTGGGTGTGCACGCCGCTCCTTAACACGTTCAGTAAGGCAATTAGTCCGACAATGTGTTCAGTGATGGGGCCGCCACGCACGTGTGAAATGTGTGGAAGCATTTCAGCCTCATTGTGATTCAAGGATAAATATGAGTTCTCTCTCTCTATCTCTCTTCTTGTTCCTCTTCTAGGTGCTGTTCTTAAAAGAAATGTCCACAAAGACCTCCTCCTCCTCTTCCTCCTCTTCCTCCTCCTCCCTGCACATGGCAATCTTGCAGAAAAGATTTGCTGGAAAGGAGAGAAAGAATGAGCTTCGGAGAGGACGAAACAGATGAGAAGAGGAGGTGGGCTTCACTGCTCCAGTCTCGGCCACGGGTATTCTTGGGTTGATAATACAGATGTGGATGTTATTGCTTGAGAATACGCGTAGTTGAGTGGAAGCGCTGTCCCCTGATCTAGACGGAACGAAACAGCTTAAAGTCACTATATGAAGTTAAGTTGGAACACTTTTGTTGAAACACTTGTGGCGTGCAGGTGGTGAATAAACCCCAGGTTGCTTAAAAGGTTTTTCCGGCTCACGGTTTATCGAGCGTCACTCTTTGCACCTCGGCTGGAAGTGAATTCGGTGCTGAGCTCAACCACGAGGAAAAAAAAGTAAATTGGGGTCCCGAGCTCGAGCCGGGGTTTTAGTTCAGGGAGCTTAACAACAAAATCTTCAGCCGTTAATTCAAAGCCCTTTTGATTACATACTCCTGTCAGTCACAAGTGAGCTCATAATCTTATCAGCTCAGCGTCTTTCACGGCCCTTCACACTCGAGACTGTTTCTTCACGTTGAACAGAAGTCAAATTTGTTACTTTGGTCACAATACTGGCCGTTTTCATCAGGCGTTATCCCATTTTGTGTCTTGTAAATGTTCCAGCCGATGTGCCACAGTGGCTCCATCTACAGTTGCACCAGTATTTTTGACTATCCACATTAGGCTAAAAATGTGTGAAGGTTTGATGCCTGTAGCAGCAGCAGACAGTAACACATGAGGACATGTCAGCCCTCGCACCCTGGTCTGACATTTCAGCAGTCGGCTCTGAGTGGCTGTCATGGCGTCTCACAAACACCATCAGGAGTGTATCAGCTGCAGGGCGCTCACCCTCCACACGCTACAGGCAAACGTGGGACTGATGATGTTTAACTGCACACGCTTTAGACACAAGTGCTCGTATGTAACGCTCCGCACGGTTCACCGGGTCCACATCTGTGGGGAATAAGGGACGGATTGATTTTGTGAGTCACTATTTTTAGGCAGAATGATGGATGTTTATGTCTTTTATTGATCACTAAAGGGGTGGGTCTTTACAGTTGGTGAATGTCAGGGGAAGCTGATTAATCAGGAAGCAGAGCTCTGGCAAATCACAGTTTACATTTTCAGTACATTAACATTATTGCTAAGTATTATAAATGAGGAAATCAACATTTCAATGCAAATTCAGCCATATATTAGCATGTGTTTGGAAGCGTGCTCATGATGAAGTGCACTCTTATAATTCACTTTTGCATGACTTACTAACGCTGTGTAAGCAAATCCGCTCTTCATTTGTCCAGCAGGAGTAATGTGTTTGAACCTCATTGTTGTGTGAACTTGTTGAATGGGCACAGCCATTTAGGCATTTTGTGTGTATTTGTCTGTGCTTGAGTGTATGTGCTTCTAAGCAACAAAATGACTATTGTGAGCACAGCTCCAGGTGCCTAGCAACCGAATCGCTCTGTTTCCCTGGCAACAGTTGCCTTGCACTCGCTGTGTGGGTGATTGGCAGCCTTGACAACGAAGACAGAGTGACACTTGACCTCGCGTGCTGAATGGAAGAGAAGAAAGATGCAGCGAGGAACAGAACAGAGGGGCAGGAGCGAGGAGGGGCAGGAGCAGGAAGGAGGCAGGAGCGAGGAGGGGCAGGAGCAGAGAGGAGGCAGGAGCGAGGAGGGGCAGGAGCAGAGAGGAGCGAGGAGGGGCAGGAGCAGGGAGGAGTAGGAGCAGAGAGGGGGCAGGAGCAGGAAGAGGAGGGACAGGAGCAGGAAGGAGGCAGGAGCGAGGAGTGAGGGAAGGAGAGGAGGAGAGGGGGAGGAGCAGGGAGGCAGGCAGGAGTGAGGAGAGGGCAAGAGTGAGGAGGAGGAGGGGCAGGAAGTGAGGAGGAGGGGGGCAGGAGAGTGAGCAGGGAGGAGGCAGGAGCGAGGAGAGGGGCAAGAGTGAGGAGGAGGGGGGCAGGAGCGAGGATGATGGGCAGGAGTGTGAAGGAGGGGGGTAGGAGTGGAGTGATGAGGGGGCAGGAGCAGGCAGAAGGCAGGAGCAGGGAGAGGCAGGAGAGTGAGGAGGATGCAGAGAAGGCAGGAGCAGAGAGGTGGCAGGAACGAGCAGGAGGGGGGCAGGAGCAGGAGCAGAGAGGAGGCAGGAGAGCAGGGAGGAGCAGGAGCAGAGAGGAGGCAGGAGTGGGGAGGACGCAGGAGCAGAGAGGAGGCGCTCAGAGACAGAAGAGACACTAAGTGATAATCATTCCTCATTGTAATCATCCTGCAGCATGTTTCATAAGGCGTCGTCAATACCTCTCCAGCTGAGGTCCATCATCAGACACAATGCACAGAGCAGCACCGCCGCTCACTCTTTACACTCTTTACACTGCTCCTGGGTGGAGAGCTTGTACCGGCACTCCACATCTCATCTATTATCACTCAGCTCCGCCGCCACAATGTCCACTTTCATTTTTGCTCCGCTACATCCTGGGCACACAGAGGGGATGAGTAGATACTGGACTTCTGTACAACGTGTCATAAATAGTCTACCAAGAGAGAGAAGATTACTGCTTACTGACGGCACAAAAGTTTAGATTAAACGCCAGCTGCAGAGTTCGGGGTCTGAAACTCAGACTTGGTTGTGACATGAGGTAAATGGGTTTCATGAACAGGTCATAACTGGGAGAAATGTGGCAAATCAGCAGCGTTGATGTGTTAAAAATGTTGCTTAGACTGGAAGTGTCTCATTATTTAAATATGTAAAAACACTATTTCACGTCTCCTCCCTTTGCAAAACCCGTCTGCACCGAGTTTAATCTTTGTGTTATTAAAGATGAAGCACTTTCTAACACGCACAAACACATTTATTGCTTCTTTCATCCATCACATTCACATTGTAAACTTTTTGCAGGAGGAAAAACACTGGTTTAATTGTGAAACCTGTTGCCTAAACATTTTCTACATATAACAAACGATTTTGTGGTCAAGTCTTGGGTAAAAACACGCAAACCTGAGACTGAGATGTGCATTTTAACAATATAAAGCTTTGTTTATTCTGTACATTGTAACATCCTCGTCACTTGTGATACTTTTTCTTGTATTACACTAAAATTCAATTATAAAAGTACTAATGCATGATCTTTTTTATTTCAGCATCTAGAGTATCGTTCAGCATTTTATAAAAGAAAAAAAAAGCACAATTTACAGCTCAAATCATTTCAAGACATTCAAACTAGTTAGACTAAAAGCTTAACGCGTCTCATGGTGCTTCAGAAAAACACCCAAAATTATTTTTAAAACTAAACTGGAAAAGATGAAGCTGTTGGGCTGAAGACGATGCATGATAGTGGGAACTGTACTGATCAGAAGAGCAAATAAAAGAACTCATAAAACAACAGAATGGTTCTCTGGTTCCTGCTGACGTGGCCGTGTCGTCGTCGTCGTTGAGGCGTCGTCGTGGCGTCGTCGTGGCGTCTGTGGGGGGGCTACTGATTTGCTGCTTCACAGGCATCAATCCAATCACTATAAACATCAACAGGCTCTGATAGATCTGGAGTCGTGTGTTAAGGGCAAACATGTCTCTGTGTCGTCCAGGTCTGATCCAAAGCAAAAGATGAAGTTTAAATCCATCAGCTGGACAAATCGTTGAAGGAGTGAAGACGATTCTCTGCTCGTCCAGGCTGCTTCTTCAGTTCATCTTCATTCTTAACCCTGGAGAACCCAAGAACCCTTTTCTTCTTTGGAAAATTATTGCTATAAGTTTACTCGACACTGAAATATCCACTTTTTCAGTTTTATCCCTTTATTCTGTAATTTAGGATCAGGGCCAGGGTTCTCCAGGGTTAAGTTTGGAAGTGAAGATGATCAGCTAAGCGTCTTCACTCCTACAATGATTTGTCCAGTTGACAGATTTAAATTTCGTCTTTTACCATGTTATGGGCGAAGTTTAAACCACAAAAATACTCTTAAAGTCTGTCTAATTTGCCTCATTTAAACTCAAAATGATCGCAGAACTGCACAGCTTTACTGACAGGCTCTGCTAGCTCCTCGTCTCATAGAAATGTTACTAATTTACACGAAATTGATCAGCGATTAGTAACTTCAAGCCAAACAGGGGAACACTCCAGGCAAGGCACCTCCATGGAGACAAGGAAAGGGTGTCCCTTAACCAGAAAAGTTACACTGACCAGCTTTAAGTTGGAAGGATACATGTAATGGGGGTCTGGAACTCCTCCAGGCAGACAGAACAGGAGATGATCCCAGTGTTCCTGCTCCGCTCCCTGTTCACAAAGAAAACAACTCAGTGACATTCAACAGGTCCATCAGTGTCAGCAGAGGCTTTGGTTTCTGATATCTGAGTCATTTTTACTCATATTAGAGTCATTTTTACTCATATTAGAGTCTATTTTTACACTCATATTAGAGTCTTTTTTTTTACTCATATTAGTCTTTTTAACTCATATTAGAGTCTTTCTTAAACTCATATTAGACTCTTTTTTTTACTCATATTAGACTCTTTTTTTTTAACTCATATTAGAGTCTTTTTTAACTCATATTAGAGTCTTTTTTAACTCATATTAGAGTCTTTTTTTTAACTCATATTAGTCTTTTTTTACTCATATTAGAGTCTTTTTTTTAACTCATATTAGTCTTTTTTTACTCATATTAGAGTCTTTTTTTTACTTATATTAGTCTTTTTTACTTATATTAGAGTCTTTTTTACTCATATTAGTCTTTTTTACTCATATTAGAGTCTTTTTTACTCATATTAGAGTCTTTTTTACTCATATTAGAGTCTTTTTTACTCATATTAGAGTCTTTTTTACTCATATTAGAGTCTTTTTTACTCATATTAGAGTCTTTTTTACTCAACAGAGGCTTTGGTTTCTTATATTAGCTTATTTTACCCAGCAGATGTTTTGGTTACTTATATTAGAGTCTTTTTTTTTGCTAAATAAGATTTATTATTACTCAGAGTCTTTGGTTTCTTACATTAGAGTCTTTTTACCTCATATTAGAGAATTTTTACTCAACAGAGGCTTTGGTTTCTTACATTAGAGTCTTTTTTACTCACATTTTCACATCACAGGACTTCTCGTGGTTACAGAAAGGACAAGTGAACTGAGACTCCAGGTCTCCAGTCATCTTCTTCTTTGGAGGAGGTTTTCTTTTGGACTTTCTGCGACCCATAATTCACAGATTCACGCCTGGAAGAGAAAAAACACATGTTTAACTCACGGACAAAGTGCTCAAACTCGGTTTTTACCAGCTGTTCAAGGAGAGAGAGGCTCGTGAGAGAAAACAGTTCCAAAACAACAACGTGTAGCCAGGAGCAGCTAGCTACTGTTAGCATGTGTGTTGTTTAGTTAGAAAAACACTGTTTAAACAAGCAAGAAAAAAAGCAAACGTGTCTACACAGTCCGGTAAGAAGGATTACACTCCTCAGAGCGCGTTTAAGGTGAAAAAAACACTTTATAAGCTCAATATTTACCTTTATTTGTGGGGAAACACGCGCTGACACAGAGGAAATCCCGAACCCGCCTCAGTCCCGGCAGCGACGCCTCTGATTGGACGAGGTTTTGACAAATCCCGGGCTGTGATTGGATGTCTGAACCGTCAATCATTCTGACGTCATAAGCCGTTCCTCTCCCACGTGGTGGCGACAGAAACCTGCAGGTGTGATTTTTATTCATTTTTAACATGTTTTTAACTGGATTTACACTGATTTCTAAAAAAAGCATGGATAAAATAATCATTGTGTTCTTTGTTCGTTACTTTAGGCCTGTTAATTTGAATAAAACCGTGTTATTAAAGCTTGAAGTAAAGAAGAATATTAGTAAATGTAAAACGTGTTGATTCACAGGACAGTGATGTGGACAGTGATGTGGACAGTGAAGGTGGTCGGGGTCAGTGTGCTGGCTGTCTCTGTCACTGTGGAACTGCTCAGCTGGCTTCGTAGTAGATATAAAGCTAGAAAAATCCTGAATGAAGTGATCTTTTTCCCCTCTGAGGTGGCCTGTGTGGAGCATCTGCTCAGTCCCTCTCCTCCTGAGTAGGTCAAACATCACATTCAAACACTGTCACTGCAAAATGACTGTGCAGCCAACAAGGCAAGTTTATCTGTATATGTACAATTCAAAGTGCTTTACAGAATAAGAAACACATTCAAATCAGTATACAACAAATCAAAACATAAATAATCATCATAAAACTAACATTAAAGGGGAAAAGTGCAGAATAAAAACCTTTCAGTCACAGCTAAACAGAACAGAGCCTGGATTTAAACATGGTCAGAGTCGAGGCCTGAGCCACATCTTCAGGAAGAATGTTCCAGGTTTTAACTTCACAAAACTCAAACACTGATTCACCTGGTTTAGTCCTGGTTTAGTCCTGGTTTAGTCCTGGTTTAGACCTGGTTTAGTCCTGGTTTAGTCCTGGTTTAGTCCTGGTTTAGTCCTGGTTTAGTCCTGGTTTAGACCTGGTTTAGACCTGGTTTAGACCTGGTTTAGACCTGGTTTAGTCCTGGTTTAGACCTGGTTTAGACCTGGCTTAGACCTGGTTTAGTCCTGGTTTAGACCTGTTTTTAGTCCTGGTTTAGTCTTGGTTTAGCCCTGGTTTAGTCCTGGTTTAGTCCTGGTTTAGACCTGGTTTAGTCCTGATTTAGCCCTGGCTTAGTCCTGTTTTTAGTCCTGGTTTAGGCCTGATTTAGCACTGGCTTAGTCCTGTTTTTAGTCCTGGTTTAGACCTGGTTTAGGCCTGATTTAGTCCTGTTTTTAGTTCTGGTTTAGCCCTGGTTTAGTCCTGGTTTAGACCTGGTTTAGCCCTGGTTCAGTCCCGGTTTTGTCCCAGTTCAGTCCCGGTTTAGTCCCAGTTTTGTCCCAGTTTAGTCCTGGTTTAGTCCTGTTTTTAGTCCTGGTTTAGTCCCGGTTCAGTCCCGGTTCAGACCCGGTTCAGACCCGGTTCAGACCCGGTTCAGTCCTGGTTCAGTCCCGGTTTAGTCCCGGTTCAGTCCTCAGAGTGTGAGATGTCCCTGTGGCTCTCACATGTGGGACATGTTCTTTACGTCTCTTCTCTGAGACAGAGGAGCTGGTGCAGAGACTTGAGCGACACTTTGTCCTTGTTTTGTCCATTTTCAGCCCGTGTTACTGTGCGTTGCCTCATGGTGTTGACACGTCCTTCTCTCGTCTCCTCCGCCACGTCCTGTCTGCGTCCTCGTCTTTGGACCTGTGTGTTTTTGCCTTCTCCAACGCTGACCTGTGCCGGGCCGTCCTCGCGCTGCAGAAAAGGGGAGTGGTCATCCGTGTGCTCAGCGACAAGGATTACATCGCCATCACCGGCTCCCAGATCGGACCTCTCCGAAAGGCAGGTGAGGACCAACCCAAAGAGACAAACCTGTCCTGAACAAACCAAGAGACGAACCTGTCCTGAACAAACCAAAGAGACAAATCTGTCCTGAACAAACCAAAGAGACAAATCTGTTTCTAACTAACCAAAGAGACGAACCTGTCCCGACCAAACCAAAGAGACCAACCTGTCCTGTCCAAATCAAAGAGACAAACCCGTCCTGTCCAAACCAAAGAGACAAACCTGTCCTGAACAAACCAAAGAGACAAACCCGTCCTGTCCAAACCAAAGAGACAAACCCGTCCCGAATAAACCAAAGAGACAAACCTGTCCCGACCAAACCAAAGAGACAAATCTGTCCTGAACAAACCAAAGAGACAAACCCGTCCTGTCCAAACCAAAGAGACAAACCCGTCCTGTCCAAACCAAAGAGACAAACCCGTCCTGAACTAACCAAAGAGACCAACCTGTCCTGTCCCGACCAAACCAAAGAGACAAACCTGTCCCGAATAAACCAAAGAGACAAACCTGTCCTGAACAAACCAAAGAGACAACTCTGTCCTGTCCCGACCAAACCAAAGAGACAAACCTGTCCTGAACAACCCAAAGAGACAAACCTGTCCTGAACAACCCAAAGAGACAAACCTGTCCTGAACAACCCAAAGAGACAAACCTGTCCTGAACAACCCAAAGAGACAAACCTGTCCTGTCCAAACCAAAGAGACAAACCTGTCCCGACCAAACCAAAGAGACAAACCTGTCCCGTCCAACCCAAAGAGACAAACCTGTCCTGAACAAACCAAAGAGACAAACCTGTCCTGTCCAAACCAAAGAGACAAACCCGTCCTGAACAAACCAAAGAGACAAACCTGTCCTGTCCAAACCAAAGAGACAAACCCGTCCTGAACTAACCAAAGAGACCAACCTGTCCTGTCCAAATCAAAGAGACAAACCCGTCCTGAACAAACCAAAGAGACGAACCTGTCCTGTCCAAACTAAAGAGACAAACCTGTCCTGTCCAAACCAAAGAGACAAACCCGTCCTGTCCAAACCAAAGAGACAAACCTGTCCTGTCCAAACTAAAGAGACAAACCCGTCCTGTCCAAACCAAAGAGACAAACCCGTCCCGAATAAACCAAAGAGACAAACCCGTCCCGAACAAACCAAAGAGACAAACCTGTCCTGAACAAACCAAAGAGACAAACCCGTCCCGAATAAACCAAAGAGACAAACCCGTCCCGAACAAACCAAAGAGACAAACCTGTCCTGAACAAACCAAAGAGACAAACCCGTCCCGAATAAACCAAAGAGACAAACCCGTCCCGAACAAACCAAAGAGACAAACCTGTCCTGTCCAAACCAAAGAGACAAACCCGTCCCGAACAGACCAAAGAGACAAACCTGTCCTGAACTAACCAAAGAGACAAACCCGTCCTGTCCAAACCAAAGAGACAAACCCGTCCTGTCCAAACCAAAGAGACAAACCCGTCCTGTCCAAACCAAAGAGACAAACCTGTCCTGAACAAACCAAAGAGACGAACCCGTCCTGTCCAAACCAAAGAGACAAACCTGTCCTGAACAAACCAAAGAGACGAACCCGTCCTGTCCAAACCAAAGAGACAAACCTGTCCTGTCCAAACCAAAGAGACAAACCCGTCCTGTCCAAACCAAAGACACAAACCCGTCCTGTCCAAACTAAAGAGACAAACCTGTCCCGACGAAACTAAAGAGACGACCCTGTCCTGAGCAGATGAGTGATGATGTAAAGTGGAATATTGGAAAGTGAGTTAAACTACATTTTAAGGCCTATAAGAAAATGAAGATGTTATTTCCAGCCTTTTTCAGCCCTGATATTGACACTAGTGGTGGAAGAAATTCTCAGTTTTGTTACTGAACCACAGATACAGAAAAAATACTCAAGTAAAACTAAAAGTGTCACATGAAAACATCTACTTAAGTAAATGTATTAAAGTGTGTTTAAAAATGCACTTAAAGAGTAAAAAGTACAAGTATCAGGCACAGATTCTGAGGTTTAATGAAGCTTCAAATGTCGTGAGTTTTAGTTTTTTCTTCACTGCTGTTTTTATTTGTATATTTTTGTTTTGCTCAAACTATAAATGTGTTAAAAATAAACCCTCAGACATTTTAGCAGGTCTGAAACTATCATAAACTTTTCAGTCCAGTTCAAAAATGTAGTGGAGTAGAAAGTACAGATACTGCGCTCAAATGTAGTAAAGTAAAAGTAAAATACAGACGCCTTATGTGTAGTACTTTTCTACTTTTACTTCGTTCCACCACTGTCGATATTAACAGGTTTGTAAAATAAACTGAAACACCTGATAAAAACGGCAGTATAAAGTTTATTATCAGCAAATAACGAACAATAATTTGTCGTTAATAGTAAAAGTAAAAAAGGATTAAACGCAGCATCTCGTGTTAAATAAGAAAAACCCTCGTGCCTCAGTCTGTGCAGCCAGTTTAAGAAATCGCTTCCTCTGAACAATTTTAACTCAGATTAAGTAAGTACAAAATTGGCATTCACACAGCTCATTTCATCAGGCAGAGTGTTTCTGCGGCTCCACGGTGCAAACATCAGCATATCACTTTAGACCAATTCTTCTCACTCAAAATATTCCCCCAGACGAGCTTTTAGTCTCAAGAGGCTGTGAGTCGACCAGCACAAACCTAAATGTTTCAGGTTAATGTTGTGTTAATGTGGCCTCGCTCCAGCCTGGGCCTCGTGATCTTTCCCCTCAGAGGTTTGTCAAGATGATGCTAGTGCAGCCACTTTTATCGGAGTATTTCTCTCCTGTTAAAGCTGTAAAATACTTCTTCACGTTTTCTAGAATACGACTGAAAACATAATGAAGTAATAAACCAGATGTTTCTTCTGCTGCTTTTATATTGCTAATAATTGAGGAGCAAAAATAGGGAAACGTATTGAAATAGTCATTCAGATTTGACAAAGACACTGGACGTAATAGACAGAGCAGATTTATTTGTGCTTTACAGAATAACTAATCATCCTAAAATGAGCATTAAAAGAGCAGAGAAAAGAGCTGAGAGCAGCATAAAACTCAGTCACAAGCAGCTAAACTGAACCGTTTGAGCCTGGATTTAAACACGAGGCCTGAACATCTTCAGGGAGAATGTTCCAGGTTTTAACTGCAAAAAAAAGTCCCGGTTTCCCGTCCTGTTTAGTTTAGTTAGTCCGTTCAGTCCCGGTTTAGCGCCGGTTTAGCCCCGGTTTTGTCCTGGTTTAGTCCTGTTTTAGTCCTGTTTTAGTCCCGGTTTAGTCCCGGTTTAGTCGTGGTGTAGACCTGGTGTAGTCCCGGTTTAGGCCTGGTTTTGTCCTGGTTTAGTCCTGGTTTAGACCTGGTTTAGTCCTAGTGTAGTCCCAGTTTAGTCCCGGTTTAGTCCTCAGAGTGTGAGATGTTCTTGTGGCTCTCACATGTGGGAGATGTTCTTTGGTTCATGGAGAGACTTGTTCACACTGAGCTGCTTTAAAGTCTCTGAGCCACAGGAGCCAGAGACACAGGACACATGTGTGAAGTACTTCACCTGAGACAGGACACATGTGTGAAGTACTTCACCTGACACAGGACACATGTGTGAAGTACTTCACCTGAGACACAGGACACATGTGTGAAGTACTTCACCTGACACAGGACACATGTGTGAAGTACTTCACCTGAGCACAGGACACATGTGTGAAGTACTTCACCTGAGACACAGGACACACATGTGTGAAGTACTTCACCTGACACAGGACACATGTGTGAAGTACTTCACCTGACACAGGACACATGTGTGAAGTACTTCACCAGAGACACAGGACACATGTGTGAAGTACTTCACCTGAGCACAGGACACATGTGTGAAGTACTTCACCTGAGACACAGGACACATGTGTGAAGTACTTCACCTGACACAGGACACGTGTGTGAAGTACTTCACCTGACACAGGACACGTGTGTGAAGTACTTCACCTGAGACACAGGACACATGTGTGAAGTACTTCACCTGACACAGGACACATGTGTGAAGTACTTCACCTGACACAGGACACATGTGTGAAGTACTTCAGTATTCTGGATGTATAAAAAGGCTGAACCATTAAGAATATGTCTGTGATACAACACAAACTGATAAGAATGACTTACAGTTGCAGTAAAGTCGATAGTTTGAGATGTTCTCCTCTTCCTCTGGTCTCCAGGCGTCTGCGTGCGCTCTGACGTCGGCTCTGACGTCGGCTCCGTCTACATGCATCACAAGTTTGCTCTGGTGGACGGCCGCTTACTCATAAGTGGCTCCCTCAACTGGACGCTGACCGCAGTGCAGGGCAATATGGAGAACCTCATCGTCACCATGGAGCCCGAGCTGGTGAGGCCCTTCGTCCGGGAGTTTAATCGTCTTTGGGAGCTCGCTGACCCCGCTCCAACTCTGTCAGACAGCACCCAGGCTCCGCTCCAGCACCCTGACGGCGGGAAATACAACACAATCCAGAAAAGTCCTGCAGATTATTTGGGATTTTTTAGAAGTTAGTTTGAGGTATCAGAGTTGCTTTTTGTTCAGATGTTTGGATGTTAAATTTTGACAATGTTCTACCTGATTCTCACATATTTTTACTATTCAAAGGCTGTGTTAGTGAGAAATGCAGCGTGGGAGGGTTTCCCAGGTCTTTGGTTTCTGCGTTTGCTGTGTTTTTGTCAGATTTTAATAAAAAACTAACTTTTTGTCAAGTTTTTGGAAGATTCTTCACTCAGAATTCTCACAAAAACACGTTCTGCCTTGTTCAAAGTGCAGAGCTGTGAGGGAAGATGTTTTGTACTGACCCGGGGACCATCCATCCACGTTCTTCCTCTTCTCTCTCAGACTTCCCTCACCCCAGACATGTCCTCCAGCTCCTCCGGTGGGACCCCAACCAGAGGAACAGTTTGAAAAATAAAGACGAGTTTAGATGAGAAGGCTAAAGTATCCAGTGGTAGAACTTAAAGTAAAAGTAGTAAAGTACTGCTCTTAAGTACAGGTACCTAAAATGTTTCCTTTTTACTTCACTACATCTGAGAGCAGTATCTGTACTTTCTACCCCACTACATGTTTGAACAGGACTGAAAAGTAAAAATGTTTCTTATCTTATTCTCTTACATTTTATTTTAACACGTTCACAGTTCAAGCAAAACAAAAATATACAAATAAAAACAGCTGGAAAAAATGATTCTTTCAGTTGTTTCTGAACAAAATTCAGCACAAAATCACCACGTTTGAAGCTTTATAAGACTCAAAACCTGCACGAAATACTTTTAATTTTTACTCTTTTTACATTTTTAAACAGGTACTTTAATACTTTTACTTAAGTAGATTTTTTCATGTGATACTTTTACTTGAGTTAAATATATTTGACATAATAAACTACAGCTCCACACTCCCACCTGAAAAACAGCTGGATTATATATATTTGATTTTTTTTCTCCACAAGAATCAACTATTGTTTAAAAAAAAAAAAAATATGCAAAAGAAAAAAGTGACTATGCCTCAAACACACAGAATAAATAGAGTTTTGTGTTGGGAAGTAGCTGAACAGGCTGCCAAAAAAACATTTTCTGAACAATAATTTTCAAAATACAGATTACAGATTTTCAAAATACAAAATTCAAAATACAGATACTTCACTAAAATCAAAGCGTCAGGCAGTTTTGGCTTTAAACTGTAAAACAGAGCTGTAAAAAAAAAAAAAAAAAAAAAAAATTCAAGTAGGATGCAAGAAAGGACTGAATCAAGAGCAAAAAAAAAAAAAGAAAAATATTTGGGAAAAATAGAGAGAAAAATAGAAAACACTGGTTTTATGATGAGTCCAGGTGTGATTTTTCATCTCAAATTAGACTTTTATTAAAGCAGAACAAACATTAATTGATAAATAAATAAATGAAGGAAGGAAGGAAGAAGGGAAGGAAAGGAGGTAAGGAAGGAAGGAAGAAAAGAAAGGAAGGAGGAAGAAAGGAAAAGGAAGGAAGGAAGGAGGAGGAAAGGCAGGAAGAAAAGAAAGGAAGGAGGAAGGAAGGAGGGAACGAAGGCAGGAAAGGAAGGAGGAAGAAAGGAAGGAAATGAAGGAGGAATGAAGGAATGAAGGAAAGAAAGAAAAAGAAAGAACGAAAGCTGTGTGTAGTTATATTTCATGTTTTTCTCTATAATCTAGTGCGTAAAATGCGTAAAAGTCTCACCAGGTCCCAGTCTCTGTTTGGCTCGTGTAACTGTCTCTTTTTTTTAGTTTTTGTTGTATTATTTTGAAGCTCCGGGCGGAAGCAGCTCGTCTCTTTTCTCCCTGTGTGAGTCAGTTGGAGTCAGAGGGTTTTTCTGGTGTTTTACGCACAGAGGGACTGCGCAGAGCTCCAGGTGCGCACACCGCTCTCCGTGGACAGACACCACGCGCTTTCTCAGGTAAGAACTGTCCTCAAACACTTTAAATGTTTGTCTTTGTTGGATCATCACGAGAATCTGCAGCTGAGAAAGTTTGTGAGTGTTTGTGTGAAGCTGTGTCTCTGGTGGCGGACCTGTTGTGTCTTTAGTGGAGCAGCGGGTTAAACGTGATGGTGACGAGGCTGAGGTGTTTTGTGCAAACCAGTTTGTACGGAGCCCCGCAGAGGACAGAAAGACAAGGAGAATATTTACAAATAAAAAATATTATCTTCAGGGAATGAGATATTATCTTTAGGGAACGACATAATAATCTTTTTATTATTTTTAATTTATTTGATTGGGACAGTACATGTTAATCAACCAACATGACACAACATGAAACACACTGGATTAGAGACAAAAGATCATTTCCATCCGTCGTCCGAAGGGCAGGGGTCACAAAAAGTGTCAAAATAAAAATTGCACAGTTCCCATAACTCGGTGTTTCTCAAATAGTGGGGCCTGCCCCCCTGGGGGGGGGGGGCGAATGACCCCGAGGAAAATGCTTTTCTTTTGCCGTACTAGAAGAACGTGTAATTGCACATCCACTACAGTAGGGGGCAGTTGCGCTCTTATTGTTAGAGTGTGAGTATTAGCTCTAGGCCATAGAATTAATACTGTGTACACGCGCACACAAAGGTGTAAGGTTTGTGCGTGAACACAGTAAAGAGCAGGAGAGAACAGAGAGAACAAACCCACAGGAGGAGAGGCGTCGGGTCCTGTCGTCGCTGATAGACTCGCGGTCGTGGACTTTCCATCACCGTAACTCCGCAACCAACTGTGCTGCGTGTAAATTCAACAGGGTCTCAGGTTCTAGTTGCAGCGGAGGGGGGGGGGGGGGGGGGGGAAAGTTTTCTTCTTCATAGGGGGGGCACAACAGAAAATAACTGAGAAGCGCTGCTATAACTGCACATTACATTCACGGGGGAACAAGATATTGTTTTGAGGGAACGACATAATTATCTTGAGGGAACATGAATTTTCTATACATATATTTTCACGAGCGCACGAGATATTTAACTGAAAAAATAAAAATGATATCTCGTTCCCTTGTGATAATTAAGTCGTTCCCTCAAGATATTATCATGTGTTAATGTGATATTATTTCGTGCATTTATATCATATTTTGCAAAAGTCCTGTGCCGGGCTCCGTACTTTCTTGCATCAAACAGACTATAATTGAAACTCTGTGCGACGCATGCGTGTTTTTGTCGTTTTCTGAGTGCTTTCTCACCTCCTGCCACACTCCGCTCGCTCTGTGAGCTGTAATGCTGAGCTGGTCTCCAGGGAGCGCCGAGCAATCAGTGGAGAGCTGGCTTCTGTCAGACCAGCTATGATGCGCACGAGGAAGAGGTGTGGACGGAGAGAGGAGGGGCTGGATATAAGGATGAATGAACTGCCCCATCCTGCTTATGGTGCAGCAGGAGGGAGGGAGGGAGAGGGGGATGGATGATGACAGGGAGGGAGAGAAGGGGAGATAGTAAAGGAAGACGAATGCCCCTGTAAGTGAGATTGTGTGTGTGTTTAATCGGAGCCAGTCAGTGAACGAAAGGTCAGATAGATGGATTTATGGAGCCGTCCAGCGCCTCACGGCAACAACTCAGACGTCCCGGCAAATGGCAGAGATTAAAGACGAGTGAGGAGGACGACGGCGGGTCATTAAAGGAAAACACTCCCGTTTACCAACTGCTGATGATGCTTTGGCCGACATGTGCGTACACAGAAATATGAGGACCTGGGACAGAAGCCTCAGACGGGCCCCCCCCCTGATATGGACCAGGACAAAAGGCACATTTGTCCCTCTTGTCCATATCACACTTTTCTGATCTGTTCTAATGTCGTTTCCTCATCGCAAACAGACCAGGACTTGTGTTTTGTTTCATTCACACGTTTAACACCAGTGACGTGTGTGAGGTTCATGAGGCTCTGATGTGTCACAGATTTACAAACATATAAACAGGTGTCTGAACATTTGTCCCGGGTCAGTGTCTCTCCAGTGACTTGGGGCCAGAATAAAAAAGAATTTCAAAATAAAAATTCCGAAAAACCGTATGAAATAGCTCTAATAGTATGAAAAGAGCGAGTCTTTTGTCCCGTCGTCTGGAGCAAACCATTTAGCTCCTTTAGCGTTGGTCCTTTAATTCTAACCTCCTGCTTCGACCCAAAGTCCAGTTTAGAAAACTGAGCTTTAATATGTATCTTCCTCCATTTAAAAAGTAGAACAGACAAGAAGAAAAAAGTGAACTGCTAAACTTGACTTGCTAACTCTAAATTGTAGTTTGCGGCTCTTATTCTGTGGGAGTTACAAGAATCCCTGGGCTCACGAGCGCCCCCTAACATGAGGCAGGGGAACTGCGTGCCTCACCCGGTGCCTTTTCACAGCCTTAAAGCAGCAGCGTCACTGCTACAGCTCAGTCAGAACATGTGAGGCACGAACAGTCTGTGCCTCACCGCGTCTCTTCTCAGGATTTCAACAGTAAACGTAAAAAATCTGCCATTTTGAGTAAAAAAAATAAGAATAAAACTGCAAATTTAAATAGAAAATAACTTTATAGTACAAATTAATGGATAAATATAACCATTTCATTTATTTTTCTGTGATGCCTCAGCTGACCGCACGTCACTGTTTAACACACAGAAAACACTCTGTTCCACCTTGTGATGTCATCATGTGGCAATACAGGAAGTGCTCCACTGTGTTTTTAAACTCCACACACCTTCATTTCTAGAATCATTTGGATCATTGCAGCTCCTGGAATTGTCAAATCTGCTGAACTAAAGGTAAAAATAGGAGCTGTTAACTTGAAAACTACCACTTGATGACATCACAAGGTGGAACAGAGCATTTTGAGCTTTGGAGATGTCACAGACTAATAATAAAGTGTTACTTAGACATGTGAATGAAACAAAACACAACTCCAGGTCTGATTTTGATGCGTTAACGACAGTATAACACGAGTTAACGCTCACAAGAGTCAGTTTTGTGTAATATCTCACTTTTAACTTTAAAATCACTCGTGTTTGCTTGTTTTCTGTGACCTTTTCTCACCTTTTCTCACCTTTTCCAAGTAAATCATGTGTTCACAGGTCAAACACGTTGTGCACAGCTGCATTATTCTATAAGTAGTTGTTTCAATTGTGAAAAACCTGTGATAATGAGATTTTTATGACTCAGATGAAGCCAAAGTGATGCTGCTCCAGGTCGTCCCGAGGAAGTGTATTTACAGACAAAACAGTTTATATTTAAATTTTTTTGTGTGTCTGGTTAATCCCTCAGTCGTCCAGGTCTGATTCAAAATAAAAGATAAAATTTAATCTGTGAAGAACTGGACGATTTATGCAGTTGACAGATTTAAACCTCGTCTTTTGCTTAATTTTTTGCATATATTTTATCTTTATTCATGTCTTCACTTCATAAATACAGAAATACATCAGTGTTATAATTAATTTTTTTTGTGCTTTTTGGAGTCATAAAACCTGCTTTTTTTGAGTCATGCAAACCGTTTTTTTTGCTGCATGACGAGTTTCAGAGTCTCAGAAACAAATATTTGCTTACCAGATTAGTTTACAATGACCTCAGTATCGATTAGTCGTTTCAGCCGTATTTTTTTTCATCTTTTAGCCTAAAAAAATCCGTCATTTTGCCGTTTGCTGTTGTACATTTATATAAACTCTGGTTGGCAGCTAAAATTCTCTAGGCTGTTAATAAAAAATCAAAATTATTGTAAATTAAATAGGAAAAAATCAAATGAAAAGTGCGTTAAGTGTTCTGGATGCATGTGTTTATTCATCTGCTCGTAATAAATAAATACTTAAATAACGTCATAGGCTGAAGCGGCAGGTCTTTGACTCTCGAATCCTGAAACACAAAAGGATCCGGCTCTTTGGCTTTTTCCTGATTCTATAGACACAGACGTGACCTTTGTGAGCGCTGGTGCAGTGCTGCATTGTTTCTCTGTTATCCGCCTTTTTCTACAACAACCAAAGCATCTGTCATGTTGTAATGTGTAAACAGCCATGCACACTCTGGCCACTAGAGGTCAGTATAAGAACATGTGTTTTTTTAATAAACGGCTGATTTTGTTATTCACAGACAGAAAACAATGACTTTAAGAAATATTGTGAGCTAAAAAGAATGTCTATGTAAACTACTGCATGATAAATACTTTAAAATATATATATTACATAGTTTGGTTTGATTTAAACTTTGGTTTGATTTAAACTTCGTGCAGTTTGTGAGGATTTTTCTAAACTAAAAACTTTACAAAGCAGCATTTTAAGCACATTCATGACAGGAAATAGATTTTTTTTTTGCTAAATCGTAAATTCTGTTATAATTAGACTATGTTATACTGAAATTACACATGCAAATTATGTAAAATATGTGTTTTTTTCTGTTTTAAATGTGTTTATTTGTTGCTAAACCCCCAAACATTCCCACTCTCTAAATGTCTTTTGGGTTTTTTTTTATTTGGCCTTTTTGTCTGCACAGATGGCTTTAGCCCGGGAGCCAGGGCCGCAGATCCAGGAGCAGAGGGATGCAGCGGATCAGAATTTTGATTACATGTTTAAACTGTTGATCATCGGTAACAGTAGCGTGGGCAAAACCTCCTTCCTCTTCAGATACGCCGACGATTCTTTCACGTCGGCTTTTATCAGCACCGTGGGCATCGACTTCAAAGTCAAGACCATTTACCGAAACGACAAGAAGGTCAAGCTCCAGATCTGGGTAAGAGGAAAGAATACAAGGATTTTATTTTACGACAGGAAAAAGGGGCGGAGACCCTGGTTGACTCAGAGACGGATGTTTGTTCAGTGTGAAAAGGCTGGAAAACTGGTTTATAGAGAAGAAGAGCTGTAATATATTTGAGTTAGTCTTTAGTTTGTACATTTAAATTACTAAAAATATTCATTATATGCACAAAAAACTGTAGTTGAGTTGGTTTGACTCCTGCTCTCGTCAAAAACATGATTGGTTGAGCACAGTCATATCCATTGATTACAGGTTGGCGGTGCGATTCCAGCTCCCAAAAATTAACGCTGTTCTTGTGTCCTTGAGCAAGACACTTAACCCACCGCACCCCCTTGATGTAAAGTGCTTTGAGCGATTTGAAGATGGAAAACTTTTCACGATTTGCCATAAAATGTTTAGTGTTTTGTTTGTGTGCAGAAGAAAACATTTAAATCATGCAGTTTTAATTTACTAAAAATATTCATTATATACAGAAAAAAAAAACATTTATCTGGTCTGGAGCTTTGTTTTTAGTGGATTTTTTTGGCTTGTAGTTTTGTGGCCCACGTTACGCAACTGTGACACAATAAAAAGATAACAGAAGCGAACTATGACAAAGCCTTTTTACCAGGGCCGGTTCTAGCTTTCAGGGGGCCCTAAGCTGAATTTGTCTCTGGGGCCCCTGACAGTGAATGACTCCCGGTTCAGCCATATTTGACAAGATTATAACTCTGCTTTTGTCACTTTGACCAGTTGTATTTGTGTTTATTTGACCAACATCAGACTGAAAACATCCAGAAGTACCACAGTCACAAGAACAGAACAGACATATAAGGGGGGGCATCAAGTTTTTTTAAATTTAGATGTTTTTTCTTTGTTTCTGTTGGATTTTAATGAGTTCCAGTTGGCGACAGTTGTATTATAAATGGTCCTTGCTCTGGTGTAATCACAGAGCTGCCCTCACCTCTGCCCGACTCAAAAACTAACGTAGCAGCAGCAGATATTTTACTACAGATATAAAACGAATGTGAGAATTTTGAGAGGGATATTTAGGCTGCTGTGACCAGACCACCCAATTTTTCTGTGAACTCTTGATAAGTCATTTATACAGATCAGAAATCGTACCAGAGCTTTGTGCTTTAGCCAAATAGTGTGGAGAGAATGATTTCTTATCTATTATCTATCCGATTGGTGTCTGAAGGAAATATCGGACATCTTTTCCGAGTAAATTGTGGGTCTATAATGGATTTTAACGGTTTTATTTGGCAATTTAGGATGTAACGGGGTGGGCATAGTATGAAGTTTAATCACGTGCGCTTCAAATCGTCTCCATGCTGCAGATTTTTCAGATTTAATCCCTGCGGTAAGTGATTTTAAAGCAAAGCACCACGAGTACCACGGAAGATTTTAGCCTATATAGAGTTGAAGCCCTTTATATTATTTTCAATATAAATGTAGGGCTCTTGGGGGCCCCCTGCTGGCCTCGGGGCCCTAAGCAGCTGCTCATTCTGCTTATAAACTGAACCGGCCCTGCAAAAATGAATCTTTGTACTTCTAAACAATCGACAGTAGCTCAGTTTGTAGAGCGTTTGCCCACTGATCCTGAAGGTCGGTGGTTCGAATCCCACTCTCAACGTTAATATCATTGGTTTAGTGGTGCGATTCCAGCTCCCACCAATTAATACTGTCATTGTGTCCTTGGGCAAGACACTTAACCCACCTCGATGAGTGGTTCCTTGATGTAAATCGTGACAATTTACCATTTACTGCAGCTTTACCTCAAAATTCCACATGATATTTATACTTTTAAACACATATACTCGGTGTTTTCTGATGTTTTTTTTTTAATATGAAACAACTTTCTCTCACACCAAAAACTGACGAGGACTTGAACGTGAAAGTGCGTGTGGATTGTTTTTTCCTCGATACAAAGCGTTTCGAGTGTTTAAGTTGAAAAAGCACTGCGACTTGTACACGCCTCTTCTTGACTCCTACATCGTATTGTTGAATTTTACATGTATAATTCAACTAAAACTTCTCGCATTTAAACAGAATGACGCTCTCCCCGACCCTTAAACACAGGCCTGTCCCTCAGCGCCCCCGCAGGCTCCGTGTTTCAAAGCACTTTGTTAAATCACAATTACACGACGCCGCTCGCTCATCCTGGCCCTCGCGGGTTCGGCCTCTCGCTCTCTGCTGCCTGTCGAGGTCCTAGCGTCGACTCATTTTTCTCGCTCTTCGGTTAATGACAGTTGATGTTTTACATGGTCCCCTGACGCCGGGTTCATGAAAGATGCATGGTTTTAGGCTGCGGGGTGAAATGTGCTTACTGCGCCTTCACAGTGTTAGCTTTCTGCGCTAGTACCGAGCCGAGACTGTTGCCATATTCATTCTGTCGCAATAAACTCGACTGTGATGATGTCGTACTGCTACATTTGGGGCAGACACACGGATTTTCTTATTTATTACATTGCACTTTGTCATGAAATATGCAAAAGGTGAATGTGAAACGTTGAATCTGATCATTTCTCTCACAGACTGGACTCTAGACCAGGGGTGGGCAAACTTTTAGACGCATGGGCCGCAATAGTTTCTAACATTTGACAGAGGATATATATTTATTTATATATATGCTACATGTTACAGGCAAATCTCTAATGTAATATATGAAAGGCTCATTGTACAAATTGTTTTCCAAATGCAGTAGTTAAATCTTTAAATTGGCTGCCAACCTCTGCTTGCTAGCGTAGTTAGCGTAGCATGCTAGCAAAGTGACGGCTGGTATTGTACGCTTTGAAAACCGCGACAGTTTCTTGGCATATTTGGGCACACAGTCTTTGATCGGACTTCAGAGAAAAAATATTTTGTTGTCCACTCCGTATTAAACACTCGCCGCTCACGATCCACTTTTCTTTTCTTTGATAAACTCATTTTTGCAGAAGCGTTGATAAGAAAATAAGAGTAGATGTAGCTGAAGTGCGCCATCTTTTGAGGGAACATTGGTATTACCGGGGAAAGGTAAATTGAACACTCTTTACCTTTACCTATTTTTAATTGGTCACGTTCGGTGGGCTGAATGAATAAACCCAACGAGCCGTGTGTGGCCCCCGGGCCGTAGTTTGCCCATGTCGGCTCCAGACCTCTGTCCTCAGCACAAATCTGCTTTTTAATAATATTCATTTTAGCTGCGGCGCATCTGTGTTAAATATTATTTTCGTTTATAGAATGTGATATCGTCTGATTCTAATCAGGACTCCCAGGCTTCTCCTCCCCAGACACTTCCTCCAGCTCCTCCGGTGGGACCCCAAGACGTCCCCAGGCCAGTCGAGAGACAGAGTCCCTCCAGTGTGATTGATGGGTCCCTCCTTTCAAACCACATCCCCAGAATCTTGTCAGTTGTCCCTTGTCAACTGAGACTAAAATTGGGTTTTTATTTTAGAAACAAGCAGTGTGTGTGTTGGAAGTGTGAAGTGACTGTGTGCTGCGACTTTGTGTCTGTGTTGTGTGTGGAGATCTGTTTTATATGAACGTATGTCAGCCCAATGTCTTCGAATGTGTGTGACACTGTTTATGTGCTTCACTCAGGTTCATCACTAATTGTAAAGTATGACACACCACTGTGAGTTATATTCTCGTGTGGGATGTGTGTGGCCATTCGAAGGAGGAGTCATTGGTTCACTTTTATTTACAAGGCAATGCTTGGACTACTGTGTGTGACCTACATCTGTTCCTTGTTGTCGCAGAGAAGGGCTGTGTGTGTTCTTTTCGTTCGCAAGATCGTGTGTGTGTTCTCTGTTCCATTGTGCTCGAACTGAACTGGGCAGTGTGGCTTTCGTCCACTCTGTACCTTGTGTATACATGGAATATGTTGCAGAAAGATTGGAACTTGACAGAGTTGATTTCTTTGAACGCTTTTAAATCTAAACTGTGAGGTCTTGAGGCTGACTCCACAACATGCACTTGTTTTTGTAAATCAAATATATGTATATGCATCCTTCATTAATTAAGCACATAACTCACAGCAGCTGTGTGTGTGTGTGTGTGCGTGTGTGTGTGTCTGTTCATTTGTGTGTCTGTGTGTGTGTGTGCGTGTATGTATGCGTATCTCTGTATGTGTGTGTGTGTGTGTTCATTTGTGTGTGTGTGTGTGTGTGTGTGTATCTGTGTGTGTGTGTTCATTTGTGTGTGTGTGTGTGTGTGTTCATTTGTGTGTGTGTGTGTGTGTGTGTTCATTTCTGTGTGTGTGTGTGTGTGTGTGTGTGTATATCTGTGTGTGACATCATATGATTTTCCACGTCAGTATTTAACTTAAATCTCCCAAAGATAAATTAACCCTTGACTCTCATTAGTAAAAATACTGATTATAAATATTTATGAGGTGTTTTTACTTCAGACTCAGGTTGTTCTGGTAAATACTTGAGGAGTGACGTAATGTACTTTTACAAAGACCAGTGACAGATTTTTATCTTGAATGGAGCGAATAGTTACGACACCGTCTCAAGGTCAGCTGACTTTACGTCACTTTTATTTTTTTATAGTTTAATTTATGTTTTTACAGTTTGGGTCATGTTTAGTTCAATTTGGTTCATGTTTTTACACTTTTGTTCATGTTTTCACAGTTTAGTTCATGTTTGGTTCATGTGTTTCACAGATTAGTTCATGTTTTTACATTTTCATTCTTTTTTTTTTACACTTTGGTTCATGTTTTTACACTTTTATTCATGTTTTTACATTTTCATTCATTTTTTTTACACTTTGATTCATGTTTTTTACACTTTGATTCATGTTTTTACATTTTCAGGTTTTTTTACACTTTGGTTCATGTGTTTCACAGTTTGGCTCATGTTTTTACAGTCTGATTGATGTTTTTACAGTTTAGTTCAAGTTTTTACACTTGGTTCATATTTTTACATTTTGGCTCATGTTTTTACACTTTGATTCTTCTTTTTACAGCCTGATTCATGTTTTTACAGTTTGCTTCATGTGTTAAACAGTTAAGTTCATGTTTGATTCATGTTTTTACACTTTGACTCATGTTTTTACAGTCTGACTCATGTTTTTACTCTATGGTTCATGTTTTTACACTATGGTTCATGTTTTTATTTCATCTATGGTCTCATGTTTTTTACAGTCTGACTCATGTTTTTAAACACTTTGACTCATGTTTTTACAGTCTGACTCATGTTTTTACAGCCTGACTCATGTTTTTACTCTATGGTTCATGTTGTTACAGTCTGACTCATGTTTTTACACTTTGACTCATGTTTTTACAGTCTGACTCATGTTTTTACTCTATGGTTCATGTTTTTACTCTGGTTCATGTTTTTACAGTCTGACTCATGTTTTTACAGTTTGATTCATGTTTTTACAGTCTGACTCATGTTTTTACACTATGGTTCATGTTTTTACAGCCTGACTCATGTTTTTACAGCCTGACTCATGTTTTTACACTTTGACTCATGTTTTTACACTCTGGTCATGTTTTTTACATTCTGACTCATGTTTTTACACTCTGGTCATGTTTTTACACTTGACTCATGTTTTACACTATGGTTCATGTTTTTACTCTATGGTTCATGTTTTTACATGTTCATGTTTTGACACTCATGTTTTTACACTCTGGTTCATGTTTTTACAGCCTGACTCATGTTTTTACACTATGGTTCATGTTTTTACTCTGTGGTTCATGTTTTTACTCTATGGTTCATGTTTTTACAGTCTGACTCATGTTTTTACAGTCTGACTCATGTTTTTACAGCCTGACTCATGTTTTTACTCTCTGGTTCATGTTTTTACACTTTGACTCATGTTTTTACACTTTGACTCATGTTTTTACTCTCTGGTTCATGTTTTTAGTCTGATTCGTGCGTTGCAGGACACGGCGGGGCAGGAGCGATATCGCACCATCACGACGGCGTATTACAGAGGAGCCATGGGCTTCCTGCTCATGTACGACATCACCAACCAGGACTCGTTCTGCGTGGTGCAGGACTGGTGAGCGACGCCTTTAAACTCTGTGTGTTTTTAGTGCTGTGTTTGTTTTAAACGCAGCGCCGGTTTGTGAGAAAACACTTAAACAACGCGGAGTACCAAGTTTTAAATAGAACAAAATACAACACAAAGGTCTTAAAATAAAAAATGCAAATACAAAATAAAAACACATTATGAGCTGGATCATAAGTATCAGGCTGTAAAAACATCCACAGCATCTGAAGTTTTTGTTTTTTAAAAATATATTTTGAAATGCTTAAGGTATCAGAAAAATATAAAGACCTTTTACTTTTGAAATATAAATTGTATTTACATGGAACAACTCTACGGCGCCCGGCAGAGGACATTTGCAAAATATATATTAATATGTGGCCACGCGATAATATCACGATCCCACACGATATTATCTTGAGGAAATGACTTAATTATCACGAGGGAACGAGATATTTTTATTTTTGAAGTTAAATATCTTGTGCGCTTGTGAAAATATATGTATAGAAAGTATTATGTTCCCTAAAGATAATTGTCGTTCCTTCAAGATAATTGTCGTTCCCTCAAGGTAATTATGTCGTTCCCTCAGGATAATATGTCGTTCTTTTAAAATAATAATGTCATTCCCTCAAGATAATGTTCAAGAAGATATGTCGTTCCTTCAAGTAATTGTCGTTCCCTCAAGATAATTGTCGTTCCTTCAAGATAATATATCATTCCCTCCAGATAATTCTGTCGATAAATTGTCCCTTAAGATATGTCGTTCCTTCAAGATAATTATGTCGTTCCTTCAAGATATATTACCTCATTCCCTCAAGATAATTATGTCGTTCTTTCCAGATAATTGTCGTTCCCTCAATATATGTCGTTCCCTCAAGATAATTATGTCATTCCTTCAAGTTAATATCTCGTTCCCTCAGAATAATATATTTATTATTTTGAAAATATTCTTCTTCTTCTTTCCGTCATCTGCGGGGCTCCATACAACATTGTCAGTGCAAATTAAACATTTTTTTGACATTGTGTAATCTTTTTTTAAAAATGATTTTCTCGTGCCAGTTCCCCAATTACAGGTGTGTCTGTTTCCTAGGGCGACGCAGATTAAGACCTACTCCTGGGACAACGCGCAGGTGGTGCTGGTCGGTAACAAACTGGACTTGGAGGAGGACAGACAGGTTCCCACAGAGGACGCCAGAGGCTGGCCACGGAGCTAGGTCACTCTTTTATCACTCTTTTATCACTCTGAAAACACACACTCTTCCTGCTTAATCATTAACCGCTTGTGTTTTGACTTCTGTAGGTTTTTTGTTCTTCGAGGCGAGCGCCAAAGACAACATAAACGTGAAGCAGGTCTTTGACAGTCTCGTGGACGTCATCTGTGAGAAGATGAACGTGAACGGAGACGCCGGGGACGCATCAGCTGACCTCAACCCCGACCCAAACCGAGGCTCTCAGACGGGCTGTTTGTGCTGACGGTTAAACATCCAGGAAAAGACTGAGCATGTCACAAACACGATAACACACTGAATGTTTCTCTGTTAAAGCTGCCATCTGCGAGTTTAGTTGAGGTTTTTTCACCAGTAGAGGGCGATGTGAAACCTGTTCTCCCCTTGTTCAGACTCACCTGTTCAGACGGCAGTAACGCAGGTAGCATCTAGTGGTGATATGCGAGAATACAACAGCGGTGGGTCGACCAGTTTAAAAAGTTCTATTTATTTTTATTTATTTATTTATCTTTATTTATGGGCTCTCTTTTTCATGGGCGCCCTATGCACAGCAGCACGCTAGCTAGCTCAATGTGTCTCAAAGCTAACTGTCACTGTTATTAAAATCAGAAAAATGAAATGTCGTTCCTTCAAAATAAATATGTCGTTCCTTCAAGATAATGTCATTCCCTCAAGATAATATCTCGTTCCCTCAAGATAGTTATGTTGTTCCTTCAAGATAATTGTCGTTCCCTCAATATATGTCGTTCCCTCAAGATAATTATGTCATTTCAAGTTAATATCTCGTTCCCTCAAGATAATATATTTATTATTTTGAAAAATAATTTATTCAAATTGAAATTAAATAAAATAAAGACTACCCGATAGTTTTTTAATGTAGAATACTTCAGTTTGTGGTGTTTTAATAGTTATTATGCCTCAAAATTAGCATTAGCGTTAGCATTGAGACACAAACATGTCCTTTGTGGCCTCTGGTGAAGTTTTCATTTTATTTGTGTGGTTTTTAACATGTTTCCAGTGACATCCACCTTAGCTCCTTGTCCACTGTCTGACCCTAACCCTCTGACCTCTGACCCCTGACCCACCTGCAGCTCCTTGTCCACTAATTTTACCGTGACTCTGCAAAAGCTTCATAGAGATAAATTGAACAGGAAGTAGTGTCACTAACAGTGCGGTTGCCGGGCGCTGCTGTGCACAGAGCATGTTACAGATGGTAGCTTTAATGCATCACTACAGACACCAAAGAATGGACATGTGCCTTATGTTTTTGCCACGGTGGGACGAGATGTCAAAGTAAATGGTAAATGGTAAATGGTCACATTTTTATAGCGCTTTTCTACCTTTCAAGGCACAAAGCGCTTTACAACAAGGAACCAGTCACCCATCCACACACACATGCATCACAGTGTACGCAGACACCGAGGTGGGTTAAGTGTCTGGGACACAACGACAGCATTATCTGTGAGGGCTGGAATTGCACCGCCAACCTTCGAGTCAGGGATCTAACCAGATGTCATGTAGAGAGCGGGATAACCGCCAACCTTCGGATCAGTGGACAAACACTCAACCTACTGAGCTACTGTCGCCCAAGTCAAAGTATGTGCAATCATCATAAAGCATCGTCCAACTGCAACCTTTATGATCCCTAAGTGAATAAATATAGAAATAAATAAATAACCTTTGCAAATATAAGAGGAGACGACAAAGATGTGGCTGTGAGCATGGCTTTAGAGTTGGGTTTTGGCGTCCTCTTGTGTCCGTCGATGGAACTGCATCACTGTGAGTCTCTGTAAACATGCAGGTTTTTATTTTATTCTGTATTAGTTTTTGTTTAGACGTTCTGGCTGGAGTTTATCGATGTCTAAAGCTTAAACTGGAATGTCCAAAAACCCAAATATGTGTTGCTCTAAATGTGAAAAGGTGTAAGTTAAAAATTAAATATTAACTTTACTCTCAAGACTTCCTTCTTCCCCAATGGAAAACCAGCTCCGGCACATCTGACCAACTGTGGGTTTATGACTTTTGTCTTTTTGTACTATTACATTCACAAATATCCCAGCTTCAAACCCTCCTTAACTCCTAATCTCTGAGTCATACTGAATTAAAATGTGATGATTCCTCCGTCATCCAGGTAGTATCCAAATACCAAATACAGTTTATTTGCACAAACAGATAAGTACCATTTGAAAAAGTCTCAGAGGCTCGTAGTTCACTCTTGGTATAGTCATATTTTCAAAAGCCAAATGTATTTTACTCCTATGTAAATATATAACTCCATCTCTTCTTGATAAAACCCACTTCAGAAAGTTACACAAAGTTAACTTTAAGGTTTAAGTCATGTTCTAATGTTATTAGCTCCTAAAAACAAACCTGGAGTTGTGTTTTACGCCTCCTGATATTCCTGGTTTAGTCCTGGTTTAGTCCAGCTTTAGTCCTGCTTTAGTCCTGCTTTAGTCCTGCTTTAGTCCTGCTTTAGTCCTGCTTTAGTCCTGGTTTAGTCCTGGTTTAGTCCTGCTTTAGTCCTGCTTTAGTCCTGCTTTAGTCCTGCTTTAGTCCTGCTTTAGTCCTGCTTTAGTCCTGCTTTAGTCCTGGTTTAGACCAGGTTTAGACCAGGTTTAGACCAGGTTTAGTCCTGGTTTAGTCCCAGGTTTAGTCCAGGTTTTGACCTGGTTTAGTTCTGGTTTAGTCCTGGTTTAGTCCAGGTTTAGTCCTGGTCTAGACTTGGTTTAGTCCTGGTTTAGACCAGGTTTATTCCGGGTTTATTCTGGGTTTATTCCAGGTTTAGTCCAGGTTTAGTCCTGGTCTATACCTGGTTTAGTTCTGGTGTAGACCTGGTTTAGTCCTGGTTTAGTCCTGGTTTAGTCTTGGTTTATTCCAGGTTTAGTCCTGGTTTAGTCCAGGTTTAGTCCTGGTTTTGACCTGGTTTAGTTCTGGTTTAGTCCTGGTTCAGTCCAGGTTTAGTCCAGGTTTAGTCCTGGTCTAGACTTGGTTTAGTCCTGGTCTAGACCAGGTTTATTCCGGGTTTATTCCGGGTTTATTCCAGGTTTAGTCCAGGTTTAGTCCTGGTCTATACCTGGTTTAGTTCTGGTCTAGACCTGGTTTATTCCATGGTTTAGTCCTGGTTTATTCCTGGTTTAGTCCTGGTCTATTTCAGTAGAGATGCTCAATTCCAGGTCTGAAATCATCCAAATGATTCTAGTGAAGGTGTGTGGAGTTTAAAAACACAGTGGAGCACTTCCTGTATTACCACATGATGACATCACTAGGTGGAACAGAGTGTTTTCAGTTTGAGATCAGCCTAAATCTGCAGGTTTGTGTGTTAGACCTGGAGTTGTGTTTTGTTTCATTCACACATGTTTGAACAGATCAGAAAACAGTGTCACACCGGCCCTTTAAGGAGAATCTAAGTGTAGCTGAGTATTAACAGTTTGAATTAACAGAAATTTGGGGTCAAAAAACCTCATACATAAATGGACAATACCTAAAGTTCTAACTGCTAATTCGAGGCAAATAAACCCTATGATCTAGGACTTGACTCTGTCCTAATGCTCAGTTCACTTTCTATTGACAAACCTAAAGTATCTAGCTGCCACTTTTCAATAGGAAATGATCATGCTTGACTCTGGCTCCAATTCATTTTTGGTCTTAAATCGCCCCTCGTTTCATAACCTGCTTCAGACACATTTTCCTTAAATGTTTTTATTTCACTATTATGTCTGTAGATTGCTCCCCCGTTAGCGTTAGCAACAGGTTTGATTGACAGTGTTGCTAAGCGCCCGCTCCCTGCTAAACCAGTGGGGCAACAATCTCGCTCTGGATTGGCTCTTTTGTTGCTATGAAACTCGTGCTCGGAACTCCAAATATGGAAATCGACTCCAAATTAGCCGCTATAACTTCTTTTCTTTACACAGTTTATGGTAATACTTCGTAATAACTCTGCAGTACTTTTCTCTGGTTGAGCAGTAAACCTTAGAAATTTGATGTGTTATCAGTTTTCCATTCGCCTTATCAGTCGCCATTAAACACCCGACTGTCTCCACCTGATTCAGTCCAAAAACATGTTCTCACCTGTCACGAATCATTAACATAAAAGTTCCAGGACACTTGTAAACTTTATGACAGCTCTACATGTTTTTATAAAGGACTTTGAACCAGGAAGTTTTAAACATGTGTCAGTGACGTTACGGGAATGACCCCCTGCTCCTCCTCCTCAAGCTCCTCCTCCTCCTCCTCCTGACCCGGACTCGTGAGCAGATAAAGCCCCCGACGACCCGGGCAGAGAGCCAGACTCCTCTCTGACCTCCTCGGACACACTCAGCAGGTAAAACACTCGCTGCTCACACGGGTTTGGGTCAAAATGGCGTCATTAAGACAAAAATACGGAACCTCTAACTGGATTAAAAGCAAAATAACTCAATGGTTAAACTTTTGTGAGCCTGAAACTCAAGTGACAAATTCAAAATGAAAAAAATATATTTAACCTGTGATGATCTTAAACTTTAACTTGTCTCTGAACACTTTTATTTTTGTGGCTTTGTGTGGAATATATTTTGCATCTAAGTCTGGGCTGTTCTTTCCTGATTTACAGATGTACAGTTGTAAAACGCTGCAGGTTTATGAGGTTTTTCAGCTACTGTCAGGCGAGCAGATAAGATAAGAACGACTGTGAAACTTTAGGAAGAGGCTAATCTTTTTTTTTTTTTTACAGAAATACACAGATATAGTTATTATGAAATTATGTAAAAGGCTGAGCTCAGGCCTCTGCACAGAGCCACTCAGAGAGACACCAGGGACCAGCCTCCTCATAGAACTGGTTTAGTCCTGGTTTAGTCCTGGTTTAGTCCTTTTTTAGTCCTGACTCTGGGCATCAGCAGGAGGTTTAGACCTGACTCTGGGACTGATCAGCAGGAGGACCGGGCCGGGCCCTAAAAAAGGACTAAACCAGGACTGAACCAGGACTAAGCCAGGACTAACCCAGGGCTAAACCAGGACTAAACTAGGACTAAACTAGGACTAAACTAGGACTAAACCAGGACTAAACCAGGACTAAACCAGGACTAAACCAGGACTAAACTAGGACTAAACGAGGACTAAACCAGGACTAAACCAGGACTAAACCAGGACTAAAAGAGGACTAAAACGAGGACTAAACCAGGACTAAAAGAGGACTAAACCAGGACTAAAAGAGGACTAAACCAGGACTAAAAGAGGACCAAAAGAGGACTAAACTAGGACTAAAAGAGGACTAAACCAGGACTAAACCAGGACTAAACCAGGATTAAACTAGGACTAAAAGAGGACTAAACCAGGACTAAACCAGGACTGAATCAGGACTGAATCAGGACTAAACCAGGACTAAACCAGGACTAAACTAAGACTAAACCAGGGCTAAACCAGGTCGAAACCAGGACTGAATCAGTACTAAACCAGAACTAAACCAAGACTAAACCAGGACTAAACGAAGACTAAAACAAGACTAAAACAAGACTAAACCAGGACTAAACCAAGTCTAAACCAGGACATGATAACTATGCATGTTTTTTGTTGTATTGTATCGTCTTTCTTCTCGTTTTAAACACTCGGAGTGACTCTGTCTCCACATCGTGCTCTATAAATTAACTCATCTTACTTTTGTCGGTGTAAATTCTCATTATTTTCCCAAGAATAATTCAAAATCCTCGTTGAACCGAAACCTGTGGTGAGAGTAAACCCTCTGCTCTCCTCAAACCTCTCACTTTAGTCTCACTTTAGTCTCACTTTAGTCTCACTTTAGTTAATGTGTAACTAAAGTAAAGCTCGTCTGACCCGTGCTGGTTTGTTCTGTAGATCCTCTGGAGTTTCCTCTTCGGTGAATCTCTCTCCACAAACTTCCCTCGTCTCTTTTTTCATTCACACTTTTGTTTTTCAGAGCTTGAATCTATCCTTCCAAGATGTGCTGTAAGGGTTTACTCAAGACCATGATGTTCGTCTTCAACGGCGTCATCTTTGTGAGTACAATATCAACCTGTAATGTTCAAAGGCAGGTCTACGGAGGGGCGAGCTCTTTTCAGCGCTGTAATCTCTGTTCCACCTTGTGATGTCATCGTGTGGTAATCCAGGAAGTGCTCCACTGTGTTTTTAAACTCCACACACCTTCACTAGAATCATTTGGATGATTTCCGCTCTCGGATTGTCAATCTCTACTGAACAAAAGTAAAAAAGGAGCCGTTAACATGAAAACTACCACTTCATGACATCACAAGGTGGAAACGAGCATTTTGAGGTTTCAAGATGTTACAGACTAATAATAAAGTGTTACTCAAACATGTGAATGAAACAAAACACAACTCCAGGTCTGTTTTTGAGGAGTAACAGCATCAGAACAAGACTTAAAACTCAAAACAGTCACTTTTGTGTCGTTCAGGACGTTTATCGACCTTTATGTATTTCACTTTGTTTATTTTTCCTTCGAATCTTTTTAATTACTGCAAAACAAAAGGGACAAAGGTCAGTTTCCTCCTCATCAGTTTAAATAAACAAAAAGTGACTTTAGTTCTGGTTTAAACCCAGTTTAGTCCTTGTTTAGTCCTGGTTTAGTCCATGTTTAGTCCTTGTTTAGTCCTGGTTTAGTCCTGGTTTAATCCTGTCCTGGTTTAGTCCTGGTTTAGTCCTGTCTTTAGTTTAGTCCTGGTTTTAGACCTGGTTTAGTCCATGACCTGGTTTAGTCCTGGTTTAGTCCTGGTTTAGTCCTGTTCCTGGTTTAGTTAGTCCTTGTTTAGTGGTTTAGTCCTTGTTTAGTCCTTGTTAGTAGTCCTGGTTTAGTCCTGTTTAGTCCTGGTTTAGTCCTGGTTTAGTCCTGGTTTAGTCCTGGTTTAGTCCTGGTTTAGTCTGGTAGTTTAGTCCTGGTTTAGTCCTGTTTAGTCCTTGTTTAGTCTGGTTTAGTCCTGTTTAGTCAGGTTTAGTCCATCCTGTTTAGTCCTGGTTTATGTTTTAGTCCATGTTTAGTCCATGTTTAGTCCTGGTTTAGTCCTGGTTTAGTCCTGGTTTAGTCCTGGTTTAGTCCTGTTTTAGTCCTTGTTTAGTCCTGGTTTAGTCCTGGTTTTAGTCCTTGTTTAGTCCTGGTTTAGTCCTGGTTTAGTCTTAGTTTAGTCCTGGTTTAGTCCTGTTTAGTCCTTGTTTAGTCTTGGTTTAGTCCATGTTTAGTCCATGTTTAGTCCATGTTTAGTCCTGATTTAGTCCTGATTTAGTCCTGGTTTAGTCCTTGTTTAGTCTTGGTTTAGTCCATGTTTAGTCCATGTTTAGTCCATGTTTAGTCCATGTTTAGTCCTGGTTTAGTCCCTTGTTTAGTCCTGGTTTAGTCCTGGTTTTGTCCCTGTTTCCCTGTCCTTGTTTAGTCCCTGGTTTAGTCCCTGGTTTAGTCCTTGTTTAGTCCTGGTTCAGTCCTGGTTTAGTCCTGGTTTAGTCCTTGTTTAGTCCTTGTTTAGTCCTGGTTTAGTCCTGGTCCTGGTTTAGTCCTGGTTTCCTGGTTTAGTCCTGGTTTAGTCCTGGTTTAGTCCTTAGTCCTGGTTTAGTCCTGTTTAGTCCTGGTTAGTCCTGGTTTAGTCCTGGTTTAGTCCTGGTTTAGTCTTAGTTTAGTCCTAGTTTAGTCCTGGTTTAGTCCTGGTTTGGTCTTAATGTGCATCTGGAGCATTTTTGACCTAATCTCTGGTAAATACTGATAAGGTTCAACATTTGTAGATCGTGAGTTTGGATTTTTCACCCACAGAGAAACACTCACCTCTTTATCCTACACCAGAGTCCTCACCCTTTAGGCGAGTTATTATGTGAAGAAAATAGTAAAAATAAATTGAAAAACCCTGGATGAGGTTGTGTTTTCAAGCGTCTCCCTGGTCGTGTTTTATATTAAAGTCGAGGATGTTTGACCTACGCAGGCTCCATAAAATATTCTTCCAAGAACTTGAGCCATAACTCCTCATGTCTCAGGTGATGTTTACGGCCACAATAATTATCTACGACACTGTAAATGTCCAGGACGAGGAAGAGAAACGAGCAGGTCTTTGAACGCATCTGTCACTGTGTGTGTCCAAACGAGACGCTGCAGGGGTGAAATCAAACCAAGTACGAGAAGGAAAGTACTGGACTTAAGTAGACTTTTAGGCATTTGTACTTTACTTAAGTTGATGTAACAGTGGATACTTTTTATTTTTACTATTTTACTATTGATTCAGTTGTTTCTTTATCATTTCAATCTTTATAAAACTCAAAATCTGCACAAAATACTTTTACTTTTTACTCTTCAAGTACATTTTTAGTAACAAAACTGAGTACTTCTTCTTCTTAAAGCTCTGACGTCCCATAATCCCTCTGTTCTGCTCTGTTCTGACGTCATGTGCGTTTGTGCTGTAGTTGGCAGGTGCCGCCGTTCTGGGCGTGGGCATCTGGGTGCAGGTGGACAGCGACTCGCTCATGTCCGTGGTGCAGAACATACCTGGGGCCCCCCCCGGCCTGGACCAGCTCGCTAATGTCAGCTACCTCCTCATCGCGGTGGGAGCCGTCCTGCTGGTCATCGGCTTCCTGGGCTGCTGCGGAGCCGTGAGGGAGAGCCGCTGTATGCTGCTCACGGTCAGTATGATATTTATTTATTTAAGTATTTTTTTTTTTTTTTTTTATTCAATTCATTTTTTATTATTATCATTATTATTATATTTATTTATTATTATTATTATTATTTTTTTTTCTTTTTTTATTAATTCGTGAGGGAGAGCTTATGGTCAGTATGATATTATTTAAGTATTTACATATATTTTATTAATTATTTTTTTTTTGTTTTATTTATGTATTATTATTATTTTATTTATTTTTATTTATTTATTTTTTTTAAAATTTATTTTAATTTATTTATTTATTCATTCATGAAGGAGAGCCTCTGTATGCTGGTCACAGTCAGTGTGATATTTAATTATTTATGTATTTAATTGTTTTTTATTCATTTATACATTTTTGTATTTTTTTTATTATTATAATGTTTTTAAAATATCATTTTATTATTGTGTATTTTAATATTATATTATTATTATTATTATTATTATTATTATTATTATTATTATTATTATTTTTTATTCATGCAATATGGACATAGCGGTTACATTAGATTAGATTAGGATGTATTGTTTTAAATCCTTATAGCACAGGGGTCATTTTCAACACCTGCCTATAGGGGGCTTTTAATTCAGTTCAGTTCAATACAAATTTATTTGAATAGCACATTTAAAACAACTTCCGCTGCCCAAAGTGCTTCACATAAGTCAGCGAAATAAGACAATACATGTGAAAAGAACAATAACACACCCAGATATCCTGTCTAGTGTTAAATACCAGGGAGAAGAGCTGGATTTTCAGTCTTGTCTTGAACTGTGTTACAGACTGAGGGCGTCTGACAGGTAGAGGGCGCTGTTCCATAGTCCACAGACAAACCTCTGTCACCTCTGGGTTTTAAAATGGTCTCGAGTCCAGAAAGTAATGTTCAAATTTGTCCATAAAAGCAAAGAGTTACATCAGACGTTAGGCACTTTTGAAATTTGTTTGGCGTACGTCCGGACATGGGGCTAAACTTCTCAAAGTGTGTTCATTAAAGTTGAATTACTTTAAATTTTCATGTCTCTTTGCGTGAATAGGCACCAGACTCTCGTTTTGATGTTAAAGAAGGACAAAACCAAACATAATCCCACTTCAAAATGTCATATCGTAACAATCCTCGGCTCAGACGTCACGAGATCTGGTGATTCTTGTGAAATGTAGTGATTCTAATCTGAGTTTATCCAGCAGGGGGCTCCAGTCTGTGGCCACGCCCTTCCAAAGCAGAGCAGGGGGGTCAATTCGCCAAATGCCCAATGTCCCAATTCGCCAAATGTATCGTTCAGAGTACCCTTCGATGTACCATTCGAAGCGGCGTTTGAAGTACCCGCCCGACGAACAATACTCCTCCATGTAGTCGCTTCTTCAACCTGTCTGTGCACTTGCGGAGAATTTGTCCCAGTGAATAAGCCCCATTCTCCCCCCTCAGACACATAAACTCCACGTCTGCTCGTCGCTCCCTGAAGACAAAAAGATATTCTTAAATAAGGACGAATATTAAACATTACAGCAGCTACACTAATGTAAAAGTGTAGGGGATAATTCGCTTTGTACAGATTTTTACTCACATTTTAACAGTTTCATGTCGCTCTGTTGTAGGCGACGTAAACCAGTACAAACATTTAAACACGTATTGCGTAGCGTGCTCCATTTTTGTCTCTGTTTTGCGTAGGCGTGGTGCATGATGGGATGTAGCAGTGCGTGAAATCTGCTCGACGAAAGTTACATGAACCCTTAAAAGCACCGTTCGAACAGCGCATTTAAGGGCACTTAGGCGAATTGGACAGGGTCTTTTGAGGGGGTAAAGGGGGTAAAGGGGTAAAAAGGTACTGTTCACCCTGGGCCCACTGCAAGGACAAAATTTACAATGTCCATTTTTCATTTGACGACATGGAGTGTGGCCCCCCGAGATGATTTGTACCCAGGGCCCCCGAATTTGAAGCTGCGCCCCTGCTTCCCTCTCATTCTGTGTGTTTTTTATTATTTTTACTACTTTTTCCATTCTATACACACACAGAAAACATCAAATTTATGAAGTAGATCAGCTTTAGATGCCAAACCTTGTAAATTCAGACATTTTATTTTAATTTAAATCGTCCGATATTACACAAAATTGACTGTTTTAACCAGCTCAATGGAAAAGTTTGGACGCACCGCAGACGAAACAGTAACTATTTCTTTAACCATCTCTGACTTTTAACTTCGTCATATTAATCTTGCGTTTTTTCCAGTTTTATTTGGTTTGACTTCTGTATTAATAGCGACTGGCGGAGCTGAGCGGAGAGTCGCACCCGTCTTTCCGAGCGCCGCTTCGGAATCTGTTGTTTGTTTATAAAAATGAGCTATTTAAATAAAGATTTGGAGTTAATTAAAAAGCTACACAAGTAAATTGAACCGATTTAACTGTTCTTATCTGTTATTAGTGCTCGTTAATTAAATACTATTCTGGTAAACACATAACGAGCGTGGTTAAGCTGCAGTAGCATATCGATACACTGGAGCTCGGTTGGTAGAGCGTTTGTCCATTGATCTGAAGGTTGGCGGTGCGATTCCAGCTGCTTTTGTCGTGTCCTTGAGCAAGACACTTAACCCAAGTCGCCCCCAGTGAATGTTTCCTTGACGTGAACTGCTTTGAGAGCCTTGAAAGTGCAACATTTCATCGATTTTTACTGTTTCCAATCTGTTTCCTTCCAGTTCTTCAGTATCGTCCTCATCATCTTCATCATCGAGGTTGCGGGAGCGATCGTGCTGCTCGTTTTCGAAGATCTGGTGAGAGATTCCTCCGAAAATAAACCAACCAAAACTACGCTGTAATCTCATTCTCAACGCTGCTTTATCGTTTTTCAGGTCCCTCAGCTCCTTGAGGGTCTGGAGGATGGAGTGAAGAAGGACATTACCGAGAACTATGGGAATGATGAACACGCTACCGACCTCTGGAACGCCACGATGGAGCAGGTGTTTGGATTATTCTGTATTTTAAATGATCAAAACCCTTCTGTGTTTCTAAATAACGTGTGTTCTACTTCAGTTCAAGTGCTGTGGTTTTATGAACTACACCGATTTCGATCAGTCCCCATTTGTCGAAAAGCTCAATCTTTACCCGCTGGCCTGCTGTAACGCCACCGAACTCCAGCAGGGGGCGTGCTCTCTGTCTGGAGCAGAGAGATCGGTGTGTATCTTCACGACTGTATAGTATCGAGGGTATAGGGTCAGTCTCATTGTCGTCTCTTCACAGATGGTCCCTGGATGTTACTGGAAGCTGATGGACTTTATAAAGGAGAACGCCGTGATCGTCGCTGGCGTCGCTCTGGGAATCGCCGCTCTAGAGGTAAAAATATCACGACACAAATGCAGTAAAACGTCACAGAACTTCTTTTTCAGGTCACTACTACTGTTCGGTTTTGTGTTTCAGATTGCAGCTATGACGGTCTCCATGATCCTGTATAAAGACATCGGTCGAAAGCGATAGTTTCTCCTCAAACACCTGATGTTTTTGTATAAATCTGGATAAACTGTACATTTTATTTATGTTTGTAAATACGACGCACTGACACAGGTTTGTAATGAAGTGTGTCTGAAAAAACACGAGCCGCTGTTCAGAGTGAAGTGTCTGTGTCTAACGCAAAGACACAATGGTTTTGTATCGATATCTGTGTCTGTGTGTGTGTGTGTGTGTGTGTGTGTGTGTGTGTGTGTGTGTGTGTGTGTGTGTGTGTGTGTGTGTGTGTGTGTACACTGTGTGCTTGTGTGAGTGTGTCAAACTCTTTATAAATGTGTGTGTGCGCAGAATCATCTGAAGCTGATGTTTAGAACCGTGATATTTAGTGTTACATTAACTACAACTGAATCCTTGTTTTTAAAGTGTTTTTTACCTCATTAAATCAGATTAAACTAAATCTAAAATGGCCTCTTTGTTCGTTCTGTACAATCTTATATTGACTTTGTTACTATCACCTCACTGACAACTGAATATATATGTTTTATAATGTATATTATATATTATATAGACTATTAAATCTATATATATATATATATATATATATATATCTAAAACGGCCTCTTTTGTATATCTGTATATCTTATATGTATATGTATATATATATATATCATATATATATGTATAGAATATATATATTGTGTGTGTGTGGCCTTTAGTCCGTATATTTAGTATATATATATATATGTACGTCCATATAAGGCCATAGTGAGTCAGATATGTCTGTGTTAAAATAAGTCGTTATTATGTATCGTATATATTCATGATGTATATATATCTATATGATATATATTCTATATCTTCACCTTCTTGTGTGTGTGTGGCCTTTAGTCCGGGGCCCATAGTAATACGGGGCCCATAGTACGGGGCCCATAGTACGGGGCCTATAGTACGGGGCCCTATGGTCCGGGGCCTATAGTAAACGGGGCCCATAGTACAGGGTCTATAGTCCGGGGCCCATAGTCCGGGGCCCATAGTAAAAAACCCATAGTACGGGGTCTATAGTACGGGCCCATAGTCCGGGGCCCATAAAGGGGCCCATAGTACAGGGTCATAGTCCGGGGCCCATAGTCCGGGGCCCATAGTCTGGGGCCCATAGTACGGGGTCTATAGTACGGGGCCTATAGTACGGGGCCTATAGTACGGGGCCTATAGTACGGGGCCTATAGTAAAACCACTATAGTACGGGGCCTATAGTACGGGCCTAAGGATAGTACGGGGTCTATAGTACGGGGCCTATAGTACGGGGCCTTTAGTCCGGGGCCCATAGTCCGGGTTATAGTCCGGGGCCCATAGTACGGGGCCTATAGTACGGGGCCTATAGTACAGGGCCCATAGGCCGGGGCCTATAGTCCGGGGCCCTTAGTGCAGGCCTACACAAACGTCCACATAAGGCTGAAGCGAGTCAGACACTTATGTAAAATAAGTCGTTTTTAAAATCGTAAAGGTTCATGATGTAATGTCTCTGATGAACTGAGTCTTCTTCTTCTTCACCTTCTTCACCTTCTTTGTTTTAATACCGGCCTATAAACCAGAGGAATCCTCCTTTTGCTGTGCGCCCTCTGGTGGACACAGCCTAAAACAAAAGCTGTTTAAAGAGGATTTCAAACCCTCGTCAAATACTGAAAACTGTAAAAACTCTATTAAAATGGAGCAGGCCTGAAACATGTCGCCAGAATGAATTAAAATAACACACAACACATGGTCCAACTGCAGATATAAAGATGTAACACAAAGAATCATTTTTGTTTTATTTCTGAAAAATATGAGAATGTTTTGTGCTGTTGGCCTGTTGCCTTTTATTTAACAATGAGAAAACCACGACTTTTATGATGTAAGTGCTGCAGATGGATTTACGGGTGAAAATGTCAAATATTATTCATAAAAATACTCACACCTCAGACTTGGTTATTGCTTTTTAAAGTGTCTCCTGTGAGTCCGGGGCCCTGACAGGACGTGGGAGTGTGTGGTGTGACTCAGGGGGGAGTTCTCGTCATTTTGGACATGAAGAGGACGTGGGTGACAAAGACAAAGTCAAACAGGGTCTCATTGTGGAGCAGGGGAAGGGGCACCCAGCAGCACCCACTGAGTGATCACGTCACGGGTGAGCACCTCCATTCAGCCGCAATTGTGTAATAATGACACATGAAGGGACGGGCGGATCAGGGCTGTGTGTGGGAAGAGATGGAGCGTTTGCACAAAGACTAAAACCATCATCTTTACGGCACAACGCAAAAAAAACACCCAGGATTCACGTGGATTTGAAAACATTTTATATGCTTTTAATTCAAGAGGAGATGAAGAAAATGAGAAGTTAGTGATGTGACTTTAGGCTCTTTTAAGGGTCGAATCTTTTAAATATAAACTGAGATTTACGTTTAAATGATTTGATTCTGGCTGTTCTGAGGTGACCACACGTCCCCACTGACCCGGGACAGTCCCAGTGCTGAGAAAAAAAAACTAGTGTCTAAACCAGGACTAAACCAGGGCAAAAACAGGACTAAACCAGGTCTAAACAAGAACTAAACCAGGACTAAACCAGGACTAAACCAGGACTAAACCAGGTCTAAACCAGGACTAAACCAGGACTAAACCAGGACTAAACCAGGACTAAACCAGGACTAAAGCAGGACTAAACCAGGTCTACACCAGGTCTACACCAGGACTAAACCAGGACTAAACCAGGTCTGTCCCAGTTTTTAAATCTGAAAATCCCCAAATAAGCAGCCTGAGAATAATAAAGTCCAAATCTTACCCTGGTTTTGTTTAGTTTCTTCATCCATCGTTTCACTGATTCAAAAGCAGCTCCTGAGACACTTAAAGACTTTCCAACATTTGTGTCAAACTTTTGCAGTGAGCCTATAGTCAGAGTCTCTGCGTCGAGCTCAGGTCCATTAGAGCTTCACTTGTGAAACAATAGCCACAATTAGACTGAGTTGATTCCAGTGTTGTTTTATGGACATGTTAAAAAACCCACCTTCATAAAAGTGTGATCCTCTGAGTCTGGCTCTGATCCTCTACCTGGCCTTCAAAACTGGCTGGATGCGTAGTGCACTGTGGGAAAAGCGACACCTTCTCTGCATTAAAACCCAGGTGAGAATTGGCAGTTTGCTATTTAAGCTCTCCCACTCTCACTGTGACAGCACGACAGCAAGGTCTCCATTTGGAACCCTGAACCAGAAAAACACAACTTAGATTTAAAACCGTTTTCTATCTTTCCAAACATGCCGCTAGTTATTACCCTTGTGCTTTTCTCACTCACGTCCGTCGTCACGCCAATCCCTCGACACCTCTTGGACGGCCTGCGTAGGGGGCACAGGCCGGACTTGGAGGCATCTGGCGGAGGTTCGGAAGAGCCCATCCAGGGAGTGGTGAGGGTGGTGCAGCTGGACCATCGCGCTTTGGCCCAGTCGGGGTTCTTCAGGCGGGGATTGAGCTTCAGGAGGGCGCCCTCTCTGAGCTCCAGACCTGCTCCACCGGCCTTCCTCTCTCAGGGGCGCCCTGGTCCGGTTGGGGCCCCAAAGATCGCGACGTATCCGGCGGACAACCTGCATCCTAAAGTGGCGTCCGGCGTAGAGGCGAGGAGGAGGCTGGGGATGCAGATGTGGCAGAGAGTGACGGAGAAAGGAGAGAAGGTGAGAGTGACACTGCCCACTGCGCTGAAGGACTCCAAACAGACGTGTACCGCAGTCCCCTTTACTCAGGTAAGAAAAAAGATGATTTTTATTCACAAAAACGTGCATTTAATTACTCGACATTAGGGAATCGACAAAAGGGTCTGTCCTCCTGCGTCGCTAGGGTTTAATGCCCCAAAACTGGACCTTTTTCTTATTAATTTACATTAGAGGTGGGCCCGTGTGTGGCTTCGTGCCCTGGGCCCCCAAATTTCTGTCGACAGCCCTGGATATGTTACATCCTCAGCGAATATCTGATCATTATCCAATTTCCTGAAGTTTAAGGGTTAAATGTGTGTGTGTAATCTGATTTCGCAGAAAAAATTTGCAAAAAAGGCCTAACAAATGTGGCAAAGACAGAAATAAATTGATTGGTTTATTTTATTTCATTGTACTTTGCGAAAATAGTTACAGCGATGTTCCCATGTTTGGATGATTTCTGATTCTTTTTGCACACACCGAAAATCAGATGAAATGATTCGGTTTTCTGATCATTCCAGTCGTCTGATTTTGACCTGCCAAATGTGCGTCATTGTCAGAAAACTGTCAGCCATTTGGTTTGGATCAGTGATGCTAAACGGATTACCACTGTTTGTCTTTTCACTGTTAATTTGGCTGATTTAGGACTTCCACTTCATATGTAAATTCAACCTCGCACGTTTCAACCTTTTGCTTCTCGCGCTGAAGTCAGACTGAACTACGATGAACCCAGTAATAACCCAATAACCGGCTCCGTGCACAGGTAGATTAGCGAGCTCGTGTGTCTCAAAGCTTATGCTAACTTTGATTGAACAACTTAAACTTTAAAATTCACTAAAATAATAACCACCACATTGTTTTATCTGTGGAAAACTTCAGTTTGTGGTGTTGTTTTAATAATTATCATGCTTCATTTGCGTTAGCGTTAGCATTGACACACAAACATGTCTCGTTCTAAACCCAGAAGCGTCGTTTTCGTTTTATTTGTGTCGTTTTTAGCGTGTCCACCTGCAGCTCTCTGTCAAATACTTCATTTTAAATATTTATTCATTTTAGTAACTCTGAAGGAATTGATCGTAGACGAGGTAGAGAGTTGAGAGAAGTTAATCTCGTGAGATGAATGAAGGTACAAACAGCAGGAACATGCATTGAGATACAAATGAGCGTCCTGTACTTATACTCAGAGAAAAGTACTATCTATAGAAGGACTTAACCCTAATCAACGCAGATAAACTCCGTAACCAACCTGCGTCTCAAAGCAGAGGCATGAGGCGCTTTAAATATGTTACTGTCATTACGTAATGTGCTTATGTCGCCCTCGAAAACGACCAATCAGAGCGCAGGAGCCACCGAGATTCTCCCTGAGGCGTCCAAGGAAAAATAAGGATGGATAGAGGTGTAAAATAGAGGAAAAAAGGCAAAAATACCTGCTGAAACTTCCTTTAACATGATTTTTATGGCTAAAAAAAGACAAAAACGTGAGCTATAATGGTCTATAATGTGCTCAGTCCTCAAAGGGTTAAACTAAATTTAGCATTTGTGTTTTTCTTCTTTCTGTCTGTATTCTTTATTTATCAGGATCATGCACAAATTCATTAATCTTACAAAAGAAAAGATGATTTGTACCAGATTTAGCCACTGCTGCTTTCTTTCCCTGCAGGTGAACACACATTAAAACACACATTTCATCACAATTTCATGATAAGACTAACAGTTTATCATTAACATTAGCAGAAAAATACAATAAAATGTCCCCATGTCCAGTGCATGATGTTTCCTACAGACACATAAAAATCACTATGTGCAGGTTTTTATGATGAAACAAAACAGAACAAATGAACTAAACTGATGTCGACACATTTGATGAGCTAAAATGTACTTTTTTTTTCCAATTTCTGGTCAAATTATTCAAATTTACTGACAATTTTAGACTTTCTGGAGCTGATTCCTCTGTGTGATGGTTTGAAACGAAAAGGCGACTGAGCAAATCGAAGTATCAGCTTTTTTTTTGTAATTATTCTCTCTGTTTCTTGTCTGTCAAACTCCTCACCACACACTTTATACACTTTTCTCACACAGACATTAACATTTTCTCACATTTCTCTCTTGTTTAAACAAAGTTCAAACCTTCGTCGGTGCCTTTGTCGGTGCAGAACGTTTCATCGACATTGTGGGTTTTGTCGGGGAGAAAACACACTGATCCAACATTTATGTAAATTTGTCTGACACATTCTGTACTGTACAGGAGACACGGAGGAGACTGATGGACAATGGTCTACAGTCCCTCAGCCAATCAGGACACAGAACACAATGGTCTACAGTCCCTCAGCCAATCAGGACGCAGAACACAATGGTCTACAGTCCCTCAGCCAATCAGAACGCAGAACACAATGGTCTAGTCCCTCAGCCAATCAGGACGCAGAACACAATGGTCTACAGTCCCTCAGCCAATCAGGACGCAGAACACAATGGTCTACAGTCTCTTAGCCAATCAGGACGCAGAACACAATGGTCTACAGTCCCTCAGCCAATCAGGACGCAGAACACAATGGATCAGGGAGTTTGTTCAGAAGAAAGTTGAGCATTTTTACTGAGAAACAAGTTCACGTCGATGTTTAAGATGCACAGTTCAATACAAGGTTCAAGAGAAACTAAAAATCGTGCTTTCAAAAGTGGACAGGAAGTAGACGTCTTCATGTTTTATTCTGTTACTGTAGACTCGTTTTTATTCTGTTCCTGCAGAGCGTGACCTCGGACGGCTGCGAGACCCTGACCCTCCACAACAAACTGTGCTTCGGCCAGTGCAACTCCATGTTCATCCCAGAGGCGGAGCTCTCCGGCGGGACGTCCCATCACCAGAGGACCCCCTGCTCCCGCTGCGCCCCATCCAGAGTCCACACGGTCGCTGTCCCGCTCCGCTGCGGCGCCCAGGGGGTCAGGGAGAAGAGGGTGATGGTGGTGGAGGAGTGTAAATGTGAAACAGGACGAGAGGAGAGGGCCACTGTGGGGTCGATGCGTTTGTAACTGCTGCAGGAAACCAGGGGGGTTAAGGGGGCCCGTGTGAGGGACCGGGCCCCTGAATTTTCTGCCGACGGGCCTGCAGAAGACTTTTGAGGTTTGAAAGTTCAGGTGACGGCTCTGAAACTATTTTTATCCAGCGTGATGTCATTGTTTTGCCTGGAATATTCTGCAAAATGTCCTAAAATCTCTATGGAGACAAGGAAGTGACCACACCAAACTAAATATTTTTTAAGTCGTGGAGACTCCCTAAAAGCTCGACATTTCGTCCGGGGGCGGGACTATTTCAACCAGCTTTTGAACAGTGTTTTCCTATTTACTTGTTTAAAAGTCTAAAATTGGACTTTTGACTAGACGAAGATTCATTTAGACCTAAAATTATATCAAAAACACATCCAGCTCGACCTCTCCATGCATCATGTTCCCCCAAACACAGTTACGCCAAAAACTGTCACTTTGTATCAGTGGATAAACTCAAAAAATCCTGGTCCTGGTTCAGTCCTGGTTTAGTCCTGGTTTAGTCCTGGTTTAGTCCTGGTTTAGTCCTGGTTTAGACCTGGTTTAGACCTGGTTTAGACCTGGTTTAATCCTGGCTTAGTCCTGGGTTTAGACCTGGTTTAGTCCTGGCTTAGTCCTGGTTTAGACCTGGTTAGTCCTGGTTTAGTCCTGGTTTAGTCCGGGTTTAGACCAGGTTTAGTCCTGGTTTAGTCCTGGTTTAGTCCTGGTTTAGACCAGGTTTAGACCTAGTTTAGACCTGGTTTAGTCCTGGTTTAGACCTGGTTTAGTCCTGGTTTAGACCTGGTTTAGTCCTGTTTTTTTTCAAAGTCAGGTTAAGTTCAGAGTTAGGATCAGGATCATGTTTAGGATCAGGTAAGTTTAGATCTTTACTAAACTGAGCTGTAATTGTTAGACAAAAAAAATAAATAAATAAAAAAAATAAATAAAAGTAAAATAAATTATGTATATATATATATATATATATAAAGAAAGGTTACACTGTATAAATAAAAAGATAGTTATTATAGCACGCAACAGTTTGTTTTATTTGGCCCCGCCCCCGAACAAAATGCCGAGTTTTTATGGAGTAAATACTGTGGAACATTCCTGGTAATGCAAAAACACATGTTTATTTTTATTTTTATTGAACAGATTTGTTTTCCAGACTAAAGTTTAGTTCATTTTCTTCCCTGATGGTTGGACTGCTCTCTAGCGCTCTTCCTCATAGTGGTCATATGACGTTACTGCGATGTACCTGATCAGCTGATTTAAACAGGTTTTGTCTTTCTACTGCTGGAGGCAGGACGACAGCGCCATCTGCAGTCCGACTTCTTCAGGACAGTTGTGTGTGACAGGTGTGTGAGAGTAAAAAAGCCCCTTCATCCCGGTTTAAAGTGAAAACAAACTAAAACTTGGTCTCATTTTGAAGACACACCTGTCCCCCTGTAATGAGACAAAGTATTGTGTAATTTTTTCATACATACTGAGAGTGTTTGTCCGTGTGACGACTGGTGATGTTTCCACCGTGGATCAGTGACAAAGTGACTCTATTTTGGTCATAATGTTTTGCAATATTAGTTCATACTGGACTTCACGATAAAGACATGTTTAGATTTTTTTCCTAAACAGACATTAAAATTGAAATGAAAAACTATTTTAGTCGTTTTTTTTGTGTGTGGGGGGCTACTTTTCAGAACCAGGGAGTCAACAGGGGGCCCCAGATTTGAACATCTTCCTATTAATTTATATTAGAGGGGGGCCCATGTGTGTTTTCTTGTCCCAGGCCCCCAAATGTCTGTTGACGGCCCTGCAGAGAACTATAGAAATATATTTTATTTAGTGGGGCTGGATTGCAATGAATAAAGGCACATTTTGACACTTTTATTCACTGATACATCTACAATTTTCTGAGGTTTACCTGCTTTTCTTCTTGAATTAACTTTTTTTTTTAATATTTGAATTTTCGGCTTCAAGTTTGTGTTCCTTAAAGAGCTCATGTTACAGTTTTCTGATCTATAATGTTGTTTCCTCAGCACAAACAGACCTGGAGTTGTATTTTGTTCTTCTCGCAAACAGAAAACACTCTGTTCCACCTTGTGATGTCATCATGTGGTGATACAGGAAGTGCTCACTGCGTTTTTAAACTCCATACAACTTCTATATCTTTATTTTAGATGATTTCAGCCCTGGAATTGTCGATTTCTACTGAACTAAAGGTGAACTGTAGATGTTAACTTGAAGACTACTGGTTCATGACCTCACAAAGTGGAACAGAGCGTTTTCAGCGTTTCTCAAACATGTGCGAATGAAACAAAACACAGCTCTGTTTGTGACGACATAGCAACATTCTAACACGGCTTACAGCTCATAAGAGTCACTTTGTGTAACGTGGGACCTTAAATTTTCATTTAAACTGCTGGCGACCGTTAGCATGTTGCACTTAGCGGCGAAAGTGCCCAAACAAGAGGCCTATTGAGCATTTGTACTTAGCAGTTAGCAAACACAACTGCTCCATCGCTGGCTTTTTAATTATGTATAGGAGCCACCTATTCTCCACGTGGGAATGTGCGCCTCCTGCAGCACAGATGCACTTAAGCGGCTACATGCGACGATGTCTGTATGCGCTTTGTTTAGCATTTAGCGCTGAAAGCTGTTATTCATTTATACACTGGCACCTGGGCCGGTTAGCATGAGCGCATCTCCGCACATCTCCACACATCTCCACACATCTCCACACATCTCCACATACATTCCCAGAGGAGCTTAAAGAAGGGGGCTCTTTACGTTGCGTTGGCATGCTGTCAGAATGGTTTCTTAGGCGGCCATTTGTATTCCCGTGGCTTTTGGGGGTAGGGGGGGAGTGGAAGCGTTCATTGCTCTATGGGGGTGCATTGAGTCCCCGGATTCCATTAGCATGTGATTAGCATTTTGCGTTGATGGCTATATTTTCATGATTGATGGGAAAAATATTTGCCTGGGTGTTTAATATGTAGAATTAGGGGGGTCTTTGAATCAATTACGTTTTCCTGCTCGCACACACAGGAGATCGGTTCACTGGCCATCGTGCGGCGTTACACATGAGCATTTACACCCCTCGTTTTACATATAGACACTCTAATTATGAGCAGAGTGCGATTGGGCGAGCCATGACCTCAGTGGCTCATTGACAAAATCCTCTCACCTTTTGTCTTAATTTGAGCGTAAAAAACACAGGCATGTAAAATGGGAGGGGGAGTTGTTGATTGAACAAACAAGGTGCACAAGAGAGTGCACCACTTAGCAAGACAGATGTCAGGCCCCTTTGCATTGTGGGATGGGGCAGAGCACTCCTGCGTCATTAAGGATGGCCTGGTTCCCATGGCGAGGGGAAAGGAAAGGAGCGAAAAGAAGGAGGGCCCCGTGCCAAGTTCAACGCCTCAGGGATGGGATCAGCGTCACGGGGCGCTAAGTGGCCTAGTTAGCGCTTTAAACGCACAATGAGCTGCCTGCTCTTTCTCTGTGTATGCACGCCTTTTAACTGTCAGATGTAGAGAGCGGCGAGGAGGTGGGCCGCTGATGAGGTACCAGGCCTACAGCTGAGGCCAAGAGGGACTGAGATCATTACAAACTTCATAAAGAAACACGATTTTAGCTGATGGAGAGGAAACGGTTAATGAAGCAGGTTTTTATTAGAGCTCGGACTTCTCTGGTGTCACTGACATAACGACTCTCCCAGGTGAGAGAATTATGAACCAAACCACCACAGTTAATCCTCAGTATGAATGAACAAAGAGACGACGATTTATTTATTAACTGGTACAACAGAGGCCGGGGTTAAGTACACCAAACTGCCCCGCACATACATTTGTAGTCATTGTTTTATTCACATTTTACTTTTATTAATTAATTTGATTTGATTTGATTTGATTTGATTAATTTAATTAAATTAATTTAATTTAATTTAATTTAATTTAATTAATTTAATTAATTTAATTAAATTTAAATTTAATTTAATTTAATTTAATTTAATTTAATTTAATTTAATTTAATTTAATTTAATTAATTTTTCTTATTTTATTTTTATTTATTTTTAAAAATCTTGAATGTTTTGGGGTTTTTAAAACTTTTTATTTATTTATTTTTTTTAATTCTTTTTTTATTTTTCTGATTTGACTTTATTTTATTTTAAAGAAACATGAACAAACATTGAAAAATAGTAAAGACCCTGGACCACCATGTGAATGCACCTTTCCTGCACCCTGCCTCCAAACTCTGTTCAAAATATTTCAGGAAAAAAACAAAAAGTACATAGCAGCAAAAAGTTTCTACAGTTCACAGACACATATCGCAGCAGAACCCGTGTGAATGAACCAGAGAGTGCAGATTAGTGCTGGTAAAAGGAGGCCTCTCCCAGGTGTGTGTGTAGACACGGTTCACACCACACTGCCCGCTGATAGAGCCGTGCTAACAGCACTCGCCCTGGTGCTAGTCCCAAGCAGCTGGTCAGAGTTGGCTGGGCTGGAGCCTGTGCCCCGGGCCATTCAGGCTGGCGCTGCCTCTGTGCCAGATTGTGGCTGGTGCTGAGGAGCTCACAGAGAGGTGCAGCCTGCGGATTGAGCCTCATCAAAGTTTGTCATTGGATCAAATCCTACTTTGTCCTCAGGATGTGTTTGCTAAATAGCCTTAAAAAAAGGAATGAAAAACACCAAAGAACATAGGCTACATAAATTGGTACTTTTTTGAACAAAGGATCAGTTAGAAAGCACCAGATAAAACACAAAACCGAACTTAATATTCAGCACCAAAAATGCACGACTTTGAAGACATAAATAACTATCAGCGTAAATATTCTAGTAGAAGAAGAGATTTTTGTTTTTTACTTTCATTCCCAGTCGTGCACAGACAGAACCTGACACAATATAAACTTCTGTGGTAATTTTGATCTGATGCTAATTCACTTCATGCAGACACAGAACCAGCAGACAGGAGGAGACAGGAGGAGAAAGGAGCAGACAGGAGAAGAGAGGAGCAGAGAGGAGCAGACAGGAGCAGACAGGAGGAGACAGAAGCAGACAGGAGCACACAGGAGCAGACAGGAGCACACAGGAGCAGACGGGAGGAGACAGGAGGAGACAGGAGCAGAAAAGTGCAGACAGGAGGAGACAGGAGCAGACAGGAGCAGATAGAAGCAGATAGGAGCAGACAAGAGCAGACAGGAGGAGACAGGAGGAGACAGGAGCAGACGAGAGCAGACAGGAGCACACAGGAGGAAACAGAAGCAGACAGGAGCAGCAGGAGGAGACAGGAGCAGACGGGAGCAAACAGGAGGAGACAGGAGCAGACAAGAGCAGACAGGAGCAGAGAGGAGGAGACAGGAGGAGACAGGAGCACACAGGAGCAGACAGGAGGAGACAGGAGCAGACAGGAGGAGACAGAAGCAGACAGGAGGAGACAGGAGGAGACAGGAGCACACAGGAGCAGACAGGAGGAGACAGAAGCAGACAAGAGCAGACAGGAGGAGACAGGATGAGACTGGAGGAGACAGGAGCAGCACAGAACCAGCAGACAGGGGCATATAGGGTCAGAGCAGACAGGAGCAGACAGGAGCAGACAGGAGCAGACAGGAGCAGACAGGAGCAGACAGGAGCAGACAGGAGCAGACAGGAGCAGACAGAGCAGACGAGAGCAGACAGGAGCAGACAGAGAGCAGACAGGAGCAGAGACAGGAGCAGACAGGAGCAGACAGGAGGAGGACAGGAGCAGACAGGAGCAGAGGAGGAGCAGACAGGAGCAGACAGGAGCAGACAGGAGCAGACAGGAGGAGACAGGAGCAGACAGGAGCAGACAGAGAGCAGACAGGAGCAGACAGGAGCAGACGGGAGCAGACGGGAGCAGACAGAGCAGACAGGAGCAGACAGGAGCAGACAGAGAGCAGACAGGAGCAGACGAGAGCAGACAGGAGGAGACAGGAGCAGACAGGAGCAGACAGGAGCAGACAGAGCAGAGCAGACAGGAGCAGACAGGAGCAGACAGGAGCAGACACAGGAGCAGACAGGAGCAGACAGGAGCAGACAGGAGCAGACAGGAGCAGACAGGAGCAGACAGGAGGAGACAGGAGCAGACAGGAGCAGACAGGAGCAGACAGGAGCAGACAGGAGCAGACGGGAGCAGACAGGAGCAGACAGGAGCAGACAGGAGCAGACGAGAGCAGACAGGAGCAGACAGGAGCAGACAGGAGCAGACAGGAGCAGACAGGAGCAGACAGGAGCAGACAGGAGCAGACAGGAGCAGACAGAGCAGACAGGAGGAGCAGACAGAGAGCAGACAGGAGCAGACAGAGACAGAGCAGACAGGCAGACAGGAGGGACAGGAGCAGACGCAGAACGAGCAGACAGGGGCATATAGGGTCAGAGCAGGCAGCGGCAAATAGGAGAAGACGGGAGCAAACAGGAGCAGACAGGAGCATAATACGACAGACAGGAGCTGACAGACAGGGGCAGACAGTGGCAGGTGCGGTCCAGTGTGCTGCGCAGGTGATGTCTCTCATGCTCACTTAGCTAATGACTCCAATTAGAGTAATTAAGAGCTGGCACTGTGAATCCTGCAAACATGCTTATTGCCAATGCATCCATTCCCCCTTTTCTCTCTCTCACACACAACTCATAACTTAGTAAAGCCCTGTTTGGATTCGGTATTCCTGATGGACAGCTTTCTGTGATTTAATCCTTAAAAGAAACATGAACGCCACTTAAGAAACACTTCAGAGACTCTCAGTTCAGATTATTGTCACAGAGGCAGACTTAGAAACAGCACAGAGGAGCACGGAGCCAGATAATGCTTGTGCTCCGCTCGGGGACCAGGTTCAGGGACTCAAACGAACACACTGCGGCTCATTTCAGTTCGAGAAGGGCAAAGGCAAGCGTCCATTGATGGAAGTGGCACATCAAAAATAGTTAGCTGGTTGCTCACGATCTGGTTAAAATGCACAAAGTCAAAACACACATTAATCACTCGATATGAAATTGTAGTAGAGCAGAGCAAAACCCGCCAAGCTGAAAAGGCGCCGTTGGCTGCGCAGACCTGGTCAGACTGATTAAGTTTGATCAAACAGTGACATATGATTGTGTGGTGTCTCGATGTTCTTCCCGCTCTTGGACTCGTCGCCCGACAGACGATGGGCCTGGATTTGTTGCTGGCATTACACGACAAGCGAATTTCCAGAAACTCTGCTCTTTTTTGGTGGGAAAATGACTTTGAGACGAAGTGGGTTTAGGGCTATGGCTCTTCTGCGGTTCTTATTCGCAGCACATCATGCAGATTGCAAATAAAATATGTTGATTATTAATATTCATTCTGTCAAACCTTCCACAGACTCATATTAAACACTGCTAAGTTGTGTGCGGTCATAGCTCCATCATTTTGTTGAAAGCAAAGGCAAAAGCCACAATCATCAGAATTACAGCTGAGCACACTTTGGTAATCTGGCAACTCGTGCACACAGCAAATGATCCTGGTGGGCGGTGTGCAGAGCCAGAGAGAAGCACCTCCAGCAGCTCATCATCTCCATCAGCCTGTCACCTCCAGCAGCCATCACCTCCACAGCCACCTCCACCAGCCCGTTACCTCCACTAGCCCCTCACTTCCACCAGCCCGTCACCTCCAACAGTCCGTCACCACTTCCATGAAGATAAATGCCATCATTTCATATTCTCCACCATGCCGTTTACAAGCTGTAAAAAGTGGGATTTGGGCTGGATTACATCAGTCATCAGCTAACTGCTAACACTGGGATCGACATCTCACCAGAGTTTGGTTATTTGCATACTGAAATGTACAAATGTTCTTATAAAACTTTTTTGTCAATAGGATCAATACCAATGCAGGCGCTGGCGTGCCAGTGTGGCAGTATGTGGACAAACAGTCGTCATCGCAGTGGGCAGAGGACGAGGAGCAGGCTGCCAGGGCCTGTGATTGAGAGACAGACTCAGGCACTGGGCACAGGCGGGGAATCGGCCCCATGTTCAGCACAGATAGGCCAAAAGAGAGAGTGTGGGCACACACGGTCTGTGAGGGAGGTGCAGAGGAAGAGAGGAGGGGGACAGAGAGCCAGAGGAGGGATCAGAGAGCCAGAGGAGAGAGCAGAGGAGGGAGCAGAGAGCCAGAGGAGGGAGCAGAGGAGGGAGCAGAGGAGGGGTACAGAGAGGACGAGGAGTGAGCAGAGGAGGGGTACAGAGAGGCAGAGGAACGAGAGGCGGGGTAGTGTGCAGAGGAGGATTTTCAGTCATATATATTGTGGGTGCAGAAGGAGCAGAGGAGGGAGCAGAGGAGGTGCAGGTGGCATGGAGCTGGCACAGGCCTGGCCCACTGTCCCCTGGCAGTGCCAGCCTCCATCTGTCATCAGCAGGAACATCTGCAGCCCAAGGTGCCCTTGTCACCCAGCGTTAGAGTAACGAGTTTGGCGTTTCCATTAGTCCAAGGCCTCGCCTGGCTGCCGGGCTCCAGCCAAAACCATGGCATTTTGGGTGTGAGCTTGTGTGCACTTGCCTATGACGAGAGAGTCCGCGAGCAGAGAGCTGGGTAACAGGATTTGTTAGTGGGCTCATGTGTGTAAGTGAGAGACCTGCACGTTCTGCCAGAACAACATGGCAGTGTGGAGCGTTGACCCAGCTGGGCTGAGCCTCCATGTCGAGTCATGTCCCCTCCTGATGTGAGCGTGCCCAGTGCGCTTTCACCGCTGCCAGCCTTCCCCACTCTCATCCCGGTCTCCTCCATCTGTCCTCCTCCTCTTATCTGCCCCTCTGCCTTACCTCCGTGTGGCCCTGGTACAAGCCTCTATGCAGAGCTCCTTACACACAGCAGCCACATTCACGTTTATCTCTGCATTGCCTAAAAACAGATGGTACTTCTTACCCGGCGCTCTTTTCATCTTGGTTCTGTTCTGCTCCCCTCACTTACATTACAATCTGCCCAGTGTTTGCATGGACCACCTGATTAATTCATCACATTACACATAAATATATGTGTTGTAAGGGCAATGTTTTATGTAAACATCTTCTCCACTGATATTCAACCCAAACACGAGCTCTGAATGAGCATGTTGTTTGAGGTTGCACCACACGGGGGCTCTACTGAGCAGCCTCCACAGGACTGTGTTAGATTCATTACCCAGATTCACACATGAGCCAGGACCTGTGCGTGTGCAGAAGGTTCTATAGATCACAACAGGTTTGTCCAAAGGTGTGTGTAAAGTTAGACGCCCCGAGCCCTGTCCTCTCTGAGACTTAATAAACATGAGGACTTTGTAGTGAGGCGGCTTTAATAAGACGCCTGTTTAAAGCGTACTTAAGGTTCTTTCACTGCCTGTTTTCTTGGCCTGTTTCACATCCCCCATAACAGCACTTAAAAGTGTGTGCAGATTGAGAGTGAGGACTCAAACCAGAGAGCCACAGTGAGATAAAGAAAAAGGAAGCGACAACTGCTAATCAATAAGATTTCTCCAACCTTGTTTTTTTTTTCTCTCTCCCCTCGAGGCCCACGGCATTCAAGATGAGCCAAGACCAACTTGGCATTGTGCAGAACGCCTTAAAAAGAAACACCTGCGAGGTGGAAGACATTAAAAACGGCAGAAAAAATGCTGCTTTTCGCAGCTCTTAAAATGTTGGCAAATGTTCCATGGATTTTCTGGGAACAAAACAGTAAAAAGAAAGCAGTCCATGCAAGTGGAGACAAAAGGAGATGCTTTTCTATAGAGATGGAGGTGTCATTACACTTGAGACGGGTGCCAGATTTGGACTTATCTTAGACCCTCTCCCCCTCCCAGAGTCGTCCCAGTATCTATAGCATCTGAGTTGATTATCAGCACTCAGGCAGCTTTCGAGCAACAAATAATGAATGGTAATATTTAGCTGTTGACAAAATATGTACTGTATGAGGCTTTGGGAGAGGAAACGGGGGAACGAGCGCAGACAAAGATGGATAAAAGTGGGAGCGATGGGAGAGGAAGCTGAGGAGGGGGGCGCTCAAACAGATGGCACTCTTGGCATGCACCTCTCTCTTAAATGTGTTTCTGCTGTTTTTCTCATGTGCACAGGGCTTTAACCCTGTGCTAACCTGCGTCCCAGCCTGACCCCGGGACGGGCCGCTGTACGGGCAGGTCTAATCACACCCTACTGTACAAGTACGACCTACTGTACAAGTACGACCTGCTGTACAAGTACGACCTGCTGTACAAGTACAACCTACTGTACAAGTACGACCTGCTGTACAAGTACACGCTACTGTACAAGTACAACCTACTGTACAAGTACAACCTGCTGTACAAGTACACCCTACTGTACAAGTACACCCTACTGTACAAGTACAACCTGCTGTACAAGTGCATGCTACTGTACAAGTACGACCTGCTGTACAAGTACACCCTACTGTACAAGTACAACCTACTGTACAAGTACGACCTGCTGTACAAGTACAACCTACTGTACAAGTACACCCTACTGTACAAGTACAACCTGCTGTACAAGTACACCCTACTGTACAAGTACAACCTACTGTACAAGTACACCCTACTGTACAAGTACACCCTACTGTACAAGTACACCCTACTGTACAAGTACAACCTGCTGTACAAGTACACCCTACTGTACCCTGCTGTACAAGTACAACCTACTGTACAAGTACACCCTACTGTACAAGTACACCTACTACTGTACAAGTACAACCTACACCCTACTGTACAAGTACAACCTACTGTACAAGTACAACCTGCTGTACAAGTACACCTACTGTACAAGTACAAACCTGTACAAAGTACGATCTGCTGTACAAGTACAACCTGCTGTACAAGTACACCACCCTACTGTACAAGTACACCCTGCTGTACAAGTACACCCTGCTGTACAAGTACACCCTACTGTACAAGTACAACCTACTACACCCTACTGTACAAGTACAACCTACTGTACAAGTACAAGTACCCTACTGTACAAGTACATCTACTGTACAAGTACGTACAAGTACCTACTGTACAAATACACCCTACTGTACAACAAGTACAACCCTACTGTACAAGTCCACCCTACTGTACAAGTACACCCTACTGCACAAGTACACCCTACTGTACAAGTACATCCTACTGTACAAGTACAACCTACTGTACAAGTACAACCTGCTGTACAAGTACAACCTACTGTACAAGTACATCCTACTGTACAAGTACACCCTACTGTACAAGTACAACCTGCTGTACAAGTACACCCTACTGTACAAGTACAACCTGCTGTACAAGTACAACCTACTGTACAAGTACATCCTACTGTACAAGTACAACCTACTGTACAAGTACAACCTGCTGTACAAGTACACCCTACTGCACAAGTACACCCTACTGTACAAGTACAACCTGCTGTACAAGTACAACCTACTGTACAAGTACATGCTACTGTACAAGTACAACCTACTGTACAAGTACACCCTACTGCACAAGTACACTCTACTGCACAAGTACACCCTACTGCACAAGTACACCCTCACCACTTTCACTCTTCAAAGTGCTTAAAGCCAGTGGTGGAGGAAGTACTCAAATTTGTTACTTAAATAAAAGTACAGATACTGGAGCAAAAAACACACTCAAGTAAAAGTAAAAGTATCACATGAAAAAATCTACTTAAGTAAAAGTATTAAAGTACCTGTATATAAATATAAGTATTTTGCGCAGGTTCTAATAAAGCTTCAAATGCAGTGATTTTGATAAAGATTTGTACTGAAGTTTGTTCAACCGAAACAACTGAATCAATTATTTTACTTGTATTTTTTACTTTTCTCAAATTATGACCTTGATAAAAAAAAATTAAAAATTAAAAAATAACTTAAAAAAATGAGTAACCCCCTCGGCCTTTTCAGCAGGTCTCAGACAATAATAAAAATAACCCCTCAAAAGAAATGAAAAATACTTTTACTTTTCAGTCCTGTTCAAAATATAGTGGAGTAGAAAGTACAGATACTGCTCTCAAATGTAGTTAAAGTACCCACAGTAAAATGTGCTTAAGTAAAGTACAGATACATCACTTTTTTTTTACTTCAGTACAGTACTTTATTACTTTTACTTCACTGTGTTAAATCAGACCTATTCTGCAAAATGGACTTTTCAGAGCTTTGAACCAGATTATACTCAGCGGATTTCCTTTTTTTATTAAATTGTTTTAGATGAATATTGTGATTTAAAAAGTGCAAATTCTAAAATAATAATCTCTGTGTTATGTATTTACTGATCGCCGCACTCTCTGTAGTTATTTAAACACTTTTCTGTCAGTATTAGTGTGTTTTAAGTCTGCATTTAACCTGCTTTGGATGTTAGCGTTAGCATTAGCCACAGACATCAGCAGCGGTAGTTCTCGCACCTCCAAACCGTCATTCTGGAAAACACAGAGCGGTATCGGATCAGTCGTTTGGTCTGAGTACTCGCCGATACCTGATAAAAGTGCTTCTTGCAGGTTGAGGCACAGGTGTGAGCGCGAACGCACTTCTAACGGCAAAACATTTAACTCCAACCTTGTGCATTTGCAGCTGCAGATCAGATTTTATTACCTTCACGAGTTGAAAGAGTTCATGCCTGCAAGCAGACGGACTCTTCCAAAAAGAGTAAAAAGTAAAAAGAGGTCCACCTGGGAGAGTTGCGCTGCAGCCGACGTGTGATAAGTAAGACTCTGTGAATGTGTTGAGCTCATTTGCATAATCTCTGGTTTAAAGAGGGATGTGCAGGAAGCCGATGGGGGGTTGATGGTGAGGACTTGGGGCAGGGAGGCGGGCGGGCAGCGCTAACAAAGTGCCTATTGTGCTGTGGTAGGAGAGGAATACCCTGTAGGCTTTGGGGCTGTGTGTGCGGAGTGTACATGGGAGCCACACCTGTCAGTCCAGCCTCGGGGAAGCCATAGTGTTAATGAGCGTATCAATATCTCAGTATCAGCCACTCAAAGCAATGGGCCATATCCATCTTACACGTCCTAATGCCTTTGTCTCTTTATTAACTTGGCTTGTTATCGCCACATTTCGTCTGCTTTGATGAGAGCGCCGGTCACACACTCTCCCACTCACTGATGCACACCTAAAACACATTCAGGATTTGATGAGTCTTTGAAATGCCAACATTTTCTACACTGAGAGGAACAAGAATTGAGTTGTGTTTTTCGTATAAGCTTGAAATTAAAATCTAGCTGCATGCATTTTTATCCAAAATCATGAAGGAGACTTTTAGAGTGAGCAAAGTCTACACCAGGGGTCGGGAACTAGCATCTAAAGAGTCATTTTTACACAGGAAAAACACTAGGAAATGAAGATAACACTGTATATATTGGGTTTTTTTACCTTTCCACTTTGAATAAGAATGTATAATGTGTTGCTTATGAAATCCATAGAGACTTCTGCAAATCGAGGCTGTACAGAATCAGAATCTTTCAGACTTTTATGCCATTGTCAGTGAACACAACTCACAAACTAGGAACTTTCTTCGGTGATAAAGTGCAACATAAAAAGAAAAACTATATACAACAAGTCGAAGTCACTTTCATGTTTCTGCAGGACTGTATCTGTCGTCTGTGAGGCCTGAACGTGTTTGTTTTATCATAGTTCATGGTGGAGAAAAGCTGCTCACAGATGTATGTGGATCCGAACATCGACACGACTCAAGATGTAGATTTCACCATAAATGCAGAGCGTTTTGGCAGGTGAACCGGCTTCTGTGAGTGTGACGCTTATTGTGAGTGATGAAAAATAATAAAATGTAATTGCATTTTAATAGTTCAAGGTCATAATAATCTTCTTAGACTACAATTTAAAAAAAAAACTAACACAAATAAAATACTTAAATTTAATACTAGCCACAGGATGAAAGAGTCACATAAAACCTGATCTAAACTATAATGAAACTCAACACATTTAACACCAAGGTGAGACGTTACATTTGAATAGGAAAAAAATCTTACATGAAGAGATATCAGTGTAACCAGGTTGAAAATTCATCAATTTAAAATCATTATTATAAAATAAATTGTATATTAAATACCTGTACGTCGCGCTTACGTCTTCACGCACGCGCCGTCACGTGACTGCCGCTAGCAAATCACGGCGCGTGGAGGGAGGAACATGGGACAGCTGCTACAGGTCGGTTTACGCAAACAAATGCCTTTCACTCTCGTATATAATATTATTTCTGTAATCTAACGCGTGCTGTCACACCTATCTCACCTTTAGAGCCCAAACAGCGCAGGGGCAGGACACGTGGTGCGTCGGATATTAAAAGGGAGAATTGGTGAGTCTGTTTGTTGTTTTCTGTTAGCGTTAGCATTAGCATCTGTCAAGTGGTCCAACGGACTTAGAGCTTTCACATGCTAATGCTGGCACCCGGATGTATTTATTTTGAATCTGCTTCAATGCAAATGTACAAACGGTTGTTTGCACTACTTTTATGACAAACTAATTGTTTTTTGTCATTTATTTATAAATAGCTAATTGTGATGTGTATAAATCAATGCACTTTTATAAGAAACATTGAATATGCTAAACTATTTATTCTCTTTTTTGCTGATAGAGTAAATTGGAATTTATTATGACCATTGTGTACACAAATGAATGTAACTAGCTAGTGAGCTAATTTTAGCCCTGGTTTATATTATACAGGCCAGGTAAACTTTGACTGATGGCGAGCTAGAAATTGTCCTGGAGCCGGACCACGAAAGAACCTACAGTTACCACCCTGCTGGTCTGGTAGGAGGCTTCAGCAGCCTTGTTCCCCTCCACCTTCTCAGTCACTCATTCACTCACTCACTCACTCACCTGCACACTCACGGACAATCAAAACCTCATGAACTATTATGAAATGGACCTTTTTCGCACCAGAAGCGTAACATTCTGGCGCGCTGGACCTTTAGTGTGTTTGCGCCTGTTCTATGAACTCTTATAAGTGTGCATTCTGCTCTTCGTTGAAAGTGTGTGATGTGATTTGTTGCCAAACCCATGGTTTCAACTCTCAGGGAACAATATTGCTGTAAACTGTTATTCTATATTATGAATGTGGTTATTGATCGATCAGAGTTCTTAATGTAAAGTCCTTAAACTCTTTTCAAGTTCTGCAGACTGGAAATATTGGGGTTTTCACTTGTAAAAACAGCCAAAACTGATCGTTTTTGGGACATCCCAAACAGAAACAAAAATGGCTTCCTTTTTGAGATTTTTTTAGAGAGGCTTAGAGGATTCTGGGTATTATTTAGTATTTGAGTAAACTAGATCTGACTGAAAATGTGTCTAAAAAACTAATGTCACCATTTTTTTTGGAGTTAAAACTTGAATAAATCAGACTTGAAATTAGATAAAGGCAATAAAGTTTGGTGTGTGTAGGTGTTTAAGTAAGTTTTGTGTCTCTGAGGGGAAAGTGCATTTTGAGAAAATAGAGTTAAATGGAACAGTGTAAATTCAAAGTCTATGTCTGCAAGCTGAAGTAAAGTAAATATCTAAACATCTTTCAGTGCAGAGAGGTCAGTTTAGACCAAACTCACCAAAAAACATTGAAAAAAAAACAGACTTTTGCCTGTCGTGTCTCGCCTTGAATAAACCATACTTGCATATTCAAATTTGTTCCTCAGAAAATGTCACATTGTCAATATTTCATGTCATTTTTCATTTCATTTCATTCATTTATTTATTTCAAGCGCAGTAGCAGGTAAACTTAAAGAACATTTCACAGATTTGTTTTTGATATAAGCTCGAAAAGGAATAGAAAGAAGAAAATGTATTAAATCCCACCTCTATCTTCCATTAGGACATAAATTTAAATGCTTTGTTTAACCTTCTTATTCAAATATTTCTACATTTTCAAAGTTATCTTCCCAACAGTGGCTTTTATTCATTTTAAGGAACCTGATAATACATTAGAGTTGCAGGTTTGCGATACAGATGCAAACCACTTCATTTTATACCCACAAAATGTTAAATATTTCTCTGTCTACCCTTGAGCAGAGCTGTGACGAGGCTGAGGCTGGGTCTTGAGTCAAAAACAGCCTGATTTTCTCCTTCGTGCAGACCCTTAACTCTCTGACCTTCTGATTTGAGCGGCCAGAGGTTTTAAACAAAAGTGGAGTTAAACAACACCCTTGTCTGGTTCCCCTGGGAATATTAAAAATGAGCAGAGCAGCTTTCTGTCCTGGAAATAGGGTTTGAATCCACCTAAAAGTTGAACACAGTTACTAAAAATTCCTGTCAAAAGTTTTCTGGTGTCAAGGGATACCGGAGCTACAGGATTTGTGTGTTTTTGCTCATTTAAAGTAATATATATTTCTATTGAGGCGCTTGAACTTTTGAATAACTTAATATTCTCTAATGCCAGTGTTTTTCCTCCGTTTTAAATAATATAATACAATTTTTCAGAAGTATAGATAGTTTGCTGGGTCAGTTAAATCCTTGTTAATCAGAGTATATAGAGAGAAATCGTCCTGTAAATCGTCCTCCACAAACATCTGGAAAACTTCAGAATTGGCAAGTAAATGTCTATGAATATTTGATAGAATTGGAAACGGCGACAGTTTTATAAAGCGTTTTAACCCATTCACACTTTCATACACCGATGTGCGCAGACATTGGGGGTTGAGGTGTGTCTTCTCATTCATCTATCGGAGCTGGAATCGCACCGCCAACCTTCAGATCAGTGGATCGGATCTCTCAACCAATGATGTATATGTCGAGAGTGGGATTTGAACTGTCAACCTTCGGATCAGTGGAGAAACACTTGACCGACTGAGCCACTTTGCCCCAGTTTAGTTCAGTAGGTGAGTGTCCACATGGCATTGCACCAACAGCGTTTCTCATTGAACTCGAGTCGGATTTGTCTTTTCTCTTGTGGAAAACTCTGATCGAAAAGTCGTCCAGCTGATTGTCCACTTTTCAGATTCAGACAGATCCCAGTGAAGAGTTTGGAACATTTTGAGAACGAGAAGATCATTCATTCATCGTCCTGTTTCAGAGCTGTAATCTCGTGTTAAATTGTCTCACAGGTTTCGTTTTCCTTTTCTTCTGCTCCAGGAAAGGGCATATTCCGCTCTGTTAAATTGATCTGACACATTTAGGAAAATCTCAGTCTTTGGACCAGTTTTTTTCTTTTTACGTTCACTCATTTGTTTTTCTAAGGTCTGTATTTTCCCCTGTTTTCTTTAATCTTCGTAGAACTATAAACCCAGTACTTTCCTTTAAAAACTTTTTAAAGGTTTTATATTACGTAAAATCGCCTCTTGTGAGTGTTAAACCAGGTTATAAAGTTGTTACCTCATCACAAAAATGCCCGGAGTTGTGTTTAGTTTCATTCACACATGTTGAGTAATCCTTTATTATTAGTCTGTCTCCAAACCTCCAAACGCTCTGTTCCACCTTGTGATGTCATGAAGCAGTAGTTTTCACATTACTTTTTATCTTTTCTTTGTAGAAAATTGGCAAAATCCAAGACTAAAATCATCCAAATGATTCTAGAAATGAAGGTGTATGGAGTTAAAAAGCACAGCGGGGCACTTCCTGTATTACCACATGATGACATCACAAGGTGGAACAGAGTGTTTTCAGTTTGACAGAAAAAAAAACTCAGGTCAAATCTGCAGCGGTCTGTGCTACGAGTCACTCAAGGCTCGGAATGTGATGTGTGACCTGGAAAAATCAAGCAGGATCCAAGGCCCAAACTCCCAATACCCCATTAGGAATTCTGCCTCCATAAAAGAGAGTATGTCCTAATACCACACTGGGAATTCTGCCTCCGCTGTAAGAGAGTGAGTCCTAATACCACACTGGGTGTTCTGCCTCCGCTGTAAGAGAGTGAGTCCTAATACCACACTGGGAATTCTGCCTCCGCTGTAAGAGAGTGAGTCCTAATACCACACTGGGAATTCTGCCCTCGCTGTTCAACGGTGAGTCCTAATGCCACACTGGGAGTTCTGCCCCCGCTGTAAGAGAGATAAGTCCTAATACCACACTGGGAATTCTGCCACCATGAAAGAGAGTAAGTCCTAATACCACACTGGGAATTCTGCCTCCGCTGTAAGAGAGTAAGTCCTAATACCACACTGGGAATTCTGCCTCCATGAAAGAGAGTGAGTCCTAATACCACACTGGGAATTCTGCTTCCATGAAGAGAGTAAGTCCTAATACCACCTGGGAATACCACACTGGGAATTCTGCCTCCGCTGTAAGAGAGTAAGTCCTAATACCACACTGGGAATTCTGCCATATTTTTGGTGAATTCAAAGCCGTTAAAACAGGAGATTAGACAAATATGGACCAAGACTGGAAAAAAAACACACAAGAAATGACAGATTATAACTTTAACATGTTTAAATTGCATTTTCAACGTATTTTTGAGAGATTAAAACTTTTATAATATAGATTTTGTAAGTATGTAAATCTGACCACATCATAAATACAATAAATGAACCACAAAAATGACACAAAAACACAAATGTGCAGGTTTGTGTGTTAAACATGTGTGAATGAAACAAAACACAACTCCAGGTCTGTTTGTGATGAGGAAACATCGGAGCAGATCAGAAAACAGCGTAACACAGGCCCTTTAAACATTTGGACCAGACCTGATTTGTGTCCGGAAAGTATTTTATCCTCTTTTTAACCTCCATTGATCCTGTTTATCCCGGACGCTCCATCAGCCTTTTGTGTGTTTGTGTGTGTGAGAGTTCTACTGGAGCGTGACCAGACAAAGCAATGACTCATATTTTGCATTCCCGACTAAATTAAACACTTCATAACAGGTGATGAATTTAAAACCCATCACTGTTCACTCTATGAAAAATCAGTTTGGCCATCGCTGTCTGTCAGAAAAGAACAACACTGTATAAATGTGTTTGTACGACACTAAGACGATGGACTGACGCAATATCGCACCTGTTTGTCGAACTTTGATATGGGAACTTCTAATACAAGATCTCATAATTGTGCAGGGATAAAAACTTCCCGTCCCACAAATGGAATACATTACAAGGACCTACAGAACTGGAAATATTGTAGAGTGTATCCCGTCTCTGTCTTCTGAGAGTGTATCCCGTCTTCTGACAGTGTATCCCGTCTTCTGAGAGGGTATCCCGTCTTCTGAGAGGTATCCCGTCTTCTGAGAGTGTGTCCCGTCTTCTGAGAGTGTATCCCGTCTTCTGAGAGTGTGTCTCGTCTTCTGAGAGTGTATCCCGTCTCTCGTCTTCTGAGAGTGTATCCCGTCTCTCGTCTTCTGAGAGTGTATCCCGTTTTCTGAGCGTGTATCCCGTCTTCTGACAGTGTATCCCGTCTTCTGACAGTGTATCCCGTCTTCTGACAGTGTATCCCGTCTTCTGAGAGTGTATCCCGTCTTCTGAGAGTGTATCCCGTCTTCTGAGAGTGTGTCCCGTCTTCTGAGAGTGTGTCCCGTCTTCTGAGAGTGTATCCCGTCTTCTGAGAGTGTGTCCCGTCTTCTGAGAGTGTATCCCGTCTTCTGACAGTGTATCCCGTCTTCTGAGAGGGTATCCCGTCTTCTGAGAGTGTATCCCGTCTTCTGACAGTGTATCCCGTCTTCTGAGAGTGTGTCCCGTCTTCTGAGAGTGTATCCCGTCTTCTGAGAGGGTATCCCGTCTTCTGAGAGTGTGTCCCGTCTTCTGAGAATGTCCCGTCTTCTGAGAGTGTATCCCGTCTTCTGAGAGTGTATCCCCGTCTTCTGAGAGTGTATCCCGTCTTCTGAGAGTGTATCCCGTCTTCTGAGAGTGTATGCCGTCTTCTGACAGTGTATCCCGTCTTCTGAGAGTGTGTCCCGTCTTCTGAGAGTGTGTCCCGTCTTCTGACAGTGTATCCCGTCTTCTGACAGTGTATCCCGTCTTCTGAGAGTGTATCCCGTCTTCTGAGAGTGTATCCCGTCTTCTGACAGTGTATCCCGTCTTCTGAGAGTGTGTCCCGTCTTCTGAGAGTGTATCCCGTCTTCTGAGAGTGTATCCCGTCTTCTGAGAGTGTGTCCCGTCTTCTGAGAGTGTATCCCGTCTTCTGAGAGTGTATCCCGTCTTCTGAGAGTGTATCCCGTCTTCTATATTACTATATTTATTTTTATAATAACACTATGGAAAGTGAAAGTTGGGATCTGCACAACAGCCTCCTGCAGCGGCCTGTGCCATGAATCACTCCGGGGAATGTGAAGTGAGACAGGGAAAAATCAGGATCCAGGGCCCAAAGTCCCAATACCACACTGGGAATTCTGCCTCCATGTAAGAGAGTGAGTCCTAATGCCACACTGGGAATTCTGCCTCCATTTTAATCACTGGGCAAGTTGAGGAAATAAGTATTTTTATTTTATCTTTATTTCTGGTGAATTCAAAGGCGTTAAAACAGGAGATTAGACAAAAACCAAAACTGGAATAAAACACAGACAAAATATGATAGATTACAACTTTAACATTTTTAAATTGCGTTTTCAACACATTTTTGAGAGATTTAAAATTGTTTATAATATAGATTGTGTATGTATGTAAATTTAACCACACAACAAATACTATATCTGAAATCATGACCACAAAAATAACACAAAAACACAAAATTAATATTGTAATTGTAAATAAAAAATTGTCCAAATCAAATCTCAGGCTATAATTATTTTTTTTGTATTTTATTTTCTGTTTTTAACCTTTCAAAAATGGAGTGAAGGTGAAACACGAGCCACTAGAGGCCGCTAGAGGCACAAAAGGTCCAGGTGTGAGCTTTAGCACAGACTCATGTGGGGCCATGGATCACACACAGATGTTCCCATGACGATAACCCACACACACTTCCTCCTTTTAAAAATATTAAATACTCCGGTTTGTGCCGACCGCGATGAAGGTGGAACTTCTGTGCACATAGTTAATTAGTTTTTTAGGCACACGACACACACACACACACACAAATACTACGGAAACAAAAGGAGGTGCCAATATGAAAACATTATCCATCAGTGAGAGTCTGGAGCCAAGTTTAAAGTTAGCTCTTGGATTTGAGACTCTCTGGGGTAATTTTAACAAAAACAAACACAGAATGTACTCACAGACAGGACTTGTAAGCCTCCTACTTTTAAGCTTCTCGTGTGCGCGTCGCCGTGGCATTAATCAATACTATTCTAAGCCAAATCTATATATTTACCTAATGTTAAAAGAAATGAAAAATACACACAGCGCTAATTGCTTCAGTGATTACAATTTGGAAGCAGGGACAGAGCTTTTCCAACCAGCTCCGAGTTTCATCATTTAGCTGAAGTTGGCACGAGATGGAGTCCCCGCACACACACACACACACGCACCAGTGTATGCTTTATAAGGTGCCCGCGGACGCCATGGAAACGCCATATCCTCAGCGAGGGGAGGACACTGCTGCCAAATAAATGCCATGGTCACTTTTTTTGCCATCCATGTTGCCCAGAAACCTTTGAAGCTTATTAAGTGAAACCAGTGGAGAGACAAATGCACACCGGGGAGAAAGAAACGGGATACGGGATGGAGAGAGGAAGAGGAGAAGAGAGGAAAGAAGAAACGGGAAGAGAGGAGAAAGGAGAAAAGACTGGAAGAATGAAATAGAGGAGACATGGAGAGATGGAGAGAGGCAAGAGGAGAGAAGAGAGGTAGAGAGAGGAAGAGAGGGAGAGAGGAGACCGGAAAAGAGGAGAAAGGAGAGGAGACCGGAAGAGTGGAGAGAGGAGAGAAGGAGAGGACAGAGGGATGGGACAGAGGACAGTGGGCGTGAGGGATGGGAGAGAGGAGAGAGGGAAAGGACAGAGGGATGGGAGCGAGGAGAGAGGACAGAGGGGAGAAGGCGTCTCCTCTGGGGCGTCTCCTCTGGGGCGTCTCCTCTGGGGCGGGGGCGTCTCCTCTGGGGGGGGGTCCTCCTCTGGGGCGTCTCCTCTGGGACGTCTCTCAGGTCTTACCTGATGGGACAGGACTATGCTTCGCTCTCCATGAGGTTGTTCTGTCAAACAAAGACAAAAGACTCTGTCAAATATTAAAGTGTTTTTTTTAAACACCATGAGCGACTTTTGTAGTTTTGGCACAAAGTTACCAGTGAGAGTTCTGTCTTGTCGTGATGTGATTCATGTCTGGAAATACTTGTAGAGTTTTGTAAATGTTTGTGAGTTTGTGCCCTCCTCATTTAAACGAGTGTATTTGTCCAGGAGTGAGCTGGTGGCGCCAGTGGTGCCCAGTGAGACTGACTCAGCCTCTGCCAGTTTCATTCGGCCTGATGGATGACCCAAGACAGGCCTTATTCACCTCCTCTCCAGCTCTGTGCACGAGGGGCGTGTGCATGTGCGGAGTGTGCACGTGCGGAGTGTGCACGTGCGGAGTGTGCACGTGCGGAGTGTGCACGAGGGGCGTGTGCACGTGTGGAGTGTGCACGAGGGGCGTGTGCACGTGGGGTGTTTGCATGAGGGGCGTGTGCACGTGCGGCGTGTGCACGTGGGGCGAGTGCACGTGTGGAGTGTGCACGTGGGGCGTGTGCACGTGCGACGTGTGCACATGCACGTTTTGTTGTGTTGTCTCTGTTGTTACATAGTTGTTTTGGAGGTGTATTTGTTGTGTTACATAGTTGTTTTTTGGAGGTGTATTTGTTGTGTTACATAGTTGTTTTTTGGAGGTGTATTTGTTGTGTTACATAGTTGTTTTTGGGAGGTGTATTTGTTGTGTTACATAGTTGTTTTTTTGGAGGTGTATTTGTTGTGTTACATAGTTGTTTTTTGGAGGTGTATTTGTTGTGTTACATAGTTGTTTTTTGGAGGTGTATTTGTTGTGTTACATAGTTGTTTTTTGGAGGTGTATTTGTTGTGTTACATAGTTGTTTTTTGGAGGTGTATTTGTTGTGTTACATAGTTGTTTTTTGGAGGTGTATTTGTTGTGTTACATAGTTGTTTTTTGGAGGTGTATTTGTTGTGTTACATAGTTGTTTTTTGGAGGTGTATTTGTTGCGTTACATAGTTGTTTTTTGGAGGTGTATTTGTTGTGTTACATAGTTTTTTGAGGTAGTTGTGTTACATAGTTGTTTTAGAGGTGTATTTGTTGTGTTACATAGTTGTTTTGGAGGTGTATTTGTTGTGTTACATAGTGGTTCTGAGGTGTATTTGTTGTGTTACATAGTTGTTTTTTTGGGAGGTGTATTTGTTGTGTTACATAGTTGTCTTGGAGGTGTATTTGTTGCGTTACATAGTAGTTTTTGGAGGTGTATTTGTTGTGTTACATAGTTGTCTTGGAGGTGTATTTGTTGTGTTACATAGTTGTTTCTGAGGTGTATTGTCACATAGTTGTTTTGTAGTTGTAGCTTGTTTCTCGCGTCACTTTACATTGCTCATATGACATATATCTGCTCTGTGCACCGGGGCAGAGTTGGGCTCGTACTTTGGATTTTTGGTGGTGATTTCCATATTGCCCGGGGTCATGTGGGCACCGTGCCCACTCCCGGTGCTGTGGGTGCCCGTTGAGGCATGGGGAGATTAAAGCGGGCGCACACTGCCACAAAGGAGCCTGTCTAGTGCTTTTTAATTCCCCTAAATTAGGGCAGAGAGCCAAGGGAGCCCCCTGCTACGGCAAACACTCCATAACTGGCACCACAACCACTGCACAGCACGACTCTAACACGGAGCCGGAGTGGAGGCTGGAAGAAAACCTTCTCTCTCTTTTTGGACACACAGCCTTGTGTACTTGTAATTAGCAGTGTGTGCCCTCGCTCACTCGTGTACTGAGTCTGTGCCCTCGCTCACTCGTGTAGGAGTCTGTGCCCTCGCTCACTCGTGTAGGAGTCTGTGCCCTCGCTCACTCGTGTAGGGAGTCTGTGCCCTCGCTCACTCGTGTAGAGTCTGTGCCCTCGCTCACTCATGTAGGACTCTGTGCCCTCGCTCTCACTCGTGTAGAGTCTGTGCCCTCGCTCACTCGTGTAGGAGTCTGTGCCCTCGCTCACTCGTGTAGGAGTCTGTGCCCTCGCTCTCACTCGTGTAGAGTCTGTGCCCTCGCTCACTCGTGTAGGAGTCTGTGCCCTCGCTCACTCGTGTACGGAGTCTGTGCCCTCGCTCACTCGTGTAGAGTCTGTGCCCTCGCTCACTCGTGTAGAGTCTGTGCCCTCGCTCACTCGTGTAGAGTCTGTGCCCCCGCTCACTCATGTACGGAGTCTGTGCCCTCGCTCACTCCTGTAGAGTCTGTGCCCTCGCTCACTCGTGTAGGAGTCTGTGCCCTCGCTCACTCGTGTACGGAGTCTGTGCCCTCGCTCACTCGTGTAGGGAGTCTGTGCCCTCGCTCACTCGTGTAGGAGTCTGTGCCCTCGCTCACTCGTGTAGGAGTCTGTGCCCTCGCTCACTCGTGTAGGGAGTCTGTGCCCTCGCTCACTCGTGTAGAGTCTGTGCCCTCGCTCACTCGTGTAGAGTCTGTGCCCCCGCTCACTCATGTACGGAGTCTGTGCCCTCGCTCACTCCTGTAGGGAGTCTGTGCCCTCGCTCACTCGTGTAGGAGTCTGTGCCCTCGCTCACTCGTGTACGGAGTCTGTGCCCTCGCTCACTCGTGTAGGGAGTCTGTGCCCTCGCTCACTCGTGTAGGGAGTCTGTGCCCTCGCTCACTCGTGTACGGAGTCTGTGCCCTCGCTCACTCGTGTAGAGTCTGTGCCCTCGCTCACTCGTGTAGAGTCTGTGCCCTCGCTCACTCGTGTAGGAGTCTGTGCCCTCGCTCACTCGTGTAGGGAGTCTGTGCCCTCGCTCACTCGTGTAGGGAGTCTGTGCCCTCGCTCACTCGTGTAGGGAGTCTGTGCCCTCGCTCACTCGTGTAGGGAGTCTGTGCCCTCGCTCACTCGTGTAGGGAGTCTGTGCCCTCGCTCACTCGTGTAGGGAGTCTGTGCCCTCGCTCACTCGTGTAGGGAGTCTGTGCCCTCGCTCACTCGTGTAGAGTCTGTGCCCTCGCTCACTCGTGTGTAGGGAGTCTGTGCCCTCGCTCACTCGTGTAGGGAGTCTGTGCCCTCGCTCACTCGTGTAGGGAGTCTGTGCCCTCGCTCACTCGTGTAGGGAGTCTGTGCCCTCCTCGCTCACTCGTGTAGGGAGTCTGTGCCCTCGCTCACTCGTGTAGGGAGTCTGTGCCCTCGCTCACTCGTGTAGGGAGTCTGTGCCCTCGCTCACTCGTGTAGGGAGTCTGTGCCCTCGCTCACTCGTGTAGGGAGTCTGTGCTCTCGCTCACTCGTGTAGAGTCTGTGCCCTCGCTCACTCGTGTAGGGAGTCTGTGCCCTCGCTCACTCGTGTAGAGTCTGTGCCCTCGCTCACTCGTGTAGGGAGAACACGAGGAACTGCACCATCACATCACTGCTTTTCTGCAGCAGGGCATGAGGCTGGAGTGTGCGCGTGTGTGCGTGAGTGTCTGTACATGTGTGTGTCCATGTGTGTGTGTGTCCATGTGCATGTGTGTGTGTCTGTACGTGTGTGTGTCCATGTGTCTGTGTGTGTGTGTGTGTGTGTGTGTGTGTGTACATGTGTGTGTGTTTACCTGAGTGCGTTGGCCCAAGGGCAGTGGCAGCGCACTAAACAGACTGTGGGGGCGCTCTTGGGTGAGCGCTCTGTGCCCTGGAGGTAGTGGCAGGGAGCGAAAGGCGAGTGTGGGACACTGGGCGTGAGTCGTGGACTCTGTCCTCTGAGTTGGACTGATCTCAGTCTCTGAGGGGCAGCGCTGGCACAAACAGCCCTCACACTGATGCCATGGACCATCTCTCATCCACCTTTATATCTGAGCACGAGCCAGCGTGTTCGAAATGTCATAAAAACTGTCACAGGCTGAGACGGCTCCACAGTGAAATGTTTTTGATAAAATAGGCTCGTGTCTCTGTTCTTTTACATGTTTTCTCCTCGCTTTATTCTCGACAGTGAGACTGGAGCAGAGTAAGACTTTAACACGGACGATCGCTGCTGCTGAGTGTTTAGTGCAAATGTGTGTGCAGACAAAAGCCTGCGTTAATCCCACTTTCTCCAGCATCTGGAGCCTTACCACGCTTTAAAGGGCTGGCTGTGCCCGCTCCGCGCCAGGCCAGTGTCTGCTCTGCGCCGGGCCAGTGCTCAAACACACACAGCTATCTGGGGCACCAGAAGGCCTCAACCACGCCAAGGCAGAGGCTGCCCACTCTGGCACAGCCAGGTGCTTCGGGGGAGAGCTGATGGCAGCAGGGAGGTAGGTGAGACGTGGAGAGAGGTGGTGTAGAGTGGGCCTGGTGTGTGAGAACGTCTCAGAGAAAACGCCCATTTGCTCTCATGTGAAAGGTGCACATGTGACGATGAGGAGGGGGCTGCGGTACAGACACAGGATGAAGGCTGCGTGAGGCTCCAGCGTCGGGCCCGTCTTATGCTAATTCACACGAGGAAGCACAGCCTCCTCTTGGCACACAGGTCCGAGTCGATGCCTTTATCTATCACTATGGGCCCTGTATAATCTCCCATCTTCCCACTGAGGAACACTTTGAGCAGGTCCCCCCTTAATGCCGTCTGTAGGACCATACTCCACTCCCCCAAACCATCTCCTCGTGTAGCACCACAGATGCCCATGTTGCCCTGCAACAGCTGTCTCACCATGTGCCCTACCAAGTGTTGCCACCCGATGGAGGGCAGAGGAAATGAGGAGGAGGGAGGGTTTAGGAGGGCAGACTGGCTCCATTTTGGATGTGAGGCCAGGTCATAAATATTCATTCCTCTCACATAATTAGGGGCTGCCCCTGTATATGGCATCTCCGACTCTGTCTCTGCTTCAGAGCATGAGCCTCAGCTCAAATAAATCTATGTAACGTTTCCTCTTCTCCTTTAGTTGGGACTTGGCGATGGCCCTGTCTCCACAGGATGCGGCCCGGCCCAGAGTTCAGAGCTCTGTTATTGGTCGTTTGAGTTAACGGCGTTCACTCTGACCAATGAGAAGAGCAGGAGGCCTAGTAACAGCGGGACGGTCTGAGAGGGTCTTTCAAAAGCAGCACCGCTCTGACGAGTCAGGTGCAGGAACCAGGCTGGATCCAGTCACAGAACAAAATGGTGGGCCGGGACAGCGGGCCGCCATTTTGAGGCAAAATGTTTGGAGCGTGCCACGTTTATAATTGAGGCGGTGCGGCTGCCGCTGAAATAACCCCAAACACTGCAGCCTATTTGCCCAAAAATCCCAATAACTCCCTTTAATGAATAATCAACTGTATTTGTTTGCATCTTTTAAGACGACAAAAGTGCCACAGTCGCCGCTAAGCCTCACTAAACACGCTGCAAACAGAAGAAAAGTCTCTCTCAGGCTGACATCTGCGCTCATAAAGGGAGCCATACCTGTGACTTTTGTTTTTATTCTCAGATTGGAAAAGTGGAGCGCGGAGACGTTTGGAGATGCCAGGACAGATGGAACCAAGTGAAGAGAAGCATCTGAGAAACTGATGCCACGTGGTCCTCCCCTGTGGTCCTCTCACTCGATAAATAAATACATGCGTTTGGCCAAAGAAGCTGCTTAAAAGAAAACTAATAAAAAGTATGTGAAGTGTGAGCGAACGTGGCACCGTCCTGCGTGTTTGTTCATCTCATTTTGAAGGGATGAAAGCAGACAGGCATAAAGAGGGGCAGACGCAGGCAGATCACCGCCGTGTACCGCCCTGCTGCAGCGTGCCACACAGTCTGCCTCCCGAAAGCAATAAATCTGAAACAGCACAATAGATAAACGCCACGAAGAACACGGAATACTGCGAGAGGAAAACTAATCAAAAACGCTGCGATTAAGTGGAATCAGAGCTCTTAGGCAGTATCTGGAGACGGGACGAGACGAGAAGAGAGCCAACGCGACAGATGAGGGAGCATAGGGACGGGGGAGAGGAGGAGGAGGAGGAGGAGAGGAGGGAGGAGAGGAGAGAGGAGGAGGAGGAGGAGGAGAGAGGAGAGGAGGAGGGAGAGGAGGAGGAGAGGAGGAGGAGAGGAGGAGGAGGAGAAGAGAGGGGAGAGAGAGAGAGGAGAGAGGATAGGGAGAGGAGAGGAGGCCAACGCGATAGATGAGGGAGGAGCAGGAGACGAGGAGAGAGGAGGAGGAGAGAGAGGAGGAGGAGGAGAGGAGGAGAGAGGAGAGGAGAGAGGAGAGGAGAGAGGAGAGGAGAGAGGAGAGGAGAGCCAACGCGATAGATGAGGGAGCATAGGGACGGGAGAGAGGAGGAGAGAGGAGAGGAGAGGAGAGAGGAGAGGAGGAGAGAGCATAGGGACGAGAGAGGGAGGAGAGAGAGAGAGAGGGAGAGGGAGGGAGGAGGAGAGAGGAGAGAGGAGAGAGGAGAGGGAGGAGAGGAGGAGAGAGGAGAGGAGAGAGAGAGGAGCGAGAGAGAGAGGGAGCATAGGGAGAGGAGGAGAGAGAGCATAGGAGAGAGGAGAGAGGAGGAGGAGGAGAGAGGAGGAGAGGAGGAGGAGAGAGCATAGGGACGAGAGAGGGAGGAGAGGAGAGGAGAGAGTGAGGGCATAGGGACGAGAGAGGAGGAGGAGAGAAGAGGAGGGAGAGAGGAGGAGAGAGAGGAGGAGAGAGGAGAGAGAGAGAGAGGGAGAGAGAGAGAGAGGAGGAGAGAGCATAGGGAGAGAGAGGGAGGAGAGGAGGAGGAGAGAGAGGAGAGAGGAGAGAGAGGAGGAGAGAGAGAGAGGGAGGAGGAGGAGGGAGGAGGAGAGAGCATAGGGACGAGAGAGGGAGGAGAGGAGGAGAGGAGAGAGCATAGGGACGAGAGAGAGGAGGAGAGGAGGAGGAGAGAGAGAGGAGAGAGAGAGAGCATAGGGAGAGAGAGGGGAGAGGAGGAGAGAGAGGAGGAGAGAGGGAGGAGGAGGAGAGAGAGAGCAGAGGGACGAGGAGGAGAGAGGATAGGGACAGAGAGAGATGAGAGGAGGAGGAGAGAGAGAGGAGAGAGGAGAGAGAGAGAGAGCATAGGGACAAGAGAGGGAGGAGAGGGAGGAGGAGAGAGGAGAAAGAGGAGAGAGCATAGGGACGAGAGAGAGAGAGAGGAGGAGAGAGGAGAGGAGTGAGAGAGCATAGGTACGAGAGAGAGAGGAGAGGAGGGAGAGAGAGAGAGGAGAGGAGAGGAGAGAGAGGAGGACGAGAGAGAGGAGAGAGAGGAGAGAGAGAGAGAGAGGAGGGAGGAGAGAGGAGGAGAGAGGAGAGAGAGGATAGGAGAGAGGAGAAGAGGGAGGGAGAGGGAGGAGAGAGAGAGGAGAGGCATAGGGACGAGAGGGAGGAAAGAGGAGAGGAGACGAGGAGAGAGGAGGAGGAGGAGAGAGAGAGAGGAGAGAGATAGGGACGAGAGAGGGAGAGAGGAGAGAGCATAGGGACGAGGAGAGAGAGAGGAGAGGAGAGCATAGGGACGAGAGAGGGAGGAGAGAGGAGAGAGGAGAGGAGGAGAGAGGATAGGGACGAGAGAGGAGAGGAGAGGAGAGAGGAGAGAGCAGAGGGACGGGAGTGAGAGAGAGAGAGGAGAGAGAGAGATAGGGAGAGAGAGAGAGGAGGAGAGGAGGAGGAGAGAGGAGGAGAGAGCATAGGGACAAGAGAGGGAGGAGAGGAGGGGAGAGGAGAGAGCATAGGGACGAGAGGAGAGAGGAGAGAGGCATAGGGACGAGAGAGGAGGGAGAGAGAGAGGGAGGAGAGGGAGGAGAGGAGAGAGAAGAGACCATAGAGGAGGAGAGAGAGGAGAGGGAGAGGGAGGAGGAGAGAGAGAGAGGAGGAGAGAGCATAGGGACGAGAGAGAGGGAGGAGGAGGAGAGAGCATAGGGAGAGGAGAGAGGAGGGAGGAGGAGAGAGAGGAGAAGGAGAGAGCATAGGGACGAGAGAGGGAGGAGAGGAGGAAGAAGGAGAGAGAGAGAGAGGAGAGGAGGGAGGAGAGAGAGAGGGGAGAGAGAGGGAGGAGGAGAGGAGAGAGAGAGGAGAGAGCATAGGGACGAGAGAGAGGAGGAGAGGAGGAGGAGAGCAGAGAGATAGGGAGAGAGAGGAGAGGAGGAGGAGAGGAGAGGAGAGCATAGGGACGAGGAGAGAGAGGAGAGGAGAGGAGGAGAGAGAGGAGAGAGAGGAGGAGAGAGCATAGGGATGAGAGAGAGAGGAGAGGAGGAGGGGAGAGGAGGAGAGAGCATAGGGACAAGAGAGAGGGGAGAGGAGGAGGAGAGAGGAGAGAGCATAGGGATGGGAGAGAGGAGAGAGCATAGGGATGAGAAAGAGGAGGAGAGAGGAGAGAGCATAGGGACGAGAGAGAGAGGAGAGGAGAAAAGGAGGTGAGAGGAGAGAGCATAGGGACAAGAGAGAGAGGAGAGGGAGAGGAGGACAGAGGAAAGACAGAGGAGAGAGCATAGGGACGAGAGAGAAAGAGGAGGGAAGGAGAGAGAGAGGGGAAGGGCAGAGGGACAAGAGAGAGGGAAAGAGAAGAGGAGGAGAGAGAAAGAGAGAGAGGAGAGAGCATAGGGACGAGAGAGAGGGAGAGGAGGGAAAGAAAGAGCGAGAGAGACAGAGAACAGAGAGAGAGGGGAGACAGATGAGAGAGAAACAGAAAGAGAGAGGCAGGGGAGGGAGAGAAGGAAAAGGAGAGAGAGTGAAAGAGAGGGAGAGAAGGGGAGGATGTATGTCTGGAGGGGACTCAGATCAGAGGAGAGAGCGGAGGGACGAGGGAGGGAGGGGGGACTGAGGCCGAGCGAGGCACTGGAGACAGAGGAGAGAGAGCTGTGTGTATGGAGGGATGGAGGACGGAGGGATGGAGGGATGGAGGATGGAGGGATGGAGGACGGAGGGGGATTTCACATCACAGGACGCCTCCAGTGTGTCTTGCTCTGCCTTTTAAACGGAGCCAGGAAACCAGATTAGGACCCGCGCGCTTTGTGGCCCGTCTTTGACCCGGCCCAGAACAAATCTACGAGAGACGGGCAGAAAGAAAGAGAGGAAAGACGAGCAGAAAGAAAGAGAGGAAAGACGAGCAGAAAGAAAGAGAGGAAAGAGAGAGAGAAAAGAGACACAAATGTGCAGAGGTTTAGTTTAAAATCAGCCCAGAAATGCACCAGGAAATACATCGTGAATCTGGGTTTTATGATTTATAAATGAGCAAAATCTAAAAATATTCCAGATTTTTTAATTTTAGATTTTTGTGAAACAACAAAAAACATCTACTGCTTTAAATATGAAAAAAAAAATCACATTTATAAATTTTTTTTAACCTGATTTTTTAAAATAAAAAACCGTTTTCTCCAGTGAATCAAACACACATTTAAAAGTTTAAACACTGGAGCATTTGGACTTTAGTTTTGACACTGCGGCCTCTTTATTTTCTCAAATATTTTGGATTTTTAACAATTCGTGAGGTTTAAATATTGCTGCTGTTGTGTAATTTATAACAGTAAAAAATATAAAATTAAATGAATCAAAAAGTATTATGAAGGCTAAGGTCCAAAAGATCCATAAAAAGTAAAGATTTAAGGTAAGAAACACTGTGAAAATGAACAAAAGTGTGTGTGTGTGTGTGTGTGTGTGTGTGTGTGTGTGTGTGTGTGTGGTGTGTGTGTGTGTGTGTGTGTGTGTGTGTGTGTGAAAAAATAAATAAAAAATAAAATACATAAATAAACCAAACGACCCCATCCCATAGTTTTATGTCTAAAGCGACATTTTATTATTTTATTTATTTATTTATTTATTTATTTTTATTTATTTTTTTTTTATTATTATTTTCTCTATTTGGTTTGTTAAATTGAGGGTTTTTTTTTAACTCACATTTTAAGATTTATAAAAGGAAAAAAAAAAAGAAAAAATTCCAGACAAGTTGTTTTTTATGTCCTCACACAGTTACAGATTAAATAAAAAAAAATAAATAAAAATCCTAAATTCATAAAAAAAACTAAAAAATGGAGTGTTTCTGGAGCTTTCGGCCTGTACCTGCAGATGTCAGTGTGATCATGGCCTTTTCCTGCAGTTTCAGCAAAGATTTGACCTTAAACACGATTTTTCAGAGACTTTCTTTCACTTTTATATTTTCACTTTTTTATTTTAACCCACTGTGGCCCTCAGTTTGTGTAAATGTGACAGACGTGAGAGTTTGGACCAGTTTTTATATGAAACTGCATTTTGTAAAGTAAAAGTACAGATATACAAGTACAAAGTTACTCAAGTAAAGTCAAAGTATCACCTGAAAAAATCAACTTACGTAAAAGTATTTAAGTATCTGCTTAAAAATGTACTTTAAGAGTCAGAAGTAAAAGTATTTCAGTGTTAAATGTCGTGATACTGATTAAAAACGACACATATTTAGTCCAACAGCAACAATACAGATCATTTCTTCAATTTTCTTATGAATTTTCTGTTTTAGTTTTGCTCAAAAAACTCAAAAACTTGAGTCAGGATTTTGCCACGAACACGATAAAAATATCGCCTCAAATGACGTGTCAAACTCAAGGCCCGTGGGCCAAATGTGGGCCGCCACGTCATTTTATGTGGCCGCGACGAGGTAAATTAAAAGGTTTGACTGTCTTAAAATATCAGTTTATCAGGAAATACACAGTTACACAGACATTTTTTATATCGATTCAAATTCATATGTGATATTTGTAACTTAGTAAGTAATAAATGCATAAATGGTTAATTAACAAGATTTAAAAATAGTTACAGTTATTTTACATTACATTTAGTTACATTTTCTCTCTTTCACCCCTGCCTCAAATCAGATGAAAAGTACTTTTTACTTTTCAGCCCTACGTAAAAACCAAAAGAAGCAGAAAGTACAGCTGCTTCTCTCAAATGTACTCAAGTAAAAGTAAAAACTAAAGTAAATTGCAGATACTTGAAGCCTTTCCTGGATATTTAAACTCATTTTCACGGAGAAACCTTTAAGGACGACAGAATATGCAACAGAAAACCCGGTTACACTGGGGCCTCACGTGTCAGATCCACGGAGCAGCAGCTTGTACATATGTCCGTCCACTTTTACCTCACAAAAAAACTCACACTTTAAAGTAAAAACGCAGCTCTCCTGACTTCACAAACTGTACAGGGAAGTGCTCCGCTTGGGAATCTTTAGGTTAAAAGTTTCCATGACGGTGGAGTGGGAATGTTGGCAGCGGCGTGTGAACATACTCCACCCTCTGTCCCGTCTCGTGTGCCAGGGGCGGGCATTCCTCACCCCTCCAGTGCCCACTATAGTACCCGCTCTTTCCCCCTCCGCCTGCGTCGCTAATGTGCACAAACCTGTCCTCCTTTTGTCCCGCTAACTCCTCCACGCTAACGACGTCCTTCCTTTTCCGATCTCCTGCACACAGCTCGGGGCCAGTCGTCATCCTAAGGCCAAAAATGTATCTTAACTACTCGGTATCTCGCTACTTTCCTCCAGAAGTTCCAACCCTGCAATTAGACCGATTTGGATGGGCAAAAGTAAAGACGGGAGCGTGCCAGGGGAGGAGGACCACGCTGCTGCCGGCCTGGCTCGAATAAAAACCTCGGGCATGAAAACTCGTTGGTTTCAGCGGGAGACTAACTCAACCTCTCGCGCTCGTTTGCCAAATGGTCGTGATGTGGTGCGTTTGTGCCGCAGAGACGGGGACGTGGGCTCGCTCTTCTGACACACAAACCTCCGGAGAACACGGCAAACTGCAGCTTCAGAGGTTTTATTTGGTTTCGGAGATTTCAGAGTCGATACATTTGGTCGTTTTGTCTCGTCGTTTGGGGGAAATTTGATGAAATGGGCCTTTTTTTGTCATGAAAACGCAGATATTTGGAGATTAAATTCACAGTTTGGCTCCATTTTCTGCAGAGTAATTTGAGTTTTTGACAGTTTGGCTGAAAAACACAGATTTTGAGACAGTTTTGCCACATTTTCTGCAGAATAATTTGAGTTTTTGAGTGTTTGTTCATATATATCCTACATTTTTAAGTGAAATAAACCTTTTTTATAATGAAAACACAGATATTTAGACAGTTTTGCCACATTTTCTGCAGAATAATTTGCGTTTTGTGTGTTTTTTCATATATATCCTACATTTTTAAGTGAAATAAACCTTTTTGTAATGAAAATACAGATATTTGGAGATAAAATTGACAGTTTGGGTCCATTTTCTGCAGAATAATTCGATTTTTTGTGTGTTTTTTCACATATATCCTACATATTTTAAAGTGAAATAAACCTTTTTGTAATGAAAATACAGATATTTGCAGATTAAATTGACATTTCATCTCCATTTTCTGCAGAGCAATTTGAGTTTTTGAGAGTTTATGCGTATGTATCCTACATTTTTGTCATGAAAATACAGATATTTGCAGATAAAATTGACAGTTTGGCTCCATTTTCTGCAGAATAATTTGAGTTTTTGAAGTTTATAAAATTGACAGTTTTAAGTAAAATAAACCTTTTTGCAATGGGAAACACAGCAGATAAAATTTGACAGTTTTTTTTAGTATCTGTGTTCATATATATCCTACATTTTCAAGTAAATAAACCTTTTTGTAATGAAAACACAGATATTTGGAGATTAAATTGACAGTTTGGCTCCATTTTCTACAAAATAATTTGAATTTTTGAGTATCTGTGCATATATATCCTACCTTTTCAAGCGAAATCAACATTTTTTGTAATGAAAACACAGATATTTGGAGATTAAATTAACAGTTTGGCTAAATTTTATGCAGTACAACTTGAATTTTTTTGTGTTTGTTCATATATATCCTACATTTTTGTTTCCTATCCTACCTTTTTTGAATGAAAATACAGATATTTGGAAAGAAAGTTGACAGTTTTACTACATTTTCTGCTGTATAATTTGAATTTTTGAGTGTTTGTTTGTATATATCCTGCATTTTCAAGTGAAAGTAAACCTTTTTTTGTAATGAAAACACAGATATTTGGAGATAAAATTGACAGTTTGGCCACATTTTCTGCAGTATAATTAACATTTTTGAGTGTTTGTTCATATATATCCTACATTTTCACGTGAAGTCAACCTTTTTGTAATGAAAACACAGATATTTGGAGATATTTGGACAGATTTGCAGCTCTTATAAAGCTAAAATGTCCCTAAATTCTCTTATTCCCCTTCCTCCTTTCGCTCCTGTTTGCGTACTCTGTGTACTCAGAGTATTCTTACTCCATGAGGCTGATATCTTTGGACTTCGCTGAGGTCTCTTTCAGCTTTAGTCTCGGGCCTCTCGTTTTGGCCGGTAGCTCTGCGGCTGCTCCAGGCCCTGTGCTGAGAAAAGGCTTTTGTTTAACACTCGCAATTCTGTAAAGCATCTGAATAATGGAGCATGTGTTGAGCAGGTTCCATCTCGGTGTTTTACGAGTCGAGTGATCAAACTGTCGCCTCGTTCTCACTCGGTTTAAGCTGTTTTTACTTTTTCTGCTTTTAGTTTGAAGGTTTCTCCCTCGTCTCACGGCCGTTTGGGGTTTTTCTGAGTGAGATACAGATGTGATCATGTTTTAAATGTTTGTGTGAGCCTCAGTCGTCCAGGTGAGCTCCAGAGTCGAAGAAAAACTCCACTCTGCTCCGGACCCAGAGAGAGCCAGAGGTTAAAGAAGAAACAGAAAAAACACCACAGTGCCAGAAGAAATACAGCCACAGACCGGCGGAAACGCACTGAAAAACACTAAAAACACACTGAAACGCACTAAAAACACACTAAAAACGCACTGAAACATAAATGTGGGAACCTGAGCGTCATTATGTTTTTCAAAGTTTATGAAAAACACAGGTCTCTAGTCTGAAAAACTGCACAAACTTTTTTTCTTTTTGTCCTTTTTTCTACAGATGTGAAGCGGGGTTTGTCCAACAGGACGAGCTTTTATTTTGACATATTTTGACATCAGTAAAATGTTAAAATGGAGACGATTATTATTTAGTCCAGACAAAAAAAGATCAAGCATTTATGAGGCCTGTGTGTAAAATATTGTGATATTTGTAAATCGACTCTAACTATAACTATTTTATTACATGAACAAAGGCCTGTCTTTAGAAAAAAAACAAAAAAAAAACAACAGAACGAACCGTCTGCACTTTTATCAACGGCCAGTGTGTTTTTTCTTTTAATCGAATCAAGAGTGATTTATTATTATTATGATTTTATTTTGTATTATTTTTATAATAATAGTAAAAATAATTAATACTAATAATAATGATAACAATTAATTTATTATTTTATATTATTTATTATTTATTATTATTATTATTATGTGACTTTATTTTAAAAAAACAGCAGTAGTAGTAATAATAGTTGTAGTATTAACAGTCGGCCTCATGTTTTATTATTATAATTATTCTGTATAATTGTGTTATTTTTGGAGGCTCTGGGTGAATTCATTCATAAAAATAAATAAGAGAGAAAACCCTGATGATAAATGTAAAACACTTTATTTATTCTTTATTTCTTTTCTTAAACTGAGTCATTTCTGTGGCTCCTCCGAGAAACATTTAAAAGAGAATAAAAAAATGAAAGAGTAAAAGGCTCGTGTGCAGCAGAGTGCGGCCTGCTCGTTTCTTCTCGTCTGTTTCTTTTCTTGTTTCAGTTTTTTGTTTCGTTTCTGAAGCAGGAGCCGCACACGTGCACGCGCGGAGGCCCCTGAAGGCCGCGCGCGGCTCCTGAGACAAAACTGAACCAACTGAGAAAGTGAAGTTAAACAAGAGTCCGCGCCGTGCGCAGGGGCCAGAGGCGCAGGGGCCAGTGGCGCAGGGGCCAGAGGCGCAGGGGCCAGAGGCGCAGGGGCCAGTGGCGCAGGGGCCAGAGGCGCAGGGGCCAGTGCCACGGGGGCCAGAGGTGCCACAGGGGCCAGTGCCACGGGGGCCAGTGCCACGGGGGCCAAAGGTGCAGGAGCCAGTATCACAGGCTCACAGAATGTCCCGCGTTTGGACAGAGACGCGCGATGCCAGAGGAGACAGAGGGTCACTGTGAGTTCAGCGCCGCACGAGGGTGTTTCATTTTACATTTTATTCTGTGAACTATTATAATGAGGAAATCCAAATGACTTTATTTACTTTATTTTCCTAATGTTTAATTTTAACTTTACGCACGAGTTTAATCCCGCAGAGTAAACACAAGATTATATCCAACAGCAGAAATAAAACTCACTCTGCCTTAACTGTAGCTGATAATCTCCCAGTGCCACATGAGGGACCTGAGGACCCGAGGACCTGTGGACCCGAGGACCCGAGGACCCGTGGACCCGAAGACCCGTGGACCTGAGGACCGGAGGACCCGAGGACCTGTGGACCCGAGGACCTGAGGACCCGAGGCCTGCAGGTGCAGGTGGGCCTGATCCTCATGTTCCAAACACAGGGGACAGTGTCTCTCTGAGGAGACAGGGACAGAGTCTAATCCTCGCACTTCGTCCTTTCGCTCTGGGCCTAAAGCTCCAGAGCCGCAGCTGCTCGGGGCAGTGACAGGCTGCGCACCGTGTGTCACATCAATAATTCACCTCATCATTCCGGGGCGCGCCCTGTCCTCCTGAACACGCGCCCTAAATTCTTGTCCTGTTTGAACATTTTGGAGCTGCTCTGGAGCTGCAGGAGGAGCTGTGTGAGGAGCTGCAGGAGGAGCTGCAGGAGGAGCTGTGTGAGGAGCTGCAGGAGGAGCTGTGTGAGGAGCTGCAGGAGGAGGAGGAGGAGTGCAGGAGGAGCTGTGGAGGAGCTGCAGGAGCAGGAGGAGCTGCAGGAGGAGCTGCAGGAGGAGCTGCAGGAGGAGCTGCAGGAGGAGCTGCAGGAGGAGGGAGCTGCTCTGGAGCCTCCATTACGCGCGCGCTGCGCTGCTCCTCGCGCAGAGACTTTCTGCGTCGTGAAGAAGCCTCTTTCATCAGCTCCAAAAGGAGGAGGCGACGTGGGACCAGGGGTGTCCCCCCGTTTGTGCGCGTGTGTACAAGAGCGTGCGTCTGTTCTGTGTTTGCGCTGAACGACAGAGCGCGGAGGAGAGAGAGAGAGAGATACAGGCTAAAACAGACCGGACGCGCGGCGCTGGAGCCGCTTTTGGATAACTCCGCGCGCGGGAAGAGAACACAAAGACAACTCACGTCCACCGTCTTCCTCTGGTGATTTTTATTTTCTCTGTCGTTATGAATGTCCCCTGAAAGCTTCCGTACGACATGGACATGGACTCCTCCGAGGCCACGCGCCGCTAGACTCCGAGCCCGAGCCGCCGCGCTCACGCCACTCTCTCCCGGCTCCCGCGATTCTCCCGCGACTCTCCGACTCCCCTGTGATTCTCCCGTGATTCTCTCCGACTCTGTGACTGGAGCCACTTTGAGCCACTTCTTTAAACGGGTCTTTTTTCGCTTCCGGCACCAGGAGGACGCAGAGTCCGGCGCCTCTCTCACTTCTGGAGCTGAACTTTTAAAGGAAAATGGGGCATTGAGTTTGGCAGATCTCCCCGCGCTACAATGGTACGTGCTGAGGAACTCAATGTGTCACTGTGTCTGTGCGGGGTAGTCCTACAACAACACAACTACACAACTACACAACTACATTTAAACACACGAACACTTAAATACATCACAAACACACAAACACACACATCTTTACGTCAGGTTTTAATCATGTCCACAGGCTCGTGCGCACTCACTGCGCGTGACTCAGCACCTGCGCGCGCCCGGTGCGCGGGACCAACTTTCTTGGCAAAACTTTTGTATCTTTCATCCTCATCATCTTCATCATCTTCATCATCTTCATCATCCTCATCATCCTCATCATCCTCATCGGCCTGAGCTTTAAGCTGCTCCAGAGCTGATGATGATGATGATAATAATAATAATAATAATAATAATAATAATAATAATAATAATTATTATATTATTATTATTATTATTATTATTATATTATATTATATTATATTATATTATATTATATTATAACAATAATATATAATAATACCACAGTGTGCGCAGCTCGTGTCTCTGTGACAAAGACTCTGATGATAAACAGAATAAAACGTTTTCACTTTGTAAAAGACGCGCGCGCCCCGTGACACACCGTGACACACCGTGACACCGTGACACACCGTGCACTTTTATAATTAAGTGCAAAGTAAACCTGCAGTGTTCAGGCCGCACACCGGAGTGTTCAGGCCGCACACCGGAGTGTTCAGGCCGCACACCGAAGTGTTCAGGAGGAGCGTGTTCAGGGCCGCGCTGAAGTGAAAGAGAAAGTGTGTGACGCGGGGCTGGTCTGACTCTTGTGTGAGACATTTACATTTACATTTACATTTATATTTACATTTATTATGTGATATTTATTAGTTTAAAATATGTATAAAATTCAGGATAATTCATGTGTTTTTATTTCACTGACTGTGACCTACATTTAAATTGGGCAGAGTCCAGAGGTTTTACTCTCACACATAATGACTTTTATATTGCCTAATGCTTAAAATCATACCTGCTATTATTATAATAATTATGATGCATTAATAAGACACTTTATCTGCACATGTCACACAACATGAAACATGCAGCTCACTCTGACCAGGTTTATGTCAGAGCAGAGAACTTTAAAACTGACACTGATGTATCTGCTTTTTAAAAGAAATATAATTAGATTTGTACAAATGACACTGAGAAGGAGAGTGACCCACTGGAGGAGTGTGTTTTATCAGGAGTGTGTTTTATGAGGAGTGTGTTTTATCAGGAGTGTGTTTTTATCAGGTGTGTGTTTGTTTTCATCAGTGTGTTTTATCAGGTGTGTGTTTTATCAGGAGTGTGTTTTTATCAGTGTGTTTTATCAGTGTGTTTTATCAGGAGTGTTTTATCAGGTGTTTTTATCAGGAGTGTGTTTTATCAAGAGTGTGTTTTGTGTTTTCAGGAGTGTGTTTTTATCAGGAGTGTGTTTTATCAAGAGTGTGTTTTTCAGGAGTCAGGAGTGTGTTTTATCAGGAGTGTGTTTTATCAGTTTTAGTGTGGTTTTATGAGAGAGTGTGTTTTATCAAGAGTGTGTTTTATCAAGATCAGGAGTGTGTGTTTTTGTGTTTTATCAGGAGTGTGTTTTTTTATCAGCAGTGTGTTTTGTTGGAAGAGTGTGGAGTGTTTTTATCAGGAGTGTGTTTTATCAGGTGTTTAGTGTGTGTTTATCAGGAGTGTGTTTTATCAGGTGTGTTTTATCAGGAGTGGTTTTATCAGGAGTGTGTTTTATCAGGAGTGTGTTTTATCAGGAGTGTGTGTGTTTTATCAGGAGTGTTTTATCAGGAGTGTGTGTTTTATCAGGAGTGTGTTTTATCAGGAGGGAGTGTGTTTTATCAGAGAGTGTGTTTTATCAGGAGTGTGTTTTATCAGGAGTGTGTTTTATCAGGAGTGTGTTTTATCAGGAGTGTGTTTTATCAGGAGTGTGTTTTATCAGGAGTGTGTTTTATCAGCAGTGTGTTGTGTTGGAAGAGTGTGTTTTATCAGGAGTGTGTTTTATCAGGAGTGTGTTTTATCAGGAGTGTGTTTTATCAGGAGTGTGTTTTATCAGGAGTGTGTTTTATCAGGAGTGTGTTTTATCAGGAGTGTGTTTTATCAGGAGTGTGTTTTATCAGTGTGTTTTATCAGGAGTGAGGTGTGTTTTATCAGAGTGTGTTTTATTGAGGAGTGTGTTTTATCAGGAGTGTGTGTGTTTTTTATCAGGAGTGTGTTTTATCAGGAGAGTGTGTTTTATCAGGAGTGTGTTTTTGTTTTATCAGGAGTGTGTTATCAGCAGTGTGTTTTATGTTTTATCAGGAGTGTGTTTTATCAGGAGTGTGTTTTATCAGGAGTGTGTTTTATCAGGAGTGTGTTTTATCAGGAGTGTGTTTTATCAGGAGTGTGTTTTATCAGGAGTGTGTTGTGTTGGAGGAGTGTGTTTTATCAGGAGTGTGTTTTATCAGGAGTGTGTTTTATGAGGAGTGTGTTTTATCAGGAGTGTGTGTTTTATCAGGAGTGTGTTTTATATCAGGAGTGTGTTTTATGAGGAGTGTGTTTTATCAGGAGTGTTTTTTCAGGAGTGTGTTGTGTGGAGGAGTGTGTTTTATCAGGAGTGTGTTTTATCAGGAGTGTGGTTTTATCAGGAGTGTGTTTTATCAGGAGTGTGTTTTTTCAGGAGTGTGTTTTGTTCAGGAGTGTGTTTTATCAGGAGTGTGTTTTATCAGGAGTGTGTTTTTATCAGGAGTGTGTTTTATCAGAGTGTGTTTTATCAGGAGTGTGTTTTATCAGAGGAGTGTGTTTTATCAGGAGTGTGTTTTATCAGGAGTGTGTTTTATCAGGAGTGTGTTTTTATCAGGAGTGTGTGTTTTTCAGGAGAGTTTTATCAGGAGTGTGTTTTATCAGGAGTGTGTTTTATCAGGAGTGTGTTTTATCAAGAGTGTGTTTTATCAGGAGTGTGTTTTATCAGGAGTGTGTTTTATCAGGAGTGTGTTTTATCAGGAGTGTGTTTTATCAGGAGTGTGTTTTATCAGGAGTGTGTTTTATCAGGAGTGTTTTTTACAAGAGTGTTTTTATCAGGAGTGTGTTTTATCAAGAGTGTGTTTTATCAGGAGTGTGTTTTATCAGGAGTGTGTTTTATCAAGAGTGTGTTTTATCAGGAGTGTGTTTTATCAGGAGTGTGTTTTATCAGGAGTGTGTTTTATCAAGAGTGTGTTTTATCAGGAGTGTGTTTTATCAGGAGTGTGTTTTATCAGGAGTGTGTTTTATCAGGAGTGTGTTTTTATCATCAAGGTGTGTTTTATCAGGAGTGTGTTTTATCAGGAGTGTGTTTTATCAGGGTGTTTTTTTATCAGGAGTGTGTTTTATCAGGAGTGTGTTTTATCAGGAGTGTGTGTTTTTCAGGAGTGTGTTTTTATCAGGAGTGTGTTTTTTATCATCAGGAGTGTGTTTTATCAAGAGTGTGTTTATCAGGAGTGTGTTTTATCAGGAGTGTGTTGTTTGGAGGAGTGAGTGTCGTTTATGGCGGAGTGTGTTTGTGTTGGAGGAGTGTGTGTTTGTTGGAGGAGTGTGTTTTGTGTTGGAGGTGTGTGTTGTGTTGGAGGAGTGTGTTTTGTTCAGAGTGTGTGTTTTATCAGGAGTGTTTTTTATCCGAAGTGTGTTGTGTTATCAGGAGTGTGTGTTTGTTGGAGGAGTGTGTGTTGTGTTGGAGGAGTGTGTTGTGTTGGAGGAGTGTGTCGTGTTGGAGGAGTGTGTTTTGTGTTGGAGGAGTGTGTTGTGTTGGAGGAGTGTTTTGTGTTGGAGGAGTGTGTTGTGTTGGAGGAGTGTTTTGTGTTCGAGGAGTGTGTTGTGTTGGAGGAGTGTGTTGTGTTAGAGGAGTGCGTGATGTTGGAGGAGTGTGTCGTGTTGGAGGAGTGTGTTGTGTTGGAGGAGTGTGTTGTGTTGTGTTGGGGGAGTGTGTTGTGTTGGAGAAGTGTCTGATGTTGAAGGAGTGTGTCGTGTTGGAGGAGTGTGTTGTGTTGGAGGAGTGTGTTTTATCAGGAGTGTGTTGTGTTGGTAGGAGTGTGTGTTTTAGCAGGAGTGTCTGATGTTGAAGGAGTGTGTCGTGTTGGAGGAGTTTGTTGTGTTGGGGGAGTGTGTTGTGTTGGAGGAGTGTGTTGTGTTGGAGGAGTGTGTGATTTTGGAGGAGTGTGTTGTGTTGGAGGCGTGTTGTGTTGGAGGAGTGTGTCGTGTTGGAGGAGTGTGTCATGTTGGAGGAATGTGTTGTGTTGGAGGAGTGTTGTGTTGGAGGAGTGTGTTGTGTTGGAGGAGTGTTTTGTGTTCGAGGAGTGTGTTGTGTTGGAGGAGTGTGTCGTGTTGGAGGAGTGTGTCGTGTTGGAGGAGTGTGTTGTGTTGGAGGAGTGTGTTGTGTTGGAGGAGTGTGTTGTGTTGGAGGAGTGTGTTGTGTTGGAGGAGTGTTTTGTGTTCGAGGAGTGTGTGTTGTTGGAGGATTGTGTTGTGTTGGAGGAGTGTTGTGTTGCAGGAGTGTATTGTGTTGGAGGAGTGTTGTGTTGGGGGAGTGTGTTTGTATCAGGAGTGTTTTGTGTTCGAGGAGTGTGTTGTGTTGGAGGAGAGTGTTGTGTTGGGGGAGTGTGTTTTATCTGGAGTGTTTTGTGTTTCGAGGAGTGTGTTGTGTTGGAGGAGTGTTTGTGTTGGGGGAGTGTGTTTTATGGAGGAGTGTTTTGTGTTCGAGGAGTGTGTTGTGTTGTTGGAGTGTGTGTTGTGTTGGAGGAGTGTGTTGTGTTGGAGGATTGTTTTGTGTTGGAGGAGTGTGTTGTGTTGGAGGAGTGTGTTGTGTTGGAGGAGTGTGTTTTTTGGAGTGTGTCATGTTGGAGGAGTTTTTTGTGTTGGAGGAGTGTGTTCTGTTGGAGGAGTGTGTTGTGTTGGAGGAGTGTGTTGTGTTGGAGGAGTGTGTTGTGTTGGATGAGTGTGTTGTGTTGGAGGAGTGTGTTGTGTTGGAGGAGTGTGTTTTATCAGGAGTGTGTCATGTTGGAGGAGTTTTTTGTGTTGGAGGAGTGTGTTCTGTTAGGAGGAGTGTGTTGTGTTGGAGGGAGTGTGTTTTATGTTGGATGTGTGTTGTGTGTGGGATGAGTGTGTGTTGTGTTAGAGGAGTGTGTTGTTTGGAGGAGTGTTTTGTTGTGTTTGGAGGAGTGTGTTGTGTTGGAGGAGTGTGTTTTATCAAGAGTGTGTTTTATCAGGAGTGTGTTTTATCAGGAGTGTGTTGTGTTGGACGTGTGTGTTTTCGCAGGAGTGAGTTGCGTAAGTACACTCCTCTCTCACTCTCTCTTCACTGGACAAACCTGTTTCTTAAATAATCTTTTGATTTCCGACTGTTGGACAAGATCATTTCACAAATCTCTTTCATTTCCGCTCTCATTATTCGAGCGTTATCACCTCCAGAGCCGCTTCAGCCAAACACTGAAACACCACCTCGTCGTTACATAAAGCAGCGTGTCACTCCAGCGCAAACACCCCAAATCCACCAAACCGGGTTCATGAAGTCACGTCTCACTCTGCGTGTTTGTGACTCCTGCTTTTGTGGTAAACTCCAAAACCGCAGAACAATCTCCCAGTGGATCAGCGAGACAAAGGCCGTATTGTCCGGGAGCTAACCTTGTTGTTAAATGCACTTGTGTGGTTTGGAGTGAATGGGGAGTGCACACGAGGAGCTGCCCGTGGCGTTGGATTAGCGTGTGTTCTGGAGTCGGTGGTAAATGGTTTTGGATCTGGCACTTTCATATCTAAAGGCCACAGTCCGCGGTGCAGCCAGTCGAGCAGGATCAGGGGTGTGTCGGAGTGAGCCGTGTTTAAACGTGTCTCATCATGACACACTTTTGGGTTTGATGAAAGAAGATATCGAAGTATCTAATGAGCGCACACACACAACGATTCAGTTTAGACTTGTGCAAAAGGTTTAGTGAAGTGTGAAAATGAAGAAATTACTTGGGTTATGAATATTACGAGATTAAACCGAGGTCACACTGAGCTGTAGTTCAAACTAGTCCAAACTTTATACAGTTTTTATGCAGGATTTTAATGTGTATAAAATCATTTTAAAGATAATTTGCATATAGGCTATAGGAACTTTTCCCTTCTAACTTAAAACTCCTGTTTTACTCCTGTTTCTAGTCCTGGTTTAGTCCTGGTTTAACCCTGGTTTAATCCTGGTTTAACCCTGGTTTAGTCCTGGTTTAACCCTGCTTCAGCCCTGTTTTAGTCCTTTTTTGTCCTGGTTTAGTCCTGGTTTAGTCCTATTTTAGTCCTAGTTTAGCTTTATTTTAGTCCTGGTTTAGTCCTGGTTTAGATCTAGTTTAGTCCTGATTTAGTCCTGGTTTAGTCCTGTTTTAGTCCCGTTTTAGTCCTGATTTAGTTCTGGTTTAGCTTTGTTTTAATCCTGGTTTAGTCCTGGTTTAGATCTAGTTTAGTCCTTTTTTGTCCTGGTTTAGTCCTGTTTTAACCCTGGTTTAGTCCTGTTTTAGCCCTAGTTTAGCCCTGTTTTAGTCCCGTTTTAGTCCTGATTTAGTCCTGGTTTAGATCTAGTTTAGTCCTAATTTAGTCCTGGTTTAGTCCTGGTTTAGTCCTGTTTTAGCCCTAGTTTAGACCTGTTTTATTCCTGGTTTAGTCCTGTTTTAGTCCTGGTTTACTGCGTGTCTTTTCTCTGTGGAGTTTGCGTGTTCTCTGCGTGTCTTTTCTCTGCGGAGTTTGCATGTCTTTTCTCTGTGGAGTTTGCGTGTTCTCTGCGTGTCTTTTCTCTGTGGAGTTTGCGTGTTCTCTGTGTGTCTTTTCTCTGCGGAGTTTGCGTGTTCTCTGCGTGTCTTTTCTCTGCGGAGTTTGCATGTCTTTTCTCTGTGGAGTTTGCGTGTGTTCTCTGTGTGTCTTTCTCTGTGGAGTTTGCGTGTCTTTTTCTCTGTGGAGTTTGCGTGTTCTCTGTGTGTCTTTTCTCTGCGGAGTTTGCGTGTTCTCTGCGTGTCTTTTCTGTGCGGAGTTTGCGTGTTCTCTGCGTGTCTTTTCTCTGTGGAGTTTGCGTGTTCTCTGCGTGTCTTTTCTCTGTGGAGTTTGCGTGTCTTTTTCTTTTCTGTGGAGTTTGCGTGTTCTCTGCGTGTCTCTTTTCTCTGTGGAGTTTGCGTGTCTTTTCTCTGTGGAGTTTGCGTGTTCTCTGCGTGTCTTTTCTCTGCGGAGTTTGCGTGTCTTTTCTCTGCGGAGTTTGCGTGTCTTTTCTCTGTGGAGTTTGCGTGTTCTCTGCGTGTCTTTTCTCTGTGGAGTTTGCGTGTCTTTTCTCTGTGGAGTTTGTTCTCTTCTCTGCGTTTTGTGTGTTCTCTGCGTGTCTTTTCTCTGTGGAGTTTGCGTGTTCTCTGCGTGTCTTTTCTCTGTGGAGTTTGCGTGTTCTCTGCGTGTCTTTTCTCTGTGGAGTTTGCGTGTTCTCTGCGTGTCTTTTCTCTGTGGAGTTTGCGTGTTCTCTGCGTGTCTTTTCTCTGTGGAGTTTGCGTGTTCTCTGCGTGTCTTTTCTCCTGTGGAGTTTGCGTTTGCGTGTGTCTCTGCGTGTGTTTGCTGTTCTTTCTTTTCTCTGTGGAGTTTGCGTGTTCTCTGCGTGTCTTTTCTCTGTGGAGTTTTGCGTGTTCTCTGCGTGTCTTTTCTCTGTGGAGTTTTGCGTGTTCTCTGCGTGTCTTTTCTCCGTGGAGTTTGCGTGTTCTCTGCGTGTCTTTTCTCCGTGGAGTTTGCGTGTTCTCTGCGTGTCTTTTCTCTGTGGAGTTTGCGTGTTCTCTGCGTGTCTTTTCTCTGTGGAGTTTGCGTGTTCTCTGCGTGTCTTTTCTCTGTGGAGTTTGCGTGTTCTCTGCGTGTCTTTTCTGTGTGGAGTTTGCGTGTTCTCTGCGTGTCTTTTCTCTGTGGAGTTTGCGTGTGTTCTCTGCGTGTCTTTTCTCTGTGGAGTTTTGGTGTTCTCTGCGTGTCTTTTTCTCTGTGGAGTTTGCGTGTTCTCTGCGTGTCTTTTCTCTGTAGAGTTTGCATGTTCTCTGCGTGTCTTTCTCTGTGAGTTTGCGTGTTCTCTGCGTGTGTCTTTTCTCTGTGCAGTTTGCGTGTTTCTCTGCGTGTCTTTTCTCTGTGGAGTTTGCGTGTTCTCTGCGTGTCTTTTCTCTGTGGAGTTTGCGTGTTCTCTGCGTGTCTTTTTCTCTGTGGAGTTTGCGTGTTCTCTGCGTGTGTCTTTTCTCTGTGGAGTTTGCGTGTTCTCTGCGTGTCTTTTCTCTGTGGAGTTTGCGTGTTCTCTGCGTGTCTTTTCTCTGTGGAGTTTGCGTGTTCTCTGCGTGTCTTTCTCTGTGGAGTTTGCGTGTTCTCTGCGTGTCTTTTCTCTGTGGAGTTTGCGTGTTCTCTGCGTGTCTTTTCTCTGTGGAGTTTGCGTGTTCTCTGCGTGTCTTTTCTCTGTGGAGTTTGCGTGTTCTCTGCGTGTCTTTTCTCTGTGGAGTTTGCGTGTTCTCTGCGTGTCTTTTCTCTGTGGAGTTTGCGTGTTGTCTTTCTGCGTGTCTTTTCTTTTCTGTGTGGAGTTTGCGTGTTCTCTGTTTGTCTCTTTCTCTGTGGAGTTTGCGTGTTCTCTGTGTCTTTTCTCTGTGGAGTTTGCGTGTGTTCTCTGTGTCTTTTCTCTGTGGAGTTTGCGTGTTCTCTGCGTGTCTTTTCTCTGTGGAGTTTGCGTGTTCTCTGCGTGTCTTTTCTCTGTAGAGTTTGCATGTTCTCTGCGTGTCTTTCTGTGGAGTTTGCGTGTTCTCTGCGTGTCTTTTCTCTGTGGAGTTTGCGTGTGTCTCTCTGTCTTTTCTCTGTGGAGTTTGCATGTTCTCTGCGTGTCTTTATCTGAGTGGGATCTTCCAGGTTAAATAAATGTTTCAGTTTGTGTTGATAGGCATCGTCCTGTTTGCAGAGCTGGACGTGTGACAGACTCTGACACATACTGGCCCTGTAACTATCAAACTAACGCACATCCAATACAGGAATCCATCAAATCAGCTCAATAGTGTCTCCAGAGCCGCTCTACAGCCTCCAGAGAGTCACTGCAGTGTTGACTTGTTGTTGCATTGACATTTAAGACAAACAAACTCACTTTAAGTCCAATCAGATTTAGCAGCGACATTTTTCATCAAATTGGGATCCATTGAAATGAGTCACATTTACGCAGGTCGATACAGGGATTCATTTGCAAGGTGGGAAGTGTCTTGCTCAAGAGCACAATGGTAGTGAAGGCTGGTGTAGTTCAAACTGTGATCTGAAACTGTGAACATATAAACCTACATTTTAGGTCATGACGCTCATTATAAACCTCTTACTCCTGTGTGTTGTGCTCAAGAGCACAATGGTAGTGGAAGACTGGTATGCTTCAAAAACTGTGGTCTGAAAAAGTAAAGTCCTGGCTTAGTCCTGGTTTAGTCCTGTTTTAGTCCTGTTTTAGTCCTGTTTTAGTCCTTGTTTCAGTCTTGTTTTAGTCTTTTTTTTTTAGTCCTGTTTAGTCGAAGTTTAGTCCTTTTTAGTCCTGGTTTAGTCCTGCTTTAGTCCAGGTTTAGTCCTTTTTTAGTCCTGTTTTAGTCCAAGTTTAGTCCTTTTGTTAGTCCTGTTTTAGTCCTGCTTTAGTCCAGGTTTTGTCCTTTTTTAGTCCTGTCTTAGTCCTGGTTTTAGTCCAGGTTTAGTCCTTTTTTTAGTCCTGGTTTAGTCCAAGTTTAGTCCTTTTTTAGTCTTGGTTTAGTCCTGGTTTAGTCCTTTTTTAGTCCTGTTTTAGTCCTGCTTTCCAGTTTTGTGTCTTTTTTAGTCCTTTTTAGTCCTGGTTTAGTCCTTTTTTTAGTCCTGGTTTAGTCCTGGTTTTAGTCCTTTTTAGTCCTTTTAGTCCTGCTTTTAGTCCTGGTTTAGTCCTTGTTTAGTCCTCTTTAGTCCTGCTTTAGTCCTGGTTTAGTCCTTTTTTTTAGTCCTGGTTAGTCCTGTTTAGTCCTGCTTTAGTCCTGGTTTAGTCCTGGTTTAGTCCTTGTTTAGTCCTGGTTTTTAGTCCTTGTTTTTCCTGGTTTAGTCCTTTTTTTAGTCCTGGTTTAGTCCTGGTTTAGTCCTTTTTTTTAGTCCCTTTAGTCCTGGTTTAGTCCTTGTTTAGTAGCTTTAGTCCTTAGGTCCTGGTTTAGTCCTTTCTTTTTTTTTAGTCCTGCTTTAGACCTGGTTTTAGTCCTGGTTTAGTCCTTGTTTAGTCCTGCTTTAGTCCTGCTTTAGTCCTGGTTTAGTCCTGCTTTAGTCCTGCTTTAGTCCTGGTTTAGTCCTTGTTTAGTCCTGGTTTAGTCCTGGTTTAGTCCTGCTTTAGTCCTGCTTTAGTCCTGGTTTTTTTAGTCCTGGTTTAGTCTTTTTTCTAGTCCTGGTTTAGTCCGTTTTTTAGTCCTGTTTTAGTCCTGGTTTTAGTCCTTGTTTAGTCCTGTTTCAGGTCTTGTTTTAGTCCTATTTTAGTCCTGGTTTAGTCCTTGTTTAGTCCTGGTTTAGTCCTTTTTTTAGTCCTGGTTTACTCTTGGTTTAGTCCTTGTTTAGTCTGGTTTAGTCCTGGTTTAGTCCTTTTTTTAGTCCTGGTTTAGTCCTGGTTTAGTCCTTGTTTAGTCCTGCTTTAGTCCTGGTTTAGTCCTTTCTTTTTTTAGTCCTGCTTTAGACCTGGTTTTAGTCCTGGTTTAGTCCTTGTTTAGTCCTGCTTTAGTCCTGCTTAGTCCTGGTTTAGTCCCTGGTTTAGTCCTGCTTTAGTCCTGCTTTAGTCCTGGTTTAGTCCTTGTTTAGTCCTGTTTAGTCCTGGTTTAGTCCTGCTTTAGTCCTGGTTTTAGTCCTGGTTTAGTCTTTTTTCTAGTCCTGGTTTAGTCCGTTTTTTAGTCCTGTTTTAGTCCTGTTTTAGTCCTGGTTTTAGTCCTTGTTTAGTCCTGTTTCAGGTCTTGTTTTAGTCCTATTTTAGTCCTGGTTTAGTCCTGGTTTAGTCCTGGTTTAGTCCTTGTTTAGTCCTGGTTTAGTCCTATGTTCAGTCCTGGTTTAGTCCTGGTTTAGTCCTTTTTTAGTCCTGTTTAGTCCTGGTTAGTCCTTTTTTTTTAGTCCTGGTTTAGTTTTTTTTAGTCCTGGTTTAGTCCTTTTTTAGTCCTGGTTTAGTCCTGGTTTAGTCCTTTTTTAGCCTGGTTTAGTCCTGGTTAGTCCTTTTTTTTTAGTCCTGGTGGTCCTTTTAGTCCTGGTTTAGCCTTGTTTAGTCCTGGTTTAGTCGTGGTTTAGTCCTTTTTTTTAGCCCTGGTTTAGTCCTTGTTTAGTCCTTTTTTTTAGCCCTGGTTTAGTCCTTGTTTAGTCCTTTTTTTAGCCCTGCTTTAGTCCTTTTAGTTTTTTTTAGTCCTGTTTATTCCTCTTATTCCATAATGTTTTTTTTTCCTAAGTAAACAAAAGCGGTTTTCCACCCGAACCTCCCGCTGTTACTCCTCTTTTTACGAGCCTCGTTTCACACCGAGCTTCTCCTCATCCACAGCCCACTGTTTACTATTGTATAAAAAACTGCTGCTGGTTTCAGCCAAATGCCGTCTTCAGCACTATATCTTGGCGGCGCTTCTGACCAGAGCCAAACCTTCAGGACTCAGATTCGAAGTCAAATAATTATTTCAACTACTAAGTATTTCCAGAGCTTATCATCTTTCTTATTCTCTACTTTTCTGCGTACAACCCCTCGAGAGCGTTGTGTGAAAAATCGTATTTTTCACCACTTTTCCCCGAGGTGTGTTTGGCAGGGGCTCACACGGCGGCCGCTCGTGTCTTTCATATGGCCCTCACACGCCGCGGAACAGATCGCCGATGCGCACCGCCGTCTTTGAAGCCCCTGCCATTTCCGAGCAGGTTGGCTGGACCATCCCCGTCCCCTCCACCAAACCCACCCCCATCCCTCCGTTTCTATCCTTCAACTTGGCAACGCAAACTTTACGCACGGCATCACAATACGGGTTGATAATAATTACGGTTTTTAAAAGTGGGCGGTGGGCTGTGGTTTTGGTGTTTGGCGAAAGTGAAAGTGAACGAGCAGCGGCGGGAGAACCAGGTGTGTGAGCGTTTTGGAGCGAGATCCAGCGAGTCGCGGCATTGATACGGTGCCATTCAAGTGTCTTTATAATGTCGCCATCCGGGGCTTTTGTGCAGGGAGCGGTGAGAGCGTGAGCAGGTTTGGGAAGAATTTGGGCATATGGTTGTTGACTCGCATGGCAGAGTATGAAGAACCAGCCCGGAGAAGATTTAAGTGTGTGCAGGGAAGTGGGTCCTTTTGTCCGGCGTTAAAACACTACCTTAAGTCAGATCCCGTCTCCAGTTTCCCCAAAGTCGCTCTCAATTAACACGTTTGCATTGGGAAAGAGGATGGACTCCAAATAGGTCACTGACTCAATCTCCCGCCTTCGAATCTTCCCTCTAAAATGTTAATTAAGGAGAGCTTTGAGATTTTGTAGCTCAGGGCTGGCCATATGGGCTGGGCATATGCTGTACATATATATAGTTCAATATATAATTCATAGAGTGCTGCAGGAGAGAGGGTTTGGGGACATGCGTTTTTTGGGGTGCACTACAAAGAGAGGCCGGGTGTCTCACAGGAGCTTAGCGTGTTCATTAGCTACATGCTATTCACTGTCGCACAAAGGGACAGAAGTTCATCAGCTCGTGTTTATCAGGCGATTTAACCGGCTTTTTGTTAAAGCTGATCATGCAGCTGATTCTAATGGATAGATTTATAATTAAAAAGCTTCACTGATTGAGGTTTGTTCATAAAGTCAGATAATGGGTTTTTTCTCTCTTGTATAATTCAATTTTAATGAGTCCCATTTCCAGCTATCCACCTTCAGCAGAACAAGGCAACACAAGCCAGTGGAAAGCACTCGGATTTTTGGGTCTCTGTCAACCAATCACAAATGACCCTCTAATTCACCTGACTCTGTTTCTGGCCCACTCTGACCAATCAGAGCGCGTCCAGCACACCTGGTGTAGTGAATTCATTAGGAGACTGTGGCTTTAATGTAGGGGCCCACACAGGTGCCGTGGACGAGGTCCATGTTCCTGACCATCGTCCAATCAGATCCATCGTCCTGCTCTGACCCGCACAGGCGAAGTGCAGGGACACATTAGTCTGTGTAATACTCTGGTCTGTCCGTTTGAGCCGGCCTCTCGCTCCTGTTGGCTTCTTTCTCTTGTTACGCTTCAACAATAGGTGCTGTGTTGCCCATAAGAAGCTGGAGGCGAACGCAATAAACAACACTCAAAAAGACCAATGTTTACAGTCTAATAAAGATGATTAGAAAGTGCACAACTGCAGAAACATGGAGGGTTGTGAGTGCAGATTATCTGTAATAAAAACAGAAGAAATGCAGAGAGCGGAGAGCGTTCGCTCCATAGGCCTCTCCTTGCGAGGGATATGAATAGCCTTTGTTTTCACCACAACTCAGGGCTGTGTGGTCTGCCAGCGTCTGGCTCTTATTATGGGGTTTGTGTCTGTGAGTGGAGTGCACGTGTGCTGGGGAGCGTGCACGTGGGCTGGGGAGTGTGCGTGGAGCAGTGTGTACATGCAGGTGATGATATTTTCAAGGACTGACACTTCTCCAGTTGGTGAGTGTCTTTACATGTCCCACACTCCACACAAACTGTGTCTCTGCTTCACTGCACAGTGGCACAGGGCCTGGCATGAGCTCGTGTTCGCGCTTTTTATCCGGTAAAGTTGCAAAATGAAATAGGATTTCACAGAAGTGCACAGTGACTGTGGGATTTGAGCTCCCTTCAGCTCAAGCAGAGGGGGAGAGGATGATCCAATCAACAGTAGAACTGCAAGAAGAGCCCATTTCACAGCTCCTGGGTCTGCCAGAACCCGGTCAGAACCCTGCCAGAACCCTGCCAGAACTCTGTCAGAACTCTGCCAGAACCGTCAGAACCCTGACCAGAACTCTGCCAGAACTCTGCCAGAACTCTGCCAGAACCCTGTCAGAACCTGACCAGAACTCTGCCAGAACTCTGCCAGAACTCTGCCAGAACCCTGTCAGAACCTGACCTGCTCTGCCAGATTTAGAATACAAATGATTTAGAATACAAATGATGTAGCTCACTTCATTATCTGTTTATAAAGGTGCTGCTCAGACAGGTCCATGTGAATCAAAATCTAATGTCAGATCAGATTTGTTTGACTGTTTTGCTGAGCACATGTTCCACATGTTCCTCATGTTCCACATGTTCCACATCATGTTCCTCATGTTCTACATGATCCTCATGTTCCACATGTTCCTACATGTTCCTCATGTTCTACATGATCCTCATGTTCCACATGTTCCTTATGTTCCTCATGTTCCACATGTTCCTCATGTTCCACATGTTCCACATGTTCCACATGTTCCACATGTTCCTCATGATCCTCATGTTCCACATGTTCCTCATGTTCCACATGTTCCACATGTTCCTCATGATCCTCATGTTCCACATGTTCCTCATGTTCCACATGTTCCACATGTTCCTCATGTTCCACATGTTCCACATGTTCCTCATGTTCCACATGTTCCTCATGTCCCACATGATCTGAATGATGTTTCTCTGTTGCAGGCTACTGACACCTATCTGGTCAACGACGATCCTGCCCGAGGCCCCGGGATGCCTGAGTGTTTCCTGGTGTCCGACACTTACAGGGTACAAACACACACACACGTACACACACACACACACACACACACACACACACACACACACACACACACACACACACACACACACACACACATGTGTACACACACACACACACACACTCGGGTGTCTCCTTGTTCCTCCTGCTGCTCTCAGCTCTCACACACGTCTCTTCACACATGGAGCAGTAGATGTGTCTCTGCTCGAGAGGCTGACACATGTTCTCGTGTGAGGCCCATGTGGCATTTTTACTTTTCAGGTGGTTTTGTCAAAATCTTAAAATGCAGAAAAAATCTGGTATTTTGCATATTTGTTTTTGCTCTGATGGAAACAATGAGCAGCTTCTGTCTGTGTTTACTGTGCGGAGAAAGTGCCAGTGTTTCTGTTCTGTGTGTGTGTGTGTACATGTATGTGTGTGTGTACACATGTATGAGTATGTACACATGTATGTGTATGTACACATGTATGAGTATGTACACATGTATGAGTATGTACACGTGTATGAGTATGTACACATGTATGAGTATGTACACATGTATGAGTATGTACACATGTATGAGTATGTATATACATGTATGTGGATGTATACATGTATGAGTATGTGTGCATGTATGTGTATGTACACATGTATGAGGATGTGTACATGTATGAGTATGTGTGCATGTATGTGTGTATGTACACATGTATGTGGATGTGTACATGTATGAGTATGTGTGCATGTATGTGTATGTACACATGTATGAGTATGTACACATGTATGAGTATGTACACATGTATGTGGATGTACACATGTATGTGTATGTCAAAACTGTATGAGTATGTACACATGTCTGAGTATGTACACATGTATCCATTTTACACATGTACTGAGTAAAGTACACATGTATGAGTATTTATGAAGTACATGTATGTACTTTGTATATGTGTATGTGTGTGTACACATGTATGTGATGTGTGTGTGGCACAGACTCAGACTCTGAGTATGACACAGTAGTACACAGTATGAGCATGTACTCATGTATGTGGATGTATATGTGTACTCTGTGTGTAGAGTACAGTATGTGTGTGAGGAGTGTGTGACTCAGTATGAGTATGTACACATGTATGAGTAGTATACATGTATGTGTATGTATCTGATGTGTATGTGTGTGACTCATACTGTCCACATGTGAGGCGTGGCTCAGACCGGTCTCACACAGAAACATACTCAGACTCTCCCACATTATTGACTCTGAGGCTGAGTACACGCTGCAGTTTCGTGCTCTTTACACTTCATATACCTGCCTCTTTTCACTTCACACTTTTCAGTCCAGTTCAAAACTGTAGTGGAGTAGAAAGTACAGATACTCTCAGATGTAGGCACGAGTAAAAGTCTCAAGTATCCATTTTAAAACTCTGAGGAGAGGCAAGTACAGATAAATAGGCAAATTAGTATTTAAGTGAAGTACTTTATTACTTGTACTTTGTCTGAGAGGAGAGGCACAGACTCAGACTCTGAGGAGAGGCACAGACTCAGACTCTGAGGAGAGGACACAGACTCAGACTCTGAGCTGTTGCTGTGGTTTGGAAACAGGAGAAAGCAGCAACAACTTCACCTCAATGTTTTGTGTTTTGTGGAAGTTCAGTAATGAGACCAAACGAGTAACTGCTCAGATCACCGGCCCGACAGAGGCTTCTCCTTCAGCTCAGAAAGAACTCCATTTATTTTAAAATAAATTGAAAAGATTATTATTACGACTCAGTGAAGAGTATTTACCCCTGAACTAGAGTCGTGTGAGGTCCAGTCGTCCAAACCTCTCACTGCCATTTTATATTAAACTAAGAATATTCTCCTGAACATATTTTTAAAACCCCAGTGTGTCTTTGTTCCATCGCTTCATGACATGTTGCAGTGTGTAGTCCTACTGAACACATGTCCTCTGTGTAGTTCTACTGAACACATGTCCTCTGTGTAGTCCTGCTGTACACGTGTGCTCTGTGTAGTCCTACTGAACACATGTCCTCTGTGTAGTCCTACTGAACACATGTCCTCTGTGTAGTCCTACTGAACACATGTCCTCTGTGTAGTCCTGCTGAACACGTGTGCTCTGTGTAGTCCTACTGAACACATGTCCTCTGTGTAGTAGTCCTGCTGAACACATGTGCTCTGTGTAGTCCTACTGAACACACATGTCTAGTCCTGAACACATGTAGTCCTGCTGTCCTACTGAACACATGTGCTCTGTGTAGTCCTACTGAACACATGTCCTCTGTGTAGTCCTGCTGAACACATGTGCTCTGTGTAGTCCTACTGAACACGTGTGCTCTGTGTAGTCCTGCTGAACACATGTGCTCTGTGTAGTCCTACTGAACACATGTGCTCTGTGTAGTCCTGCTGTACACGTGTGCTCTGTGTAGTCCTACTGGACACGTGTGCTCTGTGTAGTCCTGCTGAACATGTGTGCTCTGTGTAGTCCTACTGAACACATGTCCTCTTGTAATTCTACTGAACACGTGTGCTCTTTGTAGTCCTACTGAACACATGTGCTCTTGTGTAGTCCTACTGAACACGTGTGCTCTTGTGTAGTCCTGTGAACACGTGTGCTCTGCTGTGTAGTGTGCTGAACACACGTGTGCTCTGTGTAGTCCTGCTGAACACATGTGCTCTGTGTAGTCCTACTGAACACATGTGCTCTGTGTAGTCCTCCTGCTGTACACGTGTGCTCTGTGTAGTCCTGCTGAACACATGTGCTCTGTGTAGTCCTACTGAACACATGTGCTTTGCGTAGTCCTACTGAACACATGTCCCCTGTGTAGTCCTGCTGTACACGTGTGCTCTGTGTTGTCCTACTGGACACGTGTGCTCTGAGTAGTCTTGCTGAACATGTGTGCTCTGTGTAGTCCTACTGAACACATGTCCTCTTGTAGTCCTACTGAACACGTGTGCTCTTGTAGTCCTACTGGACACATGTCCCTTGTGTAGTCCTGCTGTACACGTGTGCTCTGTGTAGTCCTACTGGACACGTGTGCTCTTGTAGTCCTACTGAACACGTGTGCTCTGTGTAGTCCTACTGAACACATGTCCTCTTGTAGTTCTACTGAACACGTGTGCTCTTGTGTAGTCCTGTGCACGTGTGCTCTGTGTAGTCCAGCTGTACACGTGTGCTCAGTGTAGTCCTACTGAACACGTGCGCTCTGTGTCGTCCTACTGAACACATGTGCTTTGTGTAGTCCTACTGAACACATGTCCTCTGTGTAGTCCTGCTGTACACGTGTGCTCTGTGTAGTCCTACTGGACACGTGTGCTCTGTGTAGTCCTACTGAACACATGTCCTCTTGTAGTTCTACTGAACACGTGTGCTGTTTGTAGTCCTACTGAACACATGTGCTCTTGTGTAGTCCTACTGAACACGTGTGCTCTTGTGTAGTCCTGTGCATGTGTGCTCTGTGTCGTCCTGCTGTACACATGTGCTCTGTGTAGTCCTACTGTACACGTGTGCTCTGTGTAGTCCTACTGTACACATATGCGCTTGTAGTCCTACTGCACACGTGTGCTCTGTGTAGTCCTACTGTACACGTGTGCTCTGTGTAGTCCTGCTGTACACATGTGCTCTGTGTAGTCCTACTGAACACGTGTGTTCTTGTGTAGTTCTTTGGACGTGTGCTCTGTGTAGTCCTACTGTACATATATGCTCTTTTAGTCTCCTACTGAACACATGTCCTCTGTGTAGTTCTACTGTACACATGCGCTCTGTGTCGTCCTACTGAACACGTGTGCCCTGTGTAATTCTACTAAACACATGTGCTCTGTGTAGTCCTACTGAACACGTGTCCTCTTGTAGTTCTACAGAACACGTGTGCTCTCTGTAGTCGTACTCAACACTGTGCTCTTGTAGTCCTGCTGTACACGTGTGCTCTTGTAGTCCTACTGAACACGTGTCCTCTTGTAGTCCTACTGAACATGTGTCCTCTTGTAGTCCTACTGAACATGTGTCCTCTTGTAGTCCTAGTGAACACGTGTGCTCTTGTAGTCCTACTGAACACATGTGCTCTTGTAGTCCTACAGTACACATGTCCTCTTCTAGTCCTACTGAACACGTGTCCTCTTGTAGTCCTACTGAACACGTGTCCTCTTGTAGTCCTATTGAACACGTGTGCTCTTGTAGTCCTACTGAACACGTGTCCTCTTGGAACACGTGTCCTCTTGTAGTCCTACTGTACACGTGTGCTCTTGTAGTCCTACTGAACACGTGTCCTCTTGTAGTCCTACTGAACAACTCTTGTAGTCCTCTTGTAGTCTTGTACTGAACACGTGTCCTCTTGTAGTCCTGCTGTACACGTGTGCTCTGTGTAGTCCTACTGAACATGTGTCCTCTTATAGTCCTACTGAACACGTGTCATCAGTGTAGTCCTACTGAACACGTGTGCTCTTGTAGTCCTACTGAACACGTGTGCTCTTGTAGTCCTACTGAACACGTGTCCTCTTGTAGTTCTACTGAACACGTGTGCTCTTGTAGTCCTACTGAACACGTGTCCTCTTGTAGTCCTACTGAACACGTGTGCTCTTGTAGTCCTACTGAACACGTGTGCTGAACACGTGTGCTCTTGTAGTCCTACTGAACACGTGTGCTCTGTGTAGGCCTACTGAACACGTGTGCTCTTGTAGTCCTACTGAACACGTGTGCTCTCTCTATGTAGTCCTACTGAACACGTGTGCTCAGTGTAGTCCTACTGAACACGTGTCCTCGGTGTAGTCCTACTGAACACACGTGTGCTTAGTTGTAGTCCTCTGAACACGTGTAGTAGTCCTACTGAACACGTGTGCTCTAGTGTAGTCCTACTGAACACGTGTGCTCTTGTAGTCCTACAGTACACGTGTCTCTCTCTATGTAGTCCTACTGAACACGTGTGCTCAGTGTAGTCCTACTGAACACGTGTCCTCGGTGTAGTCCTACTGAACACGTGTGCTCTTGTAGTCCTACTGAACACGTGTCCTCTTGTAGTCCTACTCAACACGTGTGCTCCTGTAGTCCTACTGAACACGTGTGCTCTTGCGGCTGGAGTGTGTAAGTAGGAGACACGGGCTGAGGTCTCGTAAAGCTGAACTGCTCCATATCCCCCTGAAAAACTTGGCACCGAGGCCCCGGGTGACTTCAACCCCCAAAACCGCGCCCTACAGTCCTCAGAACGCTTTTGTGCGACCATAACACACACACACATGACATATGCACATATGGAGCGGCGTTCACACGGTCTCAGTAACACGCGCGCACCACACACAGGATTATGGGTAATTGGCGGCACTCTGCCTGCATATATGAGTTTGATTAGGGCCGAGGAGCGAGAGGATAAAGCCGAGCCTGATTAGAAACAGAGAGTATTGCTTCCATACAATGGCTCTCACAATGAAACTGCTATACACTATTTGTCTATGTTCCACTATTGTTCTGCTCCTATACGCGGCGCGCAGCGGGTTTAGAGCAGACTCGGGTTTGGGCCGGCCTCACTAATCATCATTTCTTTGTCTTAAAATGTAAAGATGTTTTTTGGGGCTGTTTATTAAACCATATGTGGGTCATTATTTTACTCTCGCTTCATTATAAGATTCATTTAAAACAGCTGACAGCTCACTTTCACCCTGTGGCTTCACACTGGGGCAACTTTACTTAGGTTTTTATAGCTAGAAAAATGACAAAAGTGATGTTTTTTTAACGTCTGAGGTCTGATCCAAAGTAAAAGACGAAATCTTTGTAGGAGTGAGTGCTGCTTTTTTAAGAACCACCTCTTTCTGCTTTTTTAAACCTTTTTAAAGCCTCACCTCTGTGCCTACATGTGCAGAATGTTCAGTCTAAAGTCTGTGCAGATTCAGTCTAAAGTCTCACAGCGCTGGTTCATGATGACATTTTGAGTGTTTGTTTTAAGTTTATTAGCAACTTTTTGAACCAAGTGTCTGAATTGTTTTAAAAATCAGACGTGAAACAGAAGGAGGAGGAGACAGGGGGAAGGTGAAAACGGACTTTTTAGGAGCGCAAAGAGAAGCAAAGCAAAGCGAGTTCATTTGTAGGTCATTCAAAGTCCTACATATGTCTCCTCTCTGTAAAAGTCATGTGCATAGACCGTTTTTATATAAAGGCATGAAACTGCGCTATGTGCGGAGCTGCTCTCTGCGCCACAGCCGCAGCCTCGTCAGGTGAGGCAGCTCCGGTGTCCGTGGGCTGTGGGAGCGTTAGATCTGTTCAGATGACACGAGTCTGAACGACCTGAAAAGCTCCCCGCTCAGCCGCAGAGGGAAAGCCGCGGCGCTTCGTTTTCAGGCCAAACTCGAGCTCGTAAAAAGCGCAGGGTGACTTCTGCTGCGGTGATATTATAGATACGCGTTGGCGGGGTTTGAAATCAGAACTGGGTGGGAGCGTGAATGCCAGAGCCAGAGAGAAAGAAGAAGAAGAAGGAGAAGAAGAAGGGAGGAGGGAGGGAGGGAGAGAGAGCGGCACAAACTTTCTCTAAAGTTCGACTGGAGCGGAGCTTTCACTGTGGAGTGAGGCGGGGTTTCAGCCCGGACTAAGCCACGGCAGCTTTGCAATGCGGCACCGTGGCGATTCTCCATCCAACTTTATTATCTTCTTCTCCAAATCTCATCCCTAGACCCGACCATGTACTCTCCTTACTGCTTGACACAGGTACGCTCCGCTGCTCTTTCGCTGCTCTTTTTTGCTGCATGTGAGAGTTTTCCGGTTTGTTCCGCGCGTTATTTCAGCCTCAGTTTGTGCTTGTGTCGTGTTCGTGGAGCTTGTCATTTACTTCAAACTGTCGTGTGTCCTGCTCCGCGCGCTCTCCCGCTGTGACCCCGCGCACTTTTGGAGCCGTGTCTGTTCTTTTCTCAGAGGAAGCCGTGCGCCGCCCTGCAGCTTCTTGCGCGTCTCGTTGCGCACGGTTTAGGAAGAAAATGGCGCTACTCCCAAATCTATTCGATATAAAAGGGAGGCTGGGGGCAGGAGCGCGCGGGGAGCTCTCCGCTGAACTCACAGGTTATTTATTTACGCGCTTTCAACCGAGAAGTGTGAGTTTTGTGTCCACAGCCCGGGACCGAGCTGTGGCGCGGCGGGCAGCGGGACACTTGATGTTTGACCAGAGGCTCGGCTCAGAGGGGACGGGCTCGGAGCAGCGGTGTCCCGGGCTCGTCCGCACTCACTGTCCGGGGGCCTTTAAGGACAGAGGACACATTCAGCCGCTGTCCACCATGTTTTCATATATTTCACCGCAGCGCCCGACTTTCAAAACAACATTTGGCCGACGGTTAAAAAGTGGGCGTGTGTTCCAGTGAAGTCACCTCAAAAGACGTTTGACCTTTTAAGAAAACAAACGCTTTAAGTTTGATTTAAAGTGTTGAAGTTTAAGTTGTATTTAAAGGAGACAAACCACAGCACGACCGCGCGTAAAAGTGAATTTATAACAGGTCAAAACACGGTCCGTATGAAGGCTGCTCACATTTTTTTATTTTTTTATTGAATGTTATAAAACTAGCACAACCCACAGGCCCATACGTCTGTCTTCTATATTACTCTGTTTGTCATTTTACCCAATAAGAAAGAGCTTTAGTGCCGAGCTGTTTTACGCACGACAGCAGCGCGGGGCCTTTGACTTTTACGCGCGTCTCCTTGGCACAGGTCTGTTTGTTTACACAGTTTGACTTGAACCTTTTCTCTGTGTGATATAATATTAATCCAGACTATTTGTGTAAAATATAACACTTATTTTGCCATTAAAAATCTCAAGTAAAAGTGTACATTTTGAGACGCTGCTGTGGGCCTATGGCAAAAAAAAAAAAAAAGGAAAAAAAATCTCTTGTATAGCCTATATTTTTATTAGCTTATTAACGAATTAATAAAATACATAATATTTTTACAATAACATATTTTATCCCACGTTTTTCTTTTTCCTTTTAATGGGCCTAAATAATTTCAAACCCTCCTCACTGCAAAGGTCAAGCCCTGCGTGACCTTTCATGCGTAAATTGTCCAAACGCGCCGTTTTTCTGCTTTAATGACATAAAAAACTGCAGAATAATAAAAGTGAGCGTTTTTCTTCCTTTTGCACAGTCCGGGCTCAGGCTCAGGGCAGAGGAGAGCCCCGCGCGCCGCGTCAGGCCGCTCCGCTGCTCTGTGGAAAGCAGCGGAGCGCAGAGCCGTGTGCGCCAAATACAAGACTAGAATTTATGTATTTTACAGCACAAGTATTTAGACTTTAACAGGTTACAGTGAGGTTCTTCGGACAAACACACGCCTCTCTCTCATTCTGGAGAATAAAAGCTGCTTTTGTAAATATGTTTAAGCCTCAAACAGCTGAGAATCTTCAGAGTTTTCTGTCAGAACAAAGATTTTCACTCATGACTTTTGATTAGATTTGGTCACGTGGATGAAAATAAAATCATCTGAACTCTTGGCCTTTCTCAAAATGCTTTTATTTAGCTGGAGTCTCTGGACCACGGGCCACGTTGCACATATTGTTTTTATCACTGCTCTGAGCTGCAGTCTGTGTTTCGGCTTCGATAATCAATGATGTATTTGATTTAGAGCCGCAGAAACGCGTCCATCAGCCTGCTGCATATTTAGAGCAGCGCGTGTTCCAAGCCCAGCGCTATGAGGCACAGGTCCGCATCGAGTTTCCTCTTTCTTTCCATTAATTAAAATTAATTGGCAGCAGATCCTGTCGCACGAGCCTTCATGAGCGCGTGCTGCCCATGTGCGCGACGTACAGATCTTCTTTTAATGGTGCTGCTTTAACGCTGCGTCTCCCTCCTCCCTGCGCTTAAATGTACTTCTTAACGCACGTCGCTCCTTTACGCATAACACGCTCCTTTACGCACATAAATGTACTCTTACGCACATAAATCTACTCCTTTACGCACGTACTCGCTCCTTTACGCACGTACTCGCTCCTTTACGCACGTACTCGCTCCTTTACGCACGTACACGCTCCTTTACGCACATAAATGTACTCTTTTACGCACATAAATGTACTCCTTTACGCACGTACTCGCTCCTTTACGCACGTACACGCTCCTTTACGCACGTACTCGCTCCTTTACGCACGTACTCGCTCCTTTACGCACGTACTCGCTCCTTTACGCACGTACACGCTCCTTTACGCAGGCTCTCGCGCGCTCACGCACTGCTTTAACCCCGGAGCTGGTGAGTTCTTGACGTGTATGAGGCGAGGTTATATTAACTCGAGGTGTGATCTGAATTCCTTTTGATTTCATCTGTTCCCTCAGTGTTACTCTGTGTCACGGAGATAATGACACGGTGTATACATATTTCCTGTGCGCTGTCATTCACCTGTGTGAGGTACAGGTTGTGTTTCTGTTGGAGAGGCCTGGCCCCGCGCGCCCCTGACGCACGTGCCAAACACCTGAAGCTTTGATGCGCCACACAGCGCGTTTCTAGAGTCTATATTTGCAGAAAGTTTGAATGCGATTTGAAGGTCAGGGAGGCGTCGTTAATTAAAACTTTTATGTGCTGCGTTTTGAAATCAATTACTCTAGTTAAGCCTTCCAGCTGATCCAAATGAGATGTGGGCTGTTAATATAGACTGCACGTCTCTGAGCTCTGCCAACTTCTGAAGCTTTTCTGAAAACTCTGAGATGTTCGACAATCTGCTGCAGATTGTTTAACTATTTGAGTTCAGTTCACACAAAATGTTCCTATTTGCTGTATAAGTGCACAAAGTCCAACAATTTGTGGTTCTAATGTCTTTTAGATTTGGACATCAAGTGCTTTCTTGAAATACACCCAGCCTGGAATTCTGGCAAGACACAGAGAGTATAATGAAAGCTATATGCAGTATACGTCTGCCACATCACCATGGCAACAAGGAAATAAATATGATTTTTGTAGTATCTTTGGTAAAGATAAAGGGTTCAGCTCAACAAAGCGTCTGTGCATATGGAGAAGAAAGAGAAGTCTGGACGACAATATGTGAGAAGCTCACACGTTCCACTCAGTCTGTTCTGAATGTACTTAAACGAGGCTTTTATGTGACTCCAGTTTGTGTCCCTCTGTGTGACGATCTGCGCTGACCTCCGGGGTCAGAAAGACGAGACCGGCGCCGTGTCAGTGGCTCCCGGCGGAGGCCAAAGTCGAGTTTCACGTCGCTGTCTTGGTCCACAATACCACGAAACTAATCAGTCTTTTGGCGAGTGAAGAGCGAGCGGAGGGTTTAGGACGGTGAGGGTCAGCGGGTCAGCGAGCGAAGACTTAGGCCTGTTGTAGACCTCCATATTCATCATGAGGACTTTTTCTTTGCAAAAGTGCGGAGATTTGGGGTATTTTTATTGTCGTACGATCCGGTTTGAGCTGTAGAGCGATGAATAAGTCCCTTTTATGGCTAATTATTGGTACATTCTGCTGTTTATTTGCTGCAGCTCACGTCTTGTCTCTTTACAAATGGTTTACTGGGATTATCTTGCATTATTTAACTCTTAAGTAGTTTCAGTTTGATGGTTTATCTCCGTGTTCCTCTGTACGGTGTTGTAAATGTGTCGTCGTGACAGTAAAGGTTTGTGTGGTCACTGTTTAAGCCCGTGGAGGGTGCGGGGCTGCAGTGGTCAGTGGTAAAAGCGGCGTGCCAACTGTGCCAGGGCGTCGGGCAGGCCTGGGAGGTACATTGTGTTCTTTTGACTTATTCATCTTTTGCGCTGGAGGCAGACCAAGTCCCTCTTTCTCGGCTTGGCCCAAACTGCGAGTGTTAAACAGTCAGAATCATTTTTAATTACATTTTGCTGATTTGCCCTGGGAGGTGACCGATCGGGTTTGCTAGTGCGCAACAAAGTGAATTAATCTGAACATAGAAGAATCACACTTTATGCTCAGCTCGCTCTGGAATAATGAATTTTCTTTTTTTTTTTGTGTTTAAAGATTTGTCAGAGAGGCTGGTTTGTCCGTCACGTGGCCCGAGCTGCTGTTGGTTTGTGGAGATGTGGATGTTTCGATGTGGTTTTCGCTCTTATCTGTGCAGTGTTTCTGGCCGTCCGTGCAAAATGGATTTATGGCGCTTAACCGAGGCAGTTGGCGCAGCAGGGTGATAGGTGGCGCTCCCCTGGTTGGAGAGCTCTGAGCGTTTGTGTGGATTAGGTGGAGTCTGGTGTTGGGTCCTTGTATCTCGGTGGTGTTGTTGTGTGATAGAGTCGTGTTAACCTCTCCATACGGCTCACACATGGAGCCGCTCGTGTGGAGTCAGACTCAACAGTGTTTCAAACCGTCCCGGGACATGTGTCTGTGGAGAATCACACGCCACAAAGTGCAGCGGCAAATTAACTCTCACGTAATCAACTTTATGTGGGTTCAGTTTGTTTTAGAGGGAGTTTTATTAACATTGTGAGAGTGACATTTAACACCCAGTAGAGTTTTCCTGATTTAGCTGAACAACGCACAGAGGTTTTATTTTACACTTGATTTGAGCGAATTTAACATTTTCGGACATGTTAATAGTGACGTTTAATCCCAAAATCAAGAGTTTTATTAACATTTTGAGAGTAAACTGATATAACACTTTGTGGAGTTCTCCTGATTTAGCCAAACAACACAGAGGTTTTACTTATATGTTTTATTTTTGCACTTGATTTGAGTAAATTTAGCATTTTTGATCATGTTATTTAATTAACACTCAACCCGAGTGTCTGTTTAACCACGAAATCAAGATTTATATTAACATTTTGAGAGTAAACAGATATAAAACTTTGTAAATTCATCTTGATTTAACCAAAAACACAGAGATATTTTATTTTTACACTTAATTTTAATTAATTTAACATTTCTGGACATGTTAATTAAGTAACACTGGACCAGTTTAACGATGTTTAACCCTGAAATCAAGAGTTTTATTCACATTTTTCTAGTACACTTTGTGGAGTTATCCTGATTTAGCCAAAAAACACAGAGATATTTTATTTTGAGTCAATTTAACATTTCTGGTCATGTTAATTAAGTAACACTCAACCCGAGTGTCAGTTTAACCACGAAATCAAGAGTTTTATTAACATTTTGAGAGTAAACAGATGTAAAACTTCGTAGAGTCACCTTGATTTAACCAAAAACACAGAGATATTTTATTTTTACACTTAATTTTAATTAATTTAACATTTCTGGACATGTTAATTAAGTAACACTGGTCCAGTTTAACGATGTGTAACCCTGAAAATCAAGAGTTTTATGAACATTTTTCTAGTACACTTTGTGGAGTTATCCTGATTTAGCCAAAAAACACAGAGATATTTTATTTTGAGTCAATTTAACATTTCTGGTCATGTTAATTAAGTAACACTCAACCCGAGTGTCAGTTTAACCACGAAATCAAGAGTTTTATTAACATTTTGAGAGTAAACAGATGTAAAACTTTGTAGATTTATCCTGATTTAACCAAAAAACACAGAGATGTTTTATTTTTACACTTAATTTTGATTAATTTAACATTTTCGGACATGTTAATCAAGTGACACTGGACCAGTTTAACGATGTTTAACCCTGAAAATCAAGAGTTTTATTCACATTTTGAGATTAAACAGATGTAACACTGTAGATTTTTCCTGATTCAGTTACACGACACACAAACATGTTTATTTCTATATTTACATGTTTTATTTTGTCACTTAATCTGAGTAAATGTCAACATTTTGGGGAGTAGTATCTTCTCAGTAAAGTAAAATCACTCCTCCGTCTGAGCCAAACCTCTCGCCTCGCTCCTGTTACAAAACTCACAACCGTTTCTATTTTTGCCCCGTCATTATCTTTTGGCTGCGGTTAAAGTTGAGGTGAAAAATCTCTGTATGTGATAATTAAATTTTCTCTCTGTGTTGAGACTGTTAATTAAAATGTTCCTCAAATTTAATAATCAAATGTGCAACAAAAAGCCTGAAAACACTGTCGCTGATCAATGGAGGAAGGATTTTTGGGATTTATATTTATTTTTGGGGAGTTTTTTTTGCCGTAGTGGAAAATTTGTGATGTTTTTCTGCTCGACGATGAGATTTGAGCCGTAGAAGGTTGAATCACGGACTTCATGACTGATTAGTTGGTTGAGCGTTTGCCACTGATCTGAATATCTATAAATGTTTTTCAGCTGTAAAACCCCTCACCACACACTTTATACACTTTTCTCACACAGGCATTAACATTTTCTCACATTTCTCTCTTGTTTAAACAAAGTTCAAACCTTCGTCGGTGCCTTTGTCGGTGCAGAACGTTTCATCGACATTGTGGGTTTTGTCGGGGAGAAAACTTGCAAACATACAGCACTTCAGAGTCACACTGATCCAACATTTATGTAAATTTGTCTGACACATTCTGTACTGTACAGGAGACACGGAGGAGACTGATGGACAATGGTCTACAGTCCCTCAGCCAATCAGGACGCAGAACACAATGGTCTACAGTCCCTCAGCCAATCAGGACGCAGAACACAATGGTCTACAGTCCCTCAGCCAATCAGGATGCAGAACACAAAAAACATGCAAAATTGTACAAAAAAAATCCGCGAAACAGCGAAAGATGAACCACAATATAGCGAGGAACAACTGTATCGACACAAACCGACGACTTAAGTGTTACTTTCTGTTATTTATTCACCACATCTCACATTTTTGTCCATTTTGAATCCATTTTCGGACATTTTCGCTTCACGATTTGGCTTTGCGCTTCAAACCTGACGACACAGAGTTCACCACGGAGAGTGTGGAGTTCTCCATGTGTGAGAAGACCCCAGCAGCTGCCTCGTCCTGGCTTGTCTTCCTCCACCTCTCCACCTCCTCAATTAGCTCCTTCAGGACCAGTAACGGCCGCTGAGAGCGAGGCCATTGTCCCGGGATGAGCCTCGCTGGTTGTTGTTGTTTGTCTCAGCTGCTCCCATGCATCCTCGTCCATCCCCCTTCGCCGTCCTCCGCCGCTGTGTTTTCAGTCTTTTTGATATTCTCAGAGGCTTTTTTGTGCGGATAACCTTGTTGAATGGGACAATGCAGTCTAGCGTGAAATTAAAGCTCTTAGTTAGTTTGGAGTTGCTCAAAAGAGGATTTTACACATGCATGCATTCATACACCCTCCCATACGCTATAGATAGAGCTAATTAGAGGAAGTACACCCTATGTCGACCATCAAGGGCCCAATTAAAAGAAGAAGGGGGACCTCAGACGCGAGATCGAGGCCGAATCAGCTCAGGGAGAGTGTTTTTGTGCAGTGTGTGAACAGCGCGGCGGCAGGAGAACACAGAACACGCTGATACTGCCGAGGAAAAGAAAAAACAATGGGTCTGATTGTCCCGACAGCCGAGCGCTTCATTAAGAAACAGATTGAGAGGGATTAGTTTTTATTTATGTATCTGAAAAGTGCCGCTGGGCAATAATCAGCATCGACAAGTGTGAATGTGGGTTTAAATTAAAGTAGTTTCTTTGCCAGATGTGGAAAAAGAAAGACATTTGTGACTATATTACGCAAAATGGACTTTTATGAGGTTTAAGTCGTGTTCTAGTGCTGTTACAGACTCAAAAACAGACCTGGACTTGTGTTTTGTTTCACTCACACGTTTAGATAATCCTTTTTTATCCGTCTCTCGAGCCCAAAACGCTCTGCTCCACCTTGTGATGTCATAACGTGGTAGTTTTCGACCTGCTTTTACCTTTTAGTTCAGCTGAGATCGTGAATTCCGTGTGTGAAATCCTCCAAATGATTCTTACAAACACAAGCGCAGCACTTCCTGTATCCCCACACGATGACGTCACAAGGTGGAACGGCGTGTTTTCCGTCTGAGAGAATTTAAACGTGTGTGAATGAAACAAAAAAACACAACTCCAGGTGCGTTTGTGACGAGAAAACGATGTAAAATAGCTCAGAAAACAGCGAAACATGAGCGTTTTAAGTCGCGTTTTGCAGCTAGATTCCAGTTTTCACTTTAAAAAATTACGTTTACTACAGCAAGACACGAAAATAGAGTCAGTGCAATGAGATTTTGGGAGTTTACGTCAATATTTATTCACTAATACGGCAGAAAAAGAAGCGTTACGAGCGAGACAGAAATAGAAAACGCATTGTACTTACACAGGAGCTATATTAACAGGCTGTAGCACTGCTCTGGTTATGTGGCTATGTGAGGTCATGTATTTTAGTGGCAGCGACACACACACACACACACACACACACACACACACACACACACACACACACACACACACACACACACACACACACACACAGCGCTAACAAACATATCTGCACGGCTAATACCAGGCCCACTTCCTCATTGCAACTAGCTCTACTGCAGATACTCCCAGTGTGTCCAGTGAGAAGGACTGGAACAAAGTGTGCCTCTGCTGCTCTCTTTCCCTCCCTCTTTCCCTCCTCTCTCCCTCCTCTCGCTCCACGTCCTGTCGAGAGTCGTTGGCGGCGTTCCAGCGGTGGAAAAATCTATAAGCCATTGCGTAATATACCATATCTTTACCTTGGCTGAACCCGGTACAAGATCCACAGCTGTGAGCGAAGGCAAACAGAGGGGAGTGTGCAGACGGGAGCGGAGAGAGGAGTCTTTGTGCGTCCCTCGTATAAACGGCGGGACGGCGCTTTGATGGAGACCAGCGCGAGATATGTTTTCGTAGCTGACACATATTCAAGTTGTAGGATCTGTTTTTGCTAAAATAAAAGTGGTGTAATGTTTTTAAACCCCTGATCAACTTGTTTTTTTCTTTTCGTGGGACTTGTTTTGGCGTCGCGGCCTGGCTCGCACCGTCCCCTCCAGCAGCAGTGTTTGAACTCCGGAGGGAAAGAGAGTCGTGTTTTTATTGGAAGCTCTTGTTACGCCGCGCTCACTGACTTTCCAACTTCTCTGGCAAACGCGGTTTTGGTTCTGTTTATTTTCATTATTTCTTATACATACAACGACAACCGAGTAACATTGTTAAACTTGTGTCTTTTTGACTTAAAAGCAGCAGCGGCAGGAAGATAAGTGAAAGTGTAGATCCTGGAGTGGACGAATACTCAAGTAAAAGTAAAGGTATAACATGAAAAAGCACGTGTTTAAAAATGTACTTAAACAGCGAAAAGTACAAGTATTTTGTGCAGATTTGGAGTCGTTTAAAGAGTAAAAAGTGCAAGTATTTCGTGCAGATTTGGAGTCGTTTAAAGAGTAAAAAGTGCAAGTATTTCGTGCAGATTTGGAGTCGTTTAAAGAGTAAAAAGTACAAGTATTTCATGCAGATTTTGAGTCCTTTAACGAGTAAAAAGTACAAGTATTTCGTGCAGATTTTGAGTCCTTTAAAGAGTAAAAAGTACAAGTATTTCGTGCAGAATTTGAGTCCTTTAAAGAGTAAAAAGTGCAAGTATTTCGTGCAGATTTTGAGTCCTTTAAAGAGTAAAAAGTACAAGTATTTCGTGCAGAATTTGAGTCCTTTAAAGAGTAAAAAGTGCAAGTATTTCGTGCAGATTTTGAGTCCTTTAAAGAGTAAAAAGCACCAGTATTTCATGCAGAATTTGAGTCTTTTAAAGAGTAAAAAGTACCAGTATTTCGTGCAGATTTTGAGTCCTTTAAAGAGTAAAAAGTACCAGTATTTCGCGCGGATTTTGAGTCCTTTAAAGAGTAAAAAGTACAAGTATTTCGTGCAGATTTTGAGTCCTTTAAAGAGTAAAAAGTACCAGTATTTCATGCAGAATTTGAGTCTTTTAAAGAGTAAAAAGTACCAGTATTTCATGCAGATTTTGAGTCTTTTAAAGAGTAAAAAGTGCAAGTATTTCGTGCAGATTTGGAGTCGTTTAAAGAGTAAAAAGTACAAGTATTTCGTGCAGATTTTGGGTCTTTTAAAGCTTCAAATGTGGTGATTTTGATAAAGATTTGAGCTGAATTTTGGTCAACAGCAGCAATTTTATCCACATGTGTCAAACTCAAGGCCCGTGGGCCAAATGTGGCCCTCCACATCATTTTATGTGGCCCTCGACAGGTAAATTTAAAGGTCTGATGGTCTTAAAATGTCATTTTCAGGAGAATACGCAGTTACACAGCCATATTTTTACATCTAGGCAAAGGCACATGTAATATTTGTAAATAAATAAGTAATAAATACAGAAACAGTTAATTAAGAAGTTAAAAAGTAGTTAGATTTATTTTACCCTTATTTGGCCCTTTGAGAGCGGCCATTTTGCCTGATGTGGCCCTCAGTGAAAATGTGTTTGACGCTCCTCTTTTTTTCTAGCTGATTTTATTTGGGTTTTTTTTTTTTTTTTTTTTGCAAACTACGAAGGAGTTAAAAATAAAACCTTTTCAGCAGGTCTCAGACGGTTGTCAGACCTGTTCAGAAATGTAGTGCAGTAGAAAGTACAAATACTGCTCTCAAATGCAGTGAAATAAAAGTAAGTGTAGTGTAGTCCTTTGTTTCACCTCAGCTTAAAGTTTACAAAAGCCTTCATCAGTTTGTAACGTCAGTGATTGTTCAGAGTCACATTCCCGCCTTTATCTTATTAACGCCATAATTCAAGCCATAAACTCAAAGTTATGTGGGAGTCTCGGTCGTTTTCCGCAGCGCTGCTAAATAAAACCTGTCCGTTCCCTGTAATGTCTGTGATTCCAGTGAAAACACGCTGAGTCCACCTGAGTGTGGACGTGTAAAGAGCGTCACATGGAGCGCAGATGACGGAGCGTTTGGGCCGTTCTGTGTAAGACAAAAGTTTAGAACAGAGCACAACAAGAGGCCGTGCTGCTTTAAAGTGTCTGGACGGGTGATAAGTTTGTGTTTATTGACTCTGCGGTCGCTCGCGCTCATAAGAAGCGGTGTTCGGGTGGCACGACTCCAGGCGGAGGGAAAAACGGCTGTTTAAAGTACACACAGGCCTAATTATGCTGATTTAAGCATTCTTGTGGTCTTCCCTCTGGCTTGCGGTGAGTTAACTGGCTGTGGGACGAGTGCAGGAGATAAAGAAGCAGGCGGCAGATAGGCCTGTCGCTGGAATCACAAAATCAACTTGGAACTTTTACTTTTGGAGGTCAATATTTCACTTTAATTCAGTTTATTTTTATAAAGTTCTAAGTCACAGCAGCAGCGTCGCCTCCTCGAGCTCATTTAACCAACAGAACGTTACAAAATCAACAGTGAAACCGAAAAAAACAAGCAAATTTATCCACAAGAAAATGGAGGAGAGTCCCAGAGCGCCCCCTGTCCTTAGACCACGTGTGTCAAACGCAGGCCGGGGGGCAAAATCTGGCCCGCGGTGTGATTATATTTGGCCTGTGACATCATCAAATCAAATTAAATGTATGTTATTGCTGTCCCGCTGGTGTGTACATGCATCACTGATACTACAAATCCCAGAATGCTTTGCTGTTACGCTGGTGTGCATTCAAAAACCTGAATGTAGCAAATTTAGCTTAAATATTTGTTTCTCTCTGTACTTTTTCTACTCCAAGGCTGGACTGTTAATAGTTTAAAAGTTGAATTTTCAGTCAATTACATTTTATTTTATTTTTTTGTTGTTGTTGTTGGCTTGTTAATAAAAAATATTTACTTTAAAAAGGAAAATAAAAGGCAACAGATAGATATATAATGCATTTTATTTATTTAAGGTAAGGCAGATTTATTTGTATAGCACAATTTGTACACAAAGTAACTCAAATTACTTTATAGAATAAGAAAGACATAAAAATCACACAAATTAAAACATAAATAATCACAAATAATCATGATTAAATTAACATTAAAACAGAAAAGTGCAGAATAAAAACCTTATTATTTATTAAACCCTTTTAAAATATGAAATAAATGCTACTGATGTGTTTTATTTCAAATTTAATCTCTCATCTGCTTGAGTAAATTTCATATGAAAAGATTAAACACGACATATACAGTAAATATTAAGTTTGGCCCATGAATTTGTCTTATTTTTTAATTGTGGCCACTGTGAGTTTGAGTTTGACGCCTCTGCCTTGGACCCTTCCCCTCGGCAACGAAAAAAGTGAACTTTTTCTTATTTTTGTGTACTTTTCTGAAGCTTTGAGCAGTAAAGGTTTGATTAAGTAACTCCTATGACTCACTAAGCGTCTCATTGATAAATTGCAGCTCATGAAAAATTCACATCCGTCAACCGGACAGAAAGTCGCGGGAGTGAAGGCGGATTTAAATGAGGGATTACACCAGTGTTTTCCGACCTTTTTTTGAGTCGTGGCTCACTTTTTTTGGTGTAAAGTTGCTTCGGTACATCGTCCACTAAAACTTTATGAAATTACACCAATTTGAGTGTCTGTTTTTTGGGGTTTTTTTCTGGAAAACTACACACAGACACAGACGTTGCAGCTCATGTTCATTAAAATACTGCACATTTAGGATTGTGTTTGGGGGGAAAAATCCTGCTTGAGGGTGGTCGTGTCGTTTATCGTCTATATTTTCTTTTCCAGCCATAAATTGTACTTCAAATGTGTGTGAGATCAGATCCAAAATAAAGATGTTCCAGAGGTTTTAGTTGCCTTCAAATGTAGTTTTTCTGTTTCAGTCAGGCCCAGATTTACAGGGGTGCAGTTTAAAGTGTTACACCATCAATACAAACTCCTAACTGTGAGTGTATTAATCACTTTTGCACCCCGTTGAAACTCCGACACTCCCTCGATCCATTTAATCTGCGTCCTCCATATTTATTTTTATGTTCACATGTTATGGATTGGTCCGGGAAAACGACGCCCTCATTCCCAGAAAGAGGAATTAATGCTGTTTGAATTTTCTCCCTGTACCTAAAGGGAAGAATTTGAAATGTTAAATAAGCAAAGCGGGCCCGTTTCAAAAGTCCCTCTTGTTTGGGCTCTCGTGAACAGTGTGAACTGTGTGTGCACCTGTCCGCTGGCGGTGTGAGCTCATCTGTGTGGAGAAAAAAAAAAAAAAAACATGCAGATTTAGCAGTAAGGAAGTCTGATATTCAAAATGTATCTCACAATTATTGATACACCAAACAACACTGAAAATTATCACTTTTCTGTGTCTGATCTGCAGCTTTATGACGTCAGACTTTGGGAACGAAAAGTAAAGTTGACTTTGACCCTGGATTAAAAAGAAAGTTTAGAGTCGAGGCTTGAAATTAAATAACCTCATCCAGTTAATTAACCAAACTTTCTTTCTTGTTCTTGTGCATCTTGCGAGTTTCATTAAAAAAAAAAACACCTACTGTACATTTTCTGTTTAAGTTTCAAATCCACCTTCCTCAGACTCGAGCTATTCATGGATTTATTAATTTTCTTTTAGTTTTTTGGGCTGATTGGACGTGATAAGTGTAAAAAACAAAGAATTATCTGTTAACATTATGAGAAAAAGGATGTGGACATATGAGGACATCCGTTCTGTTTGTTCATTCTGATAGAACATTTATTAAGCGCCTGAAACAGCAACATTTGTCCTGAGTAGAAACTAAATAAGAAACAACAATGTGCCTCTTGGACCAATGTGTCTCATGTGAAGAGCTGCAGACAGGAGCCTTTAACCAAGTCCATCTGGAAAAATCTAAACTATAAAGTGTTTAACTCTTCTGTCGCCTTTAATAATGTCCTCATGTGTGGACACCAGGATTTATAGAGAGAAAAACATTTGTATTGTGGCTTAGTTTTACATCAAAGTCTGTTTTTACCTCATTTTAATGCATCCACGCTTATATTTTTATACATATTTTTATTCTGGAAGCCTCCATTGTCGTTCAGATTGTTTTATTTTGCATGGAGCCGCTGATCTTAACAGAAAACCGTGTTGTATCAGGACTTTTTAGGGACTTAAGAGCCGTGAACATCGAACATTTGATTCCCACTTAACTGGAAAGTACCAGGGACCAAAGTGGGCGGGGTTTATTTTTACGCGAGGGTCCAGTTTTTACCTCATTTTGATGCATCTCCACATATACTTTTATACATATTTTTATTCTGGGAGTTGCCGTTAGCGCCGCCAGTGTCATTATTTTGCGTCTAGCTGCCGATCTTAACAGAAAACGTGTTGTATAATGAGTAAAGAGCCGTTTTAACGCCTCTCAGAGAATCAGTGCAGTATTGACAGAACATTTAACACAAATAAACCGACTTTATGTCAGATTTTAGTGGCGAAACTTTTCCCAAATTGAAATAAACGTGATTCCCGCTTAACTGGAAAGTAGCAGCATCAAAGTTCCAAAGTGGGCGGGGTTTATTTTATGTGAGCGTCCAGTTTTTACCTAATTTTAACACATTTCGATGTTTTTTTTTGTATTTTCTCATAGTTCATAGTCTTACTCATTGGTTTTCGTTGCACCATGATGCCGGAGCAGGTTCTTTACTTTGTCAGTCTCGCAGTAAAACCGATTCTGCGTCTGAAAACTGTAATTGTGCGAATCCAAACTCGTTCCATTACATTCCCGTGTTATCTGAAGACGCTCACCTTGTATAAACACTTTAAGTCTTCCACATAAAAGGCCTGGGTCTGAGGGACGCTGCAGCTCTGGAGATGGATGCTTTGTCTGTGTGTATTTAGTCGCTGCAGGAGACGTGAGTTTATTCTCCGTCTGATTGTCCGGCCCTTTTCTCTCCCGTTTCAGCTCCGTTTTACCTGTCTCTTCTCTTCTCTTCTCTCGTTTTTGCATTCCCTCAGGAAGAGCTGCGGTCTTATCTGGGATATGTTGGATTTGGTGAGCTTAAAAGCCACTTTGCTCACTCCCTGTGCGCCTCTCACGAGAACAGAGCGGGTTATCTGAACCACTCACAGGCCTCGCTTTACTGAAGGGCTGTTCTCCACATTATCTCTGCAATTCTCGTCTTCTCCTTCATTTTATGTCGAGATTTGAGGCGTTTCTTCGATTAATTATTGACTTTTTATACCTTTATTTAAGCAGAACGTCCCATTTTACAAAGGGACAGTTCAATTTTGTACTGTTTTCAGACGCAGAATCAGTTTTATCAGCGAATTAAATTGACAAAAAACTTACTTTGGCATCATGGTGCAGCATAAACCTGTGAATAAGAAGATAAACTATGATCCAGTGAAAAAAAAACATAGAGACATGCTTTAAAATAAGGTAAAAACTGGACCCATCAAAATAGACCCCGCCCACTTTGTACAGGGTGGCCCAAAAGTCACTGACACTTTTAAATCTTCAGCAGCTCCTATAATTCTAAAGTTAAACTCACCAAATTTTAGCAGGAGATAAACTGAACCTTCTGAGATTTTTTGGCCATATATACAGTTATAATTGTTCACTTACACTTGAACTTATCACTATTGAAACTAGGGGAAGTAAAAATGACCTAATTAAAAAAAAATAATGTTTTTAAGTGTCCATCATTTTGTGTTTGTCTCTGAACAGCCTGATCCAACTCACTTTACAGAACATTTAAATCATTTCTGGGCTTATGTCTCTTATTTGATCCTGATATCACGTTTTAAGTCGTTTATTGTCTGAGGTTTATTCACAAACACCTTTTCTTTAAGATAGACCCACAGGAAGAAATCAGGACTAGTCAGGTCTGTGGAGATCACATACTGCCCCCTGTCTGTGAAAAACACTTATTATTCCTTTAATTTACACTTGGGGCATCTCTGGTATTAAAATGTCGATGGTAACACCGCTGGGTTTGTGAATTTGACCCATGTGACTCAAAGTACCACTGTACAATGAGGGTTCGTTCCTCGGTGCTGTATTTGCTCATATTAATGTCGTAAGAGTCGTTCTAAATGCTCTGAAAAAATAAAAGACAAATATTTAGAAACAAAAGAGTTCTGAGTTTTTTTCAGCTGTCAGTGACTTTTGGGCCTGTATAATCAGTGCAGGGACCACACTTCTCTGTTGGAGCACAGCGTCTCACATCATTTGTTGAGTCGTTGGACGTACATTTCTTCGTAAAGCCTGAGTTCAGACGCGTCTCTGTTGTGTTTTGGGGGAGTGTACTGGAGGATTTGTTGTGTTGAAAAGCTGTTGTCACTTCGGCTCCACATAATGTACGAGGCTGAAAACATGTGTGAATATTGTTGAGTATTTGTGTGTGCCGCAGTCACAGTTTGGACGCCACATTCTCGAGTCGCACGTTACAGCGATGCCAGCTGTGAAGAGCAGGAACAGCTTCAAACGACCAGCTGAATGTAGACAGAATGTAGACAGGTCAGACAGGAAGTGACGAGGCCGTGAGTGTGAGACAGTGTGTGTGAGAGAGTGTGTGTGTGAGTGTGTGTGAGTGTGTGTGTAAATGAGTTTATTCTTAGTCCTGTGTGAGCGGCTGTGGCTCTATGAGACGATGGGACAGAGGTCAGACCTGGTCCTGATTGTTCGACAGGAGGAGTTTAACAGAGTGTGTGAGTGTGTGTGTCTATGCGTGTGTGTGTGTTTTCTCTGTGTCCTGACAGCCAGAGACCGTCTGCGTGTGTGACGTGGCGTTCTCTGTTTGTCGTCCTGCTCTTCTGCTTCTCCGTGTGATTCTTTTCACACAGTCACATTTTCATAACTGGGGCTGATGTGTTTTTCATAAATATTATTCCTCCATAATGTGCCTCAAAAGGAAACAACCTGAAAGAACTTTTGTGGCACAAAGTACCTCTGACATGAAGCAGGTGGAGGATAGTTCAACACACACAGTACACACGCACACACACACAAGTACATACAGACAACACACAGACACAAAACACACACATGACAAAGCCTGAGTTTGTGCTGTAGCAGACCCACTTGACCTGCTTAAGATGAATTTTGTGTTTGGTCAAAGTCTGATCTCGTCAGAGGCTCAAAAGCTCAGCAGGATCAGAGCTGCATCAAACCTGGAGAAACTGACAATCTTTTTGGTGGATCTTCTTATATCTGGCAACTTTGGTCTTGGTTGTGTTTTTATTGTGCAGATGCAAACCTGAGTTAACGTGTCTGCACAGAGCTGTAGTTGTGAGTTAATGTGTCTGCGCAGAGCTGTAGTTATGATGAGTTAATGTGTCTGCACAGAGCTGTAGTTGTGAGTTAATGTGTCTGCACAGAGCTGTAGTTATGAGTTAACGTGTCTGCGCAGAGTTGTAGTTATGAGTTAACGTGTCTGCGCAGAGCTGTAGTTATGATGAGTTAATGTGTCTGCGCAGAGCTGTAGTTATGAGTTAATGTGTCTGCGCAGAGCTGTAGTTATGATGAGTTAATGTGTGTCTGCACAGAGCTGTAGTTGTGAGTTAATGTGTCTGCACAGAGCTGTAGTTATGAGTTAACGTGTCTGCACAGAGCTGTAGTTATGATGAGTTAATGTGTCTGCACAGAGCTGTAGTTGTGAGTTAATGTGTCTGCACAGAGCTGTAGTTGTGAGTTAACGTGTCTGCACAGAGCTGTAGTTGTGATGAGTTAATGTGTCTGCGCAGAGCTGTAGTTGTGATGAGTTAATGTGTCTGCGCAGAGCTTAGTTGTGAGAGTTAACGTGTCTGCGCAGAGCTGTAGTTATGAGTTAACGTGTCTGCGCAGAGCTGTAGTTATGATGAGTTAATGTGTCTGCACAGAGCTGTAGTTATGAGTTAATGTGTCTGCGCAGAGCTGTAGTTATGATGAGTTAATGTGTCTGCACAGAGCTGTAGTTGTGAGTTAATGTGTCTGCACAGAGCTGTAGTTATGAGTTAACGTGTCTGCGCAGAGCTGTAGTTGTGATGAGTTAATGTGTCTGCGCAGAGCTGTAGTTGTGAGTTAACGTGTCTGCGCAGAGCTGTAGTTCCGGCTGTCTGCTCGGGGGGCTGTGGTGCTCCTCAGGTCAGCACAGGGAGGTGTTTGAGCTCCACACGCTGACACTCTCCCTGCAGCTCTGCTTTGAAACCTCACCAAAGAAAGAGGAATATAATAGGACTAAAGTTTCACAATGATTTATCTATTGTGTTGTGGGCTGTGGGGGCTTTTTGTTCTCGCCTCACTTGGGCTTCTTCCGTCCTGGCACGGCACTGGCCCTGCAGGGAATGCCACTCAAAATGGGCAGAGCGACCTAGCCCCGTGATGCCAGCTCAGTGCTAAGTTTCGGGGGAGGCGTTGTGTGTAGTAGAGATTAAGACCCAGCGCTCGGGACGCCATTTGGACGAGACACCTTTCAACCCTGAGGGATCAGGATGGCACTGGGAGCAGACACCCTCGCCTGACCTCTCACATGAGCAGCGCTGTGGAGACAAAGCCGTGTGCACAGGCAAAAGCCCAGCGCCATTAACCCTCGCTGTGCCACACTCACAGGGCAGGCTCTGGTTCACAAGGACCTGCACACTCCACTTCCCCTAGAACAGCCCTCACTCGGGTGGAAAACACAAGGTTTGTGGATGCACAGAATCACAAACTGGCTCTGAGATTTGACTTTTTTTTTTTACAATATATAAAAGTGCCAGTGAATTATGAATTGAAGATTATATAATAATGTGTTTTGTGAAATGGTCTAACTTTATTACAAAGTGTCCTTCTGCTGTGAGTGAGCCGGGTTTACTGCTCTGGGAGTCGTGAAAGGCGCTTCATGAATCCACTGCAGTATTATGATGGTGGTTTTATAACAGAGCCACAGATGATGTTATAGATGATGTTATAGATGATGTTATAGATAATGTTATAGATAATGTTATACTGAATTATACCAAAGATTATAAGAAACGAGCCGTTCTGTGTCTGATGTGAAAAGTTGTGGCCCAGTGTGAAAGTGCGCTCCATAGAAACACAAGAGAACATTAGTCCTGGGAGTGTTGGTGGTGGGGAGCAGTGAGTTTGGCTGGAGCTGGAGCATTTGCATAAAGGGTGAGGGCACACTGCCCGACTTTGGGGAGAGGTTGGCACCTCGCCTCGCCGTTGCCGACTGGCAGAATGAGGAGCGGCCGAAATAAAAGAACCAGGGGAGAGAGAGGGAAAGTCTCAATAGTGCACCTCTTGTGTGAGAGAGCGGGCCTTGGCTGCACTCACGGGGCATGAGGGGTGAGCGTATCTCTGTTCATTATCTGCTCCATTCTGTGGCTTTGTGGAGCAGGAGGTTCACAGGCCTCGCTCTGCTGTAGACGGCCGCTCCGCCGTAGAGTCTGGAGGTGAGTCCAGGACATGAGGACTTCACCAGAATCGGTGGTGATGCTCTCCAGCACGAGCCGGGCCCGTGGGACGGCCCCACAGGGTCTGAGCGGGCCGGTCCCACACGCAGCACATGTGTGAGGCATCACTAAAACATGGAAACATAAACACTGGTACAGTGCACTCAGCATCTATTACATTAACTTCTGTCATGAAACTGTACACCGCTGCAGCAGATTCAGGCCATATGCGCAAACCGATTTTCTTAACTCTTTAAAATGTATCCCATAATTCAGTTTGAAAACTTTAATTCCGATCAGCTTTATTTATACAGAGTCTGGATAAAGATTTAACCAGACTCTGCTTTATCAAGATGAGTCGCTTTTGTATTATACAAACACATGTCTAAGGTTTCTGTTCCCTCCAGGTTCAGTGGATAAAGATCACACTCAGAACTCACCCAGAACTCACCCAGAACTCACCCAGAACTCACCCAGAACTCACTCAGAACTCACCCACAACTCACCCACAACTCACCCAGAACTCACCCAGAACTCACCCAGAACTCACCCACAACTCACCCAGAACTCACCCAGAACTCACCCAGAACTCACCCAGAACTCACCCAGAACTCACCCAGAACTCACCCAGATCACACTCAGAACTCACCCAGAACTCACCCAGAACTCACCCAGAACTCACCCAGAACTCACTCAGAACTCACCCAGATCACACTCAGAACTCACCTAGATCGTGTCTCTGTTTGTGGCTCTCTTCGTGGCTCTGTCTGTGGCTCTCTTCATGGCTCTGTCTCTGTCTGTGGCTCTCTTCATGGCTTTGTCTCTGTCTGTGGCTCTCTTCGTGGCTCTGTCTCTGTCTGTGTCTCTGTTTGTGGCTCTGTCCGTGGCTCTGTCTGTGGCTCTGTCTCTGTCTGTGGCTCTCTACGTGGCTCTGTCTCTGTCTGTGGCTCTGTCCGTGGCTCTGTCTCTGTCTGTGGCTCTCTTCATGGCTCTGTCTCTGTCTGTGGCTCTGGTTCGTGGCTCTGTCCGTGGCTCTGTCTCTGTCTGTGGCTCTCTTCATGGCTCTGTCTGTG